>JARHVA010006770.1:0-65000 GCA_037957365.1 Torreya grandis
CAAATCCTACCATCAAAGTCTTTCCCTAAGGACCTAGTTGGGGAACCACATCAGGGTTGGTTAAGATAGAAGTATAAGATTTGGCATCATGGATTCTAACTAGTGCAAGTTAGTTGGTTTGGTTACCATGTGGATGGTTATGGTCATTTAATATTTGGTTATTAGGAAATTGGTTTTGATATATGTGAAAATTGATGTTTTAAGCCACCAAAGGACCCATTGGTTGAGATTGTGGGTTTACATTAGAATTTGCTAAGAACATATCTACAAACATTTTTTGTTGCTCCTCACAAATTATTTGGATGAATTTGTTGCATTTATTATAGTCAAAACTATCATGTCCAAATAATATATGTAGGATAAAATATAAATTGGGATCTTTTTCCCTATCCCTCTAATTCTATTTTTTTACCAAACCATTCTGGGTTATTATTTTGATGAAAGAGTTGGTTTTGATATTATGGGTAATGGTAAACATCTTGAAATTGATTTTTATTTGTTATTTTAAACTACAAGTTATGCAGTGCAGGATGATTAAAATAAAACACATGAAATTTGAATGGATGGTTTTGGTTCCACACATTTACATTTTTGTCTTTAATACTATTGTTCATGGGCTAAGGTGGGTTGTATTTTTCACAATATTTAGTCTCTTGTTTTGATATATCACACCATCCATAATGGTATTTTAATTTGTATTTAGAACCTTTGGGCCTTGATTATTTGGTCTATTATGATTTTAATTTGTATAATCACAATTTTTTTGATTTGGGGTTATTATTTTCCCATTGGTTATGTAGGTTCTATGGTCATTATTAGTGGTTGGTTAGTCAATTTTCATGGCACTTTCAAATGCTTCTTTATAAGACCAATAGGGTAACTTTTCAGTATCCTCTATCATTTATTTTTTAATGGAGTGTAAAATGAGATCATATTTTTATCTTTGGTCCATATGTGGTGCACTATAAAATGAGTATAAAATGTGTTTCCATATCATAATTAAATGGGCAAAAATTCGTTTTGCTCTTGTTTAATATGTGAATTCTCAAATTCTAGTCTTGAGAAGGTTTTTCATATTGAGGGCCTTGAAAAAATCCATCATTATTTGTTGAAAGAAATGAATAGATAAATTAGGAATTAAAAATATAAGTAAATGGATATTCCTTTGAGGGTATTTTAAAAAATATTTTAAATTACCCCATAAAAATTTATAATTTATATAACATAGGTGACATATGCCTTGACATGTGCATTGAGACATCCATCCCCTTTAAAATTGGTGATTTTAGATATGGGATGTGGCAAAATAAACCCTTTTATATTGTGGTTGAGGATATATTTCAAATACTCAACATAAGTTCCCATGGAACTAAAGTCCACCAAAGGCATGGTGGGGTGAGAATTAAGATAAGAGTTTGGATACAAATTAGTTGGAAAAACACTTGAAGGAAGGAATGGAGGTTGAAAAGGTGGACCATATTAATCCTAAAAAGTACATATCTAGATGGGTTTATTTGGAAAACATTTGTATATAGTGTTGAAGAGGATTAGATGAATAAGAGAAATTCGGTAATTATAGGGGATAAATGTATGTGGGTGGGATGTATCTTAGAGGAATGAATTGTGGTAACATGTTGGTCACCACATTGTTATGAAGAATTTAATAATAGAAACCTCAAACATTATTTTTAACAAGAATTTGGTATGGTGGAGTAACTTTAGGAGGTAAAAAATTCAAGATGGCATTAGTAAATATGTCCCCTAGATATTGGTTTGAAGTGTAATCATTAAAAGGTGGGTTAGATGGATATTTTTGTGGTTAATAAGTTATTTCTAGGATTTTAATGTACTTGGTTATATGAATTAGTAGCCATTGATTTATTTTTAGAGGCTTGGTTAGTCTTTAAGTCTGTAATGAAACACACTAAAGTAGAGATGAGTTCATTCAATAAAGAACTAGCGTTGGATTTTATTACTTCATTTATGGAATTTTTGAGAGGGAAATATTGATAGCGTGTAATAAATTGGTTTACAATCGAATACTTAGGAGAAGACATTGTGGCTTGCTCACATGGGATACATTTGTTTTGGTAATCACTTGATGGATGTGAGGATGATTGTAGTTTGATCAACCCATCTTCTAGTGTGTATATTCTATCAATTTACTAACTGAATCTCCATGTTGTGTCTATAACTAGGTTTTACAATATAATTTGTGTTCTAGTCATGAAATGATGATAGGATCCTCCTATAGTAGTGAAATTCATGTTTTTAAGAGTCTTCGTAATTAATAGAGGGTTTTTAGGGATCTCACACTTTTGAAATAACTACCCTTGACCTAGTTTGTGAGTTTAAATATGAAGGGATTGGAAATTGATTATCTACATTTTAAGTGCAATTTTTATTGTTCTAACTATATAATGAGGCCTCACCATGATTTTTATGGTTCTTTCTATAGTTATCCATGTAGAAATATCTCTCAAATATTTCTTATCTAGACAAATTGAATGGGTATATAAATAGAATAAATTTATGAAAGGAGAGAAGGTGGAGAAAAGGAAAGAAAAGAGGAAAATTTAAAATGATATACCTTTCACATCAAGATCACTAATTTATTTACATGAGTAAAATGACATGTTAACCTTTGTGTACTTGAATTCCTAAGGTCTGGCTGAGACAACCAATAAAAATATGATAACATGATAAGTATAAGGGTTTGGGTGATTAGGTTGAGGTAAAGAAATGGGTTTTTATATGATGGGTGGAAAATGGTGCTCATGTAAATATAAGAATATTTATCCTACATCACATTACTCATTGAGAGTGTGAAATTGAGAGGAAACAAAACTCTAATAACCCTCAATATGAGTGAAGCCAAGGACTCAAATTTATTTATCTATTCTATGAATGGGAAATCGGGTGTAGTTAGGCTAGATCACTATAGAACACTAACAAACTCTTCCAAGATGACTATTACCTGTCAATGTAATACTAAAAAATTTAAAATATTACAAATCTAGTGTCAAGGAGGAAGATAAGGAAGAATGGATGTCTAGACTTGGATATCTTTATACTAACAACCTCCAATATGGATAGGTTTGATTATCAATTGTACCTATACAAGTTATTGCTTATTAAGATAATTAAGGTGTTCAATGATAATATTTTTAATGGGATTTTAATGTTAAACTTATATTCTAAGTTCATCATTGATAACACTTTGGATGTTGCTAGCATAAATAAGAGATCTAACTCTCGGGAAGATTCATGCTCTTGGAAAGTATGGTTGCTCTAGAAGCATCATATAATAAGAAAGGAAAAATTATGGTAAATTAGTAAGGTATAAATCATTTCTTTATTATGATTTAGAGTATTTTACATATTTTTTTCATGTGTGGGAGAAATGTTTAAGCTTGTCCTTTTATTGACAAGGCTTGTTTGATTGTATTTTTGGATGTTTTTAATTATATTGCTTTACAAATAAATTAAACTAGGCTAGTTGATAAAAATAAAATGCTTGAAGTGATTGAATGAAAAATAAAATTAAATTTAGATATATATTTTTTTTATTTATTCTTTTCATGATCTTTTATGTATGAAATTACTAGAACCCTATTTCTATATGAATGATGCAAGTGTTAATTTTGGATTTTCCTAATTTGAGAGATAGAAATTCTGATTGTATGTGCTAAATGAAATATTTTTTTAATTTATTTATTTTTTATTAAAATAGATGAAACCTAATTTTTATTTGAGTTATATAACACATAAATGAAAATTAAATATAAAACCTAGAAAGCACAACTTTTAAGCAATCAAAAATTAATTTTCATATGCAATCTATAAAACTAGTTTTTGATGTTTGGGATGGTTAATTATGAAATTAAATGATATAAATGAGATGGATGCAGATTTAAAATTATCATTTTTATGAATTTTATTATGTATAAAAACATTCAATCACTATATAATATAAATATTCTAAATCTAAATTGTAAGTTTAGATTTTGTTTAGGTTGTCAATGTTTCAATGTGTGTGTGTGTGTGTGTGTGTGTGTGTGTGTGTGTGTGTGTGTGTGTGTGTGTGTGTGTGTGTGTGTGTGTGTGTGTGTGTGTGTGTGTGTGTGTGTGTGTGTGTGTCAAATTGTTTTAAAATTGAAAAATAAATTGGTTTATTTTTCTTTCTGATAAATTTGTTCTAATATACCCTAGTTTTAATGCAAACTACTTCTAATAATCCTTGATCTGCAAATATAAATTAAATAAAACATAACTACTTTTTTGTGTAAAATAAGAGAGGAAGATGATTTATTTTACTTTCTTTAATTTTTTTTATGAAAATGACTGTATATATGAATATACAAACCTAATCTAGTCTACTCTAGTAAAAAAAGAAAAAATATAATCAAATCCTCCATCTTGATCAATGACAAGACCAAACAAATGTGAATAAGTAATTATTGTGTATTTATGATCCTCAATTAGATATTTCCTTAACTAAATAAAAATCTTGGGAACTCCCCATAAAAATATAATAACAGAAAAAAAGTAAGGACATAATTCTTAGAAAGTAAGCAATTGTATTGTGGTTGAATTGATTCAAAAATAACAAAGAATGGCTTACCAAAGCAAATAATTTAGAGTGACATGAATATGATTGTAGACTAAAAAGAAAGGGGGGGATATGTATTTTTAAAACATGAAAGATTCATTCCCTTATCAAATTTTTGTATCTAAAAACCTATGGAAAATGAGATAATTGTAAGGTAACAAATAGGTTTCATGTGGTATTTTAAATGAATCTTGATTGTGATATAATTGTATAAGTGTTAAGGACTGATAAATATAATACTATGAGTGATATGGGCCATCTAGAGGGTGAAAATAATGGAAAATAATGAGAAAACACAACCAAAATCATGAAACTTAGGTGAAAAATGAAGTCTGAGACTCCAATTTTAATAATGATAAAATGGTGATGAAAACACTGCGTAATACTGGTGTCAAAGACAAAATCACCATAAATCATGTTGAATCTACTAGATATAGTAATGAAACCACTAAAAAAGGATCAGAATTTCTTCAACAAAAATGTTTTATCACAATAATTTGAAAAATTGTAATAATGGAAACTATATGGAAGTCACTATTTTATCACAAACAATGAAGGTTCTATCTTTAAAATTCATTGTTTTTTAATGAAGTAAAAAGGAAATAAACTCCCAAATTTTAAAATTTTAAGGCTTAGGAAGGTTATAAATGAAGTAAAAGATAAATAAGTCAGAGAGAACCACCTCTGAGCATAGTTATATAGCTAGGTTGCATCATCATCAATTTTCACCATAATCCTTTTTAATACAATATATTCAAAATAAGGGACCTAGAGTCACTTATTAGAAGTTACCTTATTTTCACCAAGGTAAGTCTAAGCAATTTTATTATTATTTATGATGATTTAATATTGTTATGAATTGATTAATTTACCAACCAACTAATTTGGAAGTACATTTTTTTTCTATAGGTATAATATATCCATCAAAAGATAAGCTAATATATTACACATGTGAATCATTTAAATCACTTTTTCATGAGACCTTAACAATAGCATAAGAATTGGTTTTTGTTTAAGTATCAAATAATATGATTGGGGACATTTAATTAAATAAATAATATTCATATATAAAATACAAATAGAATAATGTTGATATACATATTCCTAATCAATTAAAAACATCAAATTATAAAAAGTATTATAATAGTGTATACACTAAAAAACCTCATAAAAATACACATCATGATTCTCATAATTCAATGTATAATGACAATTCTATGTCAGAACAAGTCAAATTCCTACATAAAGGAAGAGTATCCAATCCTAAAGCTACCAATTGTATTTCTTAACTTACATCATATAAACATCAACCTCTCCAACTTGATTTCAAAGGTCATACACATGATATTTTAAATATATGATTGGATATAAATTAATCAAATTGATCCCTAATTATTGTCATCCTCCTTATCATTTGGTAGAAATTAAAGTCCAACCATTTTCAACTTGAAATAACATTAATGGACACCATGATAATATATGTTATCCATTACAAGATAATATAAAATAAATTTCAAATAATCATTTAAAAAAACTAATGATAATTTAAAAAGTCTTCATCTTTGTATTCCAAATTGTAAAATTATAACCACAAGAGTTTCAAAAAATATATATATAATACAAGAAACAATGGTTCAAAATTATTTTCCTAATGAAAAATATCAAGTTGAATATACCATTGATAACTCCCAACCCAACAATATAAGCTAAAAAAAATATTAACAAAATATTTTTCTAATTTTCAAAATTAAAAAATGCCAACTAAGTTTCTTACAAAAGTATGGATTCATAATATACAACAATTTTAAATTTAGCATCATTGACCAAAAGTGCATAACGTATCAACTATAACAAATGTAGACAATAAATGAGCAATTAATTATACTACATTCTTTTTTGCATCAAACTAGATATTTTATGAAGTTTTAAAAACTAAAATTCTAAAGAAAAGATGTAATGAACTAATCTTAAATCCATCAATTCATACTACCATAGCATAATTCAAGCATACATATAAATTAAATGCTGAAATATATATTTAAATCCCAAAATTTTACCTCTTGGTTTTCTTTTCACTTTGGAAACTTTCCTTCTTGAATTTTACTTTCATTCAAACAATCCAAAACATTTATTTTACTATGATTTCCATGCACATTATTTAGGGTAATTCACTTACTTACTCTGACATATTTATCATGCTATGGATTCTATTGCACTTACATTTCTACATCTCCATATTTTTACATACTATATGAACATATATAGTCTCTTTCCCATTAGCAAAATGCACATTCTCAACTATATAAATATTTTATGCTACAAATATATGATTCAAATACACAAACATTGTGGGAATATAACTTTCATTCCTTCTTGCTACACTATGTTTGAAACCTTGCTTATTAGTGATTTTAAAATTGTTTTATAATTCCACTTTCTTAAAAAATTACAAATTCCAAAGATTTTAGTTCATAAGCATTCATATATTTCAAACATTCTAAACAATCAAAATATTAAAAATAAAAATAAAAAATTGAACCTTAAAACATTTTCCAATGTTGTCTTTCCACATGTTCCTTATTTCATGTTAAGTAGATAGAATATTTGAAATTACAATTAAAAAATTTCTTCTCATGATGTATTTGAATGTGATATAGGACATACTATAACAAGGATTTTTTTATGTTGGGTTTCCCTTTTACCCAATAGCCTTTCTAGGTTGGGGTCATCTCTTCATTCTCTATGAACAATCCAACAAGTTGTATTTATTCACAACCATTATACCATGTTGATCTAATCACATGTACTTTACATTATGTTACATAAATATGATATTTTAAAATAGTTAAATTGATACATATGATCAATCTAAATATTTGGAAGACAATATTAAATTTTACCTTTGTAAAGATAAGTGTCATTTAAGATGTCACCATCATTGTGCAAACTGATCAAATAAAATTTAAAATATGAAAAGAAACAAATAATCATATTGAATTAAATTCATTAAAATTCAACTACTAAATAAGGAAATTAGTTGTCTTCCAATTCAATTTATAAACAACCAACGTAAACATTTATTTTTTAACTCTCACTTTACTAAGTATTTATAAAAGTAATAAGCCATTCAATTAAAACACTCCCAACTAACCATCTAAATTTAACTATTTAAATTCTAACTTATGAAATCTATAAGTAATTTTACTATTAAATTCTTGATAAACAATGTAAAGTTGAAGGATTAACTTCTATCATAGATTACATTCCTCTTTAGAATAGGAAAAATGTATAAGTAACTAAACATTGTAATTAAATGTAAAATCAACCATATGGTTTTTTGTTTATTCTTGACAATCTATCCATTGAAAAAGGAAGATATAATTCACATTCAATTACTAACTCAACTAATTCATGTGTTACCAATTTGAAATCTTTACTAGATAACATAAAAGAATCACAAGACCCTCAAAAGACTCTTACAAGATAAACAATGTGATTGTATGCATTTATACAATAACTTGATTGGTCTTAAAACCATATAGGTCTAACATACACAATCAAATGACTCGAAGACATAATATAATGATTTATAATCATCCAAAAATGCCTTTAAGACTCGGTTACAACTTAAAAAACAAAACATTCTACATGAAGTCCTTAATCCTTTAAAATGTTAATGTTATGCAAACCTAAACACCATGCTTCAAATATGTAGCATAAGATTAAAACCATTCAAAATGAATCACATATTAAAAATATTCCTTTTGTTTCTTTTCTATCTATTAACAATGTTAATGAACATGTCTTAGTACTTTAGTAGTCTAAAAAGGCTTAGCATTCATTATCAAAGGTAATCATTCTTGCCATTAAGAACTATTATAACCAAGCTTTGAACTAATAGAAGTTACAAAATTTATTCCAAATGAAAAAATAATTAAATAAATGTAATATTCTATTAACAATATAACAAAGTGATTAAGTCATGAATAGACAAATAATGAGCAACATTTATCTATATATAAAATTATTCAATCCATATTTAATAACTCAAACACCTCATATGGCTGAATCAAATACAAATCCAATCATTATGAATGTGTATTCAAATAAATAATGAGAACCATAATCACAATTCAAAACATTACTATGATAATCCAAATTCTATAAATACAACTATTACATGAGGTACAAAGTAAATTTGATACATAATACAAGAGTTATTTTAAATAACACTTTCTTCCATAATCCTTCACAAAAAATTAAGCTTACGTAACCAAGTAAATAACCAAGGAAAACCACCAACATTTACCACCATAACTATTTCATAAGTCTATGAAAGTTTATTAACTATGTAAAAAATAAATAAATACATGCAAAGTTACAAAGCAACAATATAATCCAAATGAAACTTCAACATATAAGGATCATTCAAACACAACTTACTTAGTTATATAATAAGAGTATTAACACAGTCAAATATAGGTTCAATATTAATGAATTGACTCTAAAAACATGAATCCATCATTATCGACTAACTAGCTCTACATTAAGAACAAGTTAGCACATAAATAATTACTATAAAATGCATGAAATTATAAAACTCTATGAGGTAATGCAAGAATACAAAGAATAATGTCGAGTATAAAACCAAGTTAAAACAAAACTTAACATAATCATAAGCTCAATCCTAAAGATTCATTCCACCATTATACCAAGTCCTAATAGGCTTCACAAAAACATGCTCAGGTAAACAACCAAATCACAAAGGATTCTAAATCCAACTCAACTAATCCAATGATCCTTCCATTGGGGGCCCTAACCACTACCAACCATCAAATTTATGGTGAAATTTATCTCATAGGGTAGTGATTAAAAAATCTAAGTTTTCAAATCACACACAAAAACCCAATGAGCACACCACTTAAAAATGTAACCATAATTGTTAATGTTAGAATGCACATTTTCAAAAACATCCTAATAACATTCCATTGATAAACACTTAGTGTTTAGATCACATTCAATATTTTGAATACAAATCATAAACCCAAAATAATGAAAAGTATAATGAAAATCCTTGACACAACCAAGTGCCATAAAATAAACAACTTTTCTAAAAATGTGCATGGACATCATAATGCAAAAATACATATAACCCATTCCTTAGTCACATTTACCACCATGCTCTTTCCTAAAATAAACAACACTAAATAGACCGCTTTATTTATTGGGGAGAAAAATTCTATGTTACCTCGCTTTTCCCTAATAGAGATTACCTTATTCTCTAAATGCACCTTGTCTTTATGCACCTATAGAACTAGTCCCATATCTTTTTTGAAAATGATCTCTTAAGACCCATTCTAAGTATACAACTTCATTGTAATAGTTTGAGTTGCGATGCAACATAATGGAGGCATTAACTCCATGTTTATCCATGTCCCCCATTTATTATTCAAGAATCATAGTCCCTTTACAAAAAAACTCCTTAACAATCCCTAATGGGCCATTAAAGCTCCAAAACTAATAATTGTGGACAAGCTTACAAAAGTTTTTGGTCGAATTTAGGGTTTATACACAATTTGCCAAGGTCATACTAACTTTACAAGAAGCAAAAACCAAATATAACTTCCAAGACAATAAAAGCATTGAAAACATCCAAACCATAAGTCAACCAAACATAATTTCCATAAATCATGTTGGCTAAATTCCAGTTCCATTGAATAACATTCCTATGATAATAGAATATGGAATAATAATAAACTGATGTTATTTGATGATCTAAGGTTCATGTGACCATGCCATTTAAAATGGTCAACATGACCTATTAATGACCCATGATGGCTTCACAAGTTAACAACAAGAGCATTTAACTTAAAAGCCAAGACCTGTAGAAAGGTGATCAAAGTAACAAATATATCCATGGTAAGAAGCAAAATGACAAAGTGATAGTGATACCACTTATAAAAGACAACAAAACCAAACATGACATTGCATTATGATAACAATACCAAGATAAGTACAATCTACTTTATCATTGATTTAGTATTATGAAGCCAGTTAAGCCAAATTTGAATCTAGTTACAACCCATATTTTGGTTGACCAATACAATATCAGATCGAGTAGTCAAATCAAATCAAGAAAATAGTCCAACCAAAATGTGAATCAAAAGAGATTAAGACATAATCACTCAACAAATCAACCTAAAAACTGAAAACAAAGTAAAGTCAATATAAACACAGAATCATGGTCATTTTTTCAACTTGTGTCTTAATATTCATTCTTACAATATAACCAAATTTCATGTGCTCACCCCTACCATATGGACTCCATTCATCAAACCTAGTTCATCATAGTCCCTTGAGTCATAAAATAAGACATCAGTAGCATCTATACAAAAAGCATGTAATGAACATTATGGAATAATCAACTGAAATATAACATTGTAACATACTTAGAATAATGATGTAGTCAACTGATAATCAATGTCTTTGATCGAATCCATGATATGGTGTCATAATCAAAACAACATATAAATGTTATGAAATTTCCATTCCAAATAATGATCCATAGTTTTAAAAATATATAAGACTAGTTCGTGACATAGAATAGCTTAGATATTACCTAAACCTATTCCCCCTTTTGAATTTGATTTCTATTTTAATTATTGTGTAGGATTAAGGGTTTTATGTTTTGAAGGTCTTCCACTCTATAAATCAAGACACATGATTAGATAATAAACCTTAAGAGAAAATCACATACACCCAGATAAAAAAAAAAGGTGCATAGTCCTCAATCAACAAATAAGTCCATAATAAGTCCTTATCCTCCTTATACGGACTTTTCCCAATACAATTTGAATCTAAGTTTTTAGGTGTGGCATAGTTATTGGGTCTTTTCAACTAGTTTCTAGCCACATTCAACGTACTCAGTAGGGAGGTTTACATATCTATAGGATTATTTACTATTTTTAACTAATTTAAAATTCTTTAAGTTATTCTATTTTACTTTTAGCTATGTATATTTCCTACATATCATATTTAATAGTTTAGATTTATTAATTTGATCGATTCAATTCGTAATATAGATTAAATAATTTGAAATATAGTAAAAATAATTGAGAATGAATATACAAAGACCAATATTTGAACCTAACGTGTGCCAGCTCTTATAAATGTGGATAATTTTTTTGGATTTTAAAATGGAGATCAAAATATCAATATTAGGAAGCTGGAAGACCCTAGTATTTAAATATTCACTCGTTTTAATCACAAAAAGGCATTTAAAAGTGAATATAAAAATAGAAATAGGATGAATGTTCAAAATCTAGCATTCATTAGGTTTTAGTGATGTAGCTATTTTCACATACAAAAATAATCTCTTAATGTAAGTCAAAATGTAATATTGGGAAACTAGCAGCCACTACCTTTTCATAATGAATATACGAAAACCAATGTTTGAAACCTAACATATTATAGTTCCCATTCATGCTCTTATTCTCATATACTAATTGCATCTCAATATTGATTTGAAATTAAAAAAATTGAGAACATAGCAACCCGTAGGTTTTTAAATACTTATATTTAACCAATAAATTAATCATGTGACCAAAAATATTACCATTCTTGGCATGCCCTATTTTTTTCAAACACTCATAAATAACTATCATGAAAAAATTGAAGGTAAATAATTGATATTATTTTTACAAAATCCCTATATAGTGATGGATAATTCACCTTTACCATTAATGTATTATTTTGTATTGATAAAATTGAAACTATCCTTACATTTCATTATTTTTAAATGTGTTTCACTATAATACCATCTTAGGAAAATACCCATGAAAATTTGATGTAATGAACATCTGCCTGAGATCTCATAGTACATGTCAACTAAACTAAATTTTTTACATCTAAAAATTATTTAATCTTTACCCTCAAAAAATTACTACAACTAAGAAATCGATTTGTGATCTCTCACATTCCTAAATCATAAGGAAAAGGTCATGAATTACTTTGATCAATATACTAGAACCCTATTATATTATTCTATTTTAAACTTAAAAACATGGTTTATAGAAAATTGTATGTAAAGGATATATATACAAATATACACATTCAAATCTACATGATCAAGGCACGTATAAACCTTATCTTGCTCACACATATAAATAAAAACACAAAATACTCAAATGCTTTTCTCAAGCATTACTTTTTGTCTATAATATGATTAAATAAGAAAATATAAACCCCTTATATTATATATAAACTCTAGTCTTGAAAACTTATTTTTCTTTAAAAAAAACTAGAGAAAATAATGGTTCAAATAAAACCCCATAATATTTAGTCAAATAATGGCTAGAGGACTGTAAATACATCTAGTGGCTACTAAGAGGAAAAGAAAAGAATGCCTACATCCGTGATAATGCATTTCTCTCATAATCTTGAATTGTAATTGCCTCATAAATCTAGTTTTCTTGGCCCATACACCTCCAAACCCTTGGATTCCAATAATGATCATGGGTCATCCTCTATGGGATAGGAAATGTGAGTGGATGGTGATTTTTTTAATTTTATAGGGACCAAAAGGTGTGAGGGTTTAACCATTTAAGATGGTGAAATTAATAATGGAAAAGAAATGGAAAAAGGAACCCATTTAAAAAAAAGAAAAACTAGAGCTCACTTCAAAGTTATCACATCTTTTAATGTGAAATAAATAGAGTTTGAAGAGAAGCATATAAGAAATCTAGTGCCTAAAAGGAATCCAATCATATAATACTTCACATGCATGTCTATGCCAGTTGAATTATGCTAAAAATTCATAGAATAATTGTCATTATGTTTCCACTCGAAGGTGAAACCTTTAATTTGTAAAATGGAGAGTGGTAAGGTGAGATGAGGTTTAGAAAACTTGAGTGAACATATTTAAAGAATGAAATCAATCAAATCTTATCAAAACTAAATCTATATATTCAAAATAAATTCATAGGGAGGTGAAGTGTATCAAACTTGAAACATATATTATTTATATACCGAAATCTATAAAGTAAAGATGCATAGTGATGTAAATGACTACTAGTCTATTGTGTTAATGACATTTATTACTACTAGTCTATTGTGTTAAATGATGGTTCTGGGGATACTAATTAGTAGAAATTTTTACACCCTTGTATCGTTTGATGTAATCATATCTCAATTGGAAATACTTTCTTACCTCTTGCTATATAATGGAGTTATCTACATTAAGAGCTCCAATTAGTAATCCTCTTGCTGTATAATGGATTTATCTACATTAGGAGCTCCAATTAGTAAAATCCTAATCATTCATCCTGATGATGTGCTATGAAGTGTCACCCAAAACATCGATTCAAAAATGTCTTTAGTCTTTCTATTTTTTATGAGATCGAGCTTCCAACCTAAGCATCAATAGTTTAGTCATAAGACTCGTCTTATAAAGACTCTGCACTTTACCCCAATCACAAATTAAAAATGATCATTTAAGTGAGATATAGAAGTAGATAGTCTGCAACCTGTACGCTTTTCCTTTGGTTTCTCAACTGCTGTGCACAGCAACCGCTGCATCCCACTGCTCGGTAAATAGTGACCATCGTATCGGCCAAAGCACTATCTGCCAGGAATACTACCTGTAAGAATAATGCCCAAGATAACCTCAAAAATATAAATGGCCCATGCACGTGCATGTATTATAAAATTATTTGATAAAGGGAGGTACAATTGCATGCCTGTAAATGCACCAAATTTAGGATTATACACGGCAGAAAAAGTACTTTTAATTTTGTTACAGAATGGTAGCGATGAATGACAAAATTGAACCAAATCATCATAAACATTTCATTGCTTCTCGAAATATTGCTTAAATATACTAAATCAGGTATTTGCCATAAAAGGAAGCTTTAGCAAAATACAAAGACAGAAGCCATACAACATCCATGAAAAACCAAAAGCAATCAATATAAGAAATAAAAATCAGCATTTCAAAATACAACAGTAATGAATGAAAAAGCATTTCGAATGTAAACCTACTAGTACATGAAAGAACGGTTTGATCAAATAGAATAAATGAAACCAAAGCGGATTACAGTGCACAATATATTTCATATATATATGAAATCCAAGTACAAGAATATTTGTGTATGGGTCATGAATAGCTTTTAAACCTTGTAAAGGGATGCCTCGGTGTCGCATCATATAAACCACAAAAGTAATCTAAAAAGAGAACAATTTTGCAGGACAGACAACAGAACCAAAAAAATAAAATTCATTGAGGTATATGCTCACATCTACTCAGTAATTCTACTGCATAATCTTCTCAAAAAAAAAAGAAGAGATTTTTGTTGCTGGTAAAGGCACATTACTCCAGCACGACTTAATCAGATGATACTAAATAGCCTTAAGTATAGATCAACTGCAGCAACATTAATCATGAGCATAATGTATCAAAATATGAATGGCATTCAATGAATCCCAATTTGGTGTGGCTCCTAAAGTTTATCAGTCTACTTGGCTGGTGCTATAGATATATTAACATCAATTGAGAATGGTACAAGAATCCTTAGTAAAGTCTGACATTTTAGTTGAACTGAATTTTATCATAAACTTTAATCTTGGAACTTTTTATATTTCTTTGGATTATGGTTCTAAAAAAACACAAATGTTTTAAGAAAATTTAAATTCCTAGTTTTTATTTTTTTAAATGTAGCTGTAGTCGATATTTCACTCTAACAAGAGGGAAGAGAACATCTTCTGTTATGGGCAATCCCATACCAAAAACCAGCACCCGATGGAGAAATACAAAGGAAACATGCTAGTCACCTTAACACATTTCACATAAGCCATCACCAAACTACATCCTGCAGTCAGTCATCCCATGACGTTCATTGCCCTAAGGCATCACTTATTTTAAAAACCTACAAACTTCATCTTCATCACCTTGCCATTAAACAAGACTCCAATAAAAGCAACCAAATAATTACTGAGAACATTACAATATCCATTTCGTCTATATTCTCCACACGCATTTGTGTTAAATTCTTGCTACCATCCCTTATGCGACTGTTAGCTCTTTCGGCCACCATCCTTTACAAAATTATATGGCTTGCAGTCTACGACTCTATGTTACTTGATCCTTCACCCCAGACCCCTGGATACTGGTAATATCCATTTCAGATACTGTTCCCATTCTGGTCCTGCCCGGATACAGCCAGGATACTGTGGGAGGACCGTGAATCCTCTCAGATACGTCCTGGATCCACAGACCTCTTGTAGTATCCTAGCCATATTGGGGTAGGATCTAGAGAGAAGAATTGGTTTTTTTTTTTTTTCACTTGACAAAAAGTCAAATATAGACTTCAAAAAACAATTAAAAATAAATTAATATTTCCAGTTTTGCTTCACATGCTTTGTTCAGTGCCATTCATAACAGTGGAAAGGAATACATTCATTCTCAATGTCTTGAGCCAAGTTCGTTCAAATGATCTAATGTTAATGGCCTTCAGCATTTGAAAGATCCACTTGTGTACCAACCATAGTATAAATGGATAATTCCTAGGTAGAGGCTATTTCCAATATTTAAACAAATCTACCAATCTTATTCCTTAGGGCCTCCAAGAGCCCTTCACAATTACTTGACGGTACTACTTCATTTTCATAACTGTTTGCAAGTTCATTTTCTAAATGAACCTCTTCTTCTTGATGCTTTGAAATTTTCTCTAGTGCCATGGTGGTTCTTTCCCAAAATTTTAAGGAAAATTGCCACTTGCTAAATTATCAGAGGATCCATTACTCTCTAATCCTTCATTCACACAAATAATCCTCATTGTGGATTTTCAATTGAATATCATGACATTTGGCATTGAATTATTGGTATATTTTATGGTTATTTAAATTATTTCATTTCCTATATACATATTACATGGTTAAATATGCCTTTTTAGACACATTTTTAATATTATGTGTGTGTGTGTGTACCATATTCCTGAGGTGATTAGATGGTTTATATGTAGTGAAATTCTTGAGATGACTTGTCATATTTTATCTACTTTAATGGATCCAAGGAGTTAACCATTTTAATTGATCATATTCATAGTATTGGATTTTGTAATAGTCTTCTAAATTTCAATAGGGAAATGCATGCTCATAATTAATAGTGATTTAATTTAAAAATCTTAAACTATATATATATATATATATATATATATATATATATATATATATATATATATATATATATTTGTACATTCGTATCCAAAAACATATCTATGCCCCAAAAAACACTGTATTGGCTCTACTGATGAAAATGACGTTAATCCTGTAAATTGTGTCCTTCAAGTAAATGACATCAATTATATATTTCAAGTAGGTATATTCATAATTTATTAATTTGTAACAAATAAATCTAAAAAGCAATGGTTCTTTTTCAAATGTCCAATGAATATGCTAAAGGGTAAATTGGTGAGTGTTGTGTAGAAAGTGTTGTAAATATATAATGTTGTGCAAGAAGTTATTTGTTAAATGTAGTGTTTTTGAGGAGTTATTATTCAAATTTGATTAGTTAATGTTTTTTATATAGATTTATTTTAATGTTTAATTAAGTGTTTTCTTGTGATATATTGATATATCTATAGTATTTGGTATGATTATAATAAAATAACTATATGATGATGAATATGTATTTAATTAAATATTTATTAAATATTTTGATTCCATATTATCTTTTCCATTTGGTTCATTAACTCATATTTTATATAATACAAAATTCCAATTCGAAGTGTTTCATTCCAATAAATTGGTATCTTGATGTCATGGCAAAAACTATTTTTGATAGATTTATGTCATAGAGACTTTATTTTAAAAATTGAATCCTTTATAAATCCATTTTTGAAGCAATTGATATGAAATGTTATATAAGATCCATTAAAGGACTTAAAAGATAATAATATTATATTTTATTATGAAAAAGAATTTTCAACATTTATAAGATCAACGGGATTAATATATTAGGAAAGAGTTGAGTGTTTTTTTTCTATTGCTATGGGTTATACTAGGTTATTAGCCAATAACATTCTGTGTTTTGTCATGAGTGATACTAAAATATAAGCGTAAAATATTTATATTTACATTATGGTAATAAAGTTTAAATTTAGAGTTGTTTGTTAATATTACATTATGATATGTTAAAAGATGCTTGCTTTTTATTGCATGTAGTGTTTTTATTTGCATAACTTGTTATAAAAGCAGTAAAACCCATAGTGTGAGTTGGAGCACAATCTAAATAACAATGTTGGAAACCTCATAATCATTAGCTTCCCAATAAAATAATATGTGAACTACATTACATGTCTATATATGTTCATTATAAAATGCAATGTTGCAGTAAAAGTTATAAAAATGTTTTTCATGATACAATATAATTGGTGAAAAAAATATCATGTAATTTTTAATCACTAAATTTTAATGTTTGGAAACATAGTGACATATAATTTCATAATATATTTAGATATCTATTTTATCCTAACATTTAATCACATCATGCATAATTAAAATTGAATGTTTAGGAACATAGTCTCTGCTATGTCTTAATAATTTTTTTGTTTTTATCACACATTATATCAAGTCTTAAATATCTAAATAATAATAAACAAGTATAAATACATTAATTTTTATTTTACAATAGAAGATATGTAATAATTGTTAACAATGACTTCTAAACCATATTAATTATATATTTACACTTTTTTTTTTCTAAAACTGATCACATCAGTAAAAGCTATTGGCAACTAGGTTTCCATCAAATTCAACAAACCAAAATATTAATGTTTAAAACTGAGTCATCAATTAACATCAATAATGGTCTTAGTTTAAGGAGAATTATATAATTTTAGAATGAATATAAAATTAGCAATATTTATAACCTAACATCTTTTAGCTCTTAAAGATGTGAGAATTTTTGCATAACAATTATATTTAAGAATGGAGAGAAAAATACCTATGTTGGGAACCTAATGGCTATTAGTTGTTAATAATGCATTGATTTTAAGGATAAAAATAATATTCCATAATAATTATATAAATATAAATGTTTAGAAGTTAGTTTCCATTATCTCATGTCAAATTGGTTATTTTATTATCATGATTTTATCTTATAATAAAAATCAATGTAAAATTATGGGAAGCTAATGGCCATTATATATCAAATATACATTCATTTATATGATAAAATTATCATTTTAAATGAATATATAAATAAAATGTTTGAAACCTAGTATTTACTATTTTTCATAGATTGGTGATTTTTATATTAAAAAATGTATTTGAGAATGGGAATATAAAAATCATTGTTGGACACTTAGTGGTTGATAGTAATAAACAATGAGCTTGCTACATGGATAAAATATAATTCCATAATGAATATAAAAATACCAGTTATATGACTCTAGTGTTATTTATATATCAATGATTTGGTAATTTTCATGTGACAATTTCATCTCAAAATGAAACTTAAAATACCAAAGTTGGAAACCTATTAAACACTAAATTCATTAAAAAAACTTATTAATAAAAAAAATAATGTATTATATAATTGATTATATAAAAACTAAATGAATCACGAGGCTAAATATATTAGCATTATATGCATTCCCTATTAACTTCAAACATTCTGATGCAGGAGCATCAAAATATAATCATGTAAATGATTAGTTTTTACATATTTATAATCTTAAAGGCGACTTAGAATGTTCAAGAAGCTACATTTGGTTGTGTAGAGCCTTGAAATATGTAATTTGGAGCTTCTCTCCAAAAGTAAGTTTTTACAATTTCAAACTATGTAATAAACCCTTGTCAGGGCACAGACTTGGAAGATGCTCTTGAAGGTCAAGAGTAGTTTGTAAAAGTTATAAAATTAAGTGAAAAAGTTAAGAACACCTCATCACGCCAAAGTCGAACAAAAATCTTACATAGATAAGACTAAATCTAGAGAATATTGGTCTGTATTAAGACCAATCTAAATATAAGATCTTCAACTACGTAGAGATGAGGTTGAAGTAAGCCTAATAAGGCAAATAGTTAGGGATATTAGAGATTGTATATGCAAAGTATGTAGTAGTGCATGAAAAGGAAAGTGAAGCGTCTTCGGGCCTTTAGACTCGCATTGTAATTGTAAATAAAATATTGTGTTTGTGATCAAGAAAATAAGTTTATTTGATGTTGCAGAAATATGTATATAAGAAGACCAAGAATAAATAAATTCTGTGGGGAAAGTGGACTAAGATGTATGGAGGATCAATAATCAGGAAAAAAAGAATGGTATTTTATGCATTTGAATCATAATATTGGGTTTATCAGTAGTAAAAAAAATTAATAATCAAATTGATGCTCTCAGGGTTATATATAACTATGAAAAAAAAATCAGAAGTAGAACCCAGATAGAAAAATGATTATATCTTGAAATTTATCCAAAGATAAGAGCTGAAAATTTGAAAGTAAATGCGCCTTTGTGTCCTGATTCCAACAAGTATAACTAAAGGATTATTGAGTGCATATTGAGAGAGATATAATAAAAATTCAGACTTTGTATAATATAGAAATTCTGAGGTTCTGTCTAGAATGAATAAAGAAAATTAACTATATCTTTTAAATGAACCAATGAAAAATTATAAAATTTGAAAAAAAAAGATGCCACAGAGAGAGGAATCCAATTAAATTAGTTTGGGACCCATTGATTGAGTGGCGAAGGAGATATCATCAAAACACAGGCAGCCAATAAAATGAACTAAAGGATAAAAGTGTCTTGGGGATGAAATTTTTTAAAAGCTATCAATATGTGAGAAGAGGGCTGTATAAACCTATAAAAGAAATTTTTATTTTCCTCCATATTTATCTAGAGGATCTCGGTGGATGGTGGTAGTTGAAAGACTTCAAAATTGTAAAATGCCTATTGAAGCAAATTGAATAAATAAAGTTTTGTTGGATATACTAATGTTTGAATGCTCAGTGATGGTATTTTATGATTTGAATACAGAGAGTAATAATTAAACATAATCAAGTGAAATTAATTCATGAATGGTAAATATAAGAGCAATAAGTAAACTCAATCAAGTGAAATTCATTCATGAACAGTAAATATAAGAGCATCTCGGATGGTGTTCGAAAGGTGCAAGAATAAAAAGAATTGAGGTTGTCATAACATTCATAAACAAAACGAAATATCAAATTTATAGATTACTCCCCATAGTATATGTATGTCCAAAGCTTGCAAATTTGAATCCATGATTCCATTCCTTATTTTATTTTTATACAAGATGAGCAATGAATGATTAACACTTTGATTTTCTTAGTTTGGAATGTTTTATACATAAATACAAATGGTACTAATCTTATTCAAATTTTTTCACATGGTTATCGTCATGAACATAGAGTATTTTAATTAATAACATGAACAAAATGACTTAAGTAATTTTATTTATATCCAAAATTATAAGTCTCTCGTAAACTTGTTTGTAAGTTGTGTAATGTTATCATAAACGTTTTGGAGGTACTTAATGTTTTTCTTGTCATCTAACCACACTAGAAAATTGTAACTAACAAATAAAAAATTATAAATATAACAGCATATTAAAACACATTTCACATTTATAGGTAAATTTCAATTTTACTAAATTATAATAATTTTGATAAGTGTTTTATGGATTAATGGTCTACATTTTTATTTAAGGTGTTTTTTTTTTTTTTTTTCCTTTTATCACTTTTGGTGGATCATTATACACTACAAAAGCACTATATATTGTGTTTTAGGAAAAACTTTAGCGTTTTCTAATCCACCAACATAGTTATTTTTTTTTTTCAAATAATGAAAAATTCAATAGTTTTTAATCTTTTATTGCTTTGGTGGATCCTTTACCAAAAAAATGGATTTGATATAGTGCTTATGGAATTCATTTGTAGAATAAGGTTTATATTAATAATCTCAATAATTTGTTTCCTTATACTTACAAAATTTTAACTACAATAGTTCTAATTGATAAAAATGTGTAGTAATAAGTCATCTTTTAATATCTTTGTATTTTATTCTTTTCAGCTATAATGACTCCAATTTAGTTATGAATACTTGATAGTTTTAGTTTTGGACTTATTTCACTTTAATTAACTTAAGCACTTAATCCTCGCTATATCCTAAACACCTTTATGAACATGTTTATTTTATAAATTACTATATAAAGATTAAATAAATGTTCAAATGGATAAAACATGATGTAAGCATTTGTACCAAATCCCTAGACCTAGAAGATACACATTTTCGTAAAGGACAAAAATGTATAGCATGGCACAATAAGTGAAAACATTTTTGTCCCCTATGGTAAATTTATATCCTTGTCCTTTTAATGTTCATTTTTAAAATTTGAACCCTCCCTTAAAATTTTGTCCTTATTTTTAAGATATTTAGTGTGAATATTTTACTTTAGTATATATAAATTAAGAATCAAATCACCTATTCTACAAATTGGCAATTTCAATACAGAAGTATATTTGCACTATCACATATTGAGAAAACCTTTCCTATTATTGAAAATTTGTATTCTAATAATTTGAAGTAGTATTTATTGAAGTCTAAATCCAATTTTATTCAAACCAAAATAAAATATTATCAATTATTTAAACCATCTCTAGATGAAGTCATATATTCAAAGAAGTACAATTCCACAAAGAATTCTATGTGGTAGAACTACATGGGAGTGATTTCATCTTTAGAGTATTAGATACATGAGAAATGTTAAGCCATCACAGGGGTGATTGGGATCATCTCAACCTCTTACACAATTATCCTATTCTATTGTCATGTTTTCAATCATTGTAAAACCTTATTAGGGTTTAAAATTTGAAGAAGAAGACCTGTATAAAAAGACCTAATTTAAGCTATTGAAAGTTATAATGATCTCAATTTTATGATTCTTACACAAAGAAAAAGATTGACTATTATAGAACTATAGTGGCAATTGACCTATCCCAAGTTGGACAATTATTTTCTTCATTTTTGTAGTCTGTGTCTATGTGGAATTGCATTATTGGTTCTTATTTTATAGGTCTAGTTTTCTATTAGCTTCACATAGTTAGATATCAACCAAAAATATCTATTTTTTCAATTTAATTAATATTTATTATTCATTTATTAAATTACACTTTTTTGACGTCAATTATTTTCTTTTATTACTCATATCATAAATTCATGTATAAAATCATATTATATTCCATTTTAGTTTATCTTAACTAGGTTTAATAAACAAATTAATTTAAAATTAGGATTAAAAAATATTGGTGAAACCACATTTTCTAAGCATTTATTCCAAAAATTATGTCCTATGATTTAGATAAATTTCTGAATATCTACAACTAAGAAATATTCTTTCGACCTTGTATCTAAATCTGACACTAAAAAATACATTTTTGACCTCAGACTTACATTGAAATCACTATATTTTAACTTAAATATGATATATAACACTTAAATCACATTATTTGTACCTTACATTTCATGATAATTTACTAATCTTTATATAAAAAAGGAAATATCTCAATTTTTTTTAAATCTCATTTTCAACAAATCTATGGTTATATTGGATCAATATCTTTTTCAAATCTATATTAGTTTTAATTATATCTTATATTAACATAAAAAGGAGCATAATTGACACTAATGTAATAGAATTAATAAAATCACAAGAAAAAACATAAACATTATTAATGTCTAATTTTGTAAACTCAAGTATGATATATAGACAAGAGAGAATGTACATCCAAGATGCTATAAGGCTTACATTACACCCTCTTCAATTAAGATGTTACAATGCTTACATTACACCCTCTTCATGTGATTATTATTAAAATATAAAGTGATAAGACTCAATAATATAATTAACTAATAATAATATATTTGAACTTATTGATTCAAAATGAATAAACTTATACCCATCCTAATTAAGTTGATTATTATTTATTTTTTGCTTGACAAGAACAAAACAAAATTAATCATGTTAGTACATACAAATAAATAAATAACTATGTTTATAAACCTATTGTTAACCCTACCACATGTGTTGTTAATTCTACTATTAATATTTTTTTATCACATCTACACTTTTGGATTGGGGAAATCCCAAAGATTTCAATATATACACATGTATTTGTCGAAATAAATGACTCATACAAGATCTTTGATAGATACACATGCCTTACCAAGTGCACAATCCTTGGAGAAAACTATTTCACTTTTACATGTTAAAGTGTTGTAGTTAGAGCAAGGTATACCATAAGCTAGCCAGTTAATTGATTTAATAACCTTGTTTTGTAATTTTTTAAAACCTAAAATTGCATCATATCTTGAATCTATAGAATTTGTAACTTGTAAATTTTCATTATATGATGGTAAAGGAGATCTAAAACAACATCTTAGTTATTTTCATGTAGCATGTTTAGGTTATACTTTCAATGACAAGTTGGTAACCAAATATTTATAAGAAAGTTGGTTTTATGATTTACCTAACCATTCAATCCACTAGAACATCAATTTATCAATACTTTTGCAGTCAAGGTTGATGAAAATATTTATTATGCACATAATTTTAAGCTTGTGTAATCAACTAATGAGCCTATTAGTGATTATGTACTTCCTTACAAAACCATGCTTTCCAAAATAACTAATACCTTAGTAGATAATGAATTAAAATATATTTTCAAATAAAGTTTAATTACACCTTTTCACGATTTAATTATTTTTAAAAATTTCAAATCATTTGATAGATTTTTCCATTTAGTAAGAAAAAGATAACAAGATTATTATTTTTAATAATATCAAGTATTCATTCACATTTACATATACTTCTACAATGAATTTTCAAATAAAACTATCTTACAAAGTCAATCCATCATATAGTAAATTTGATGAAAATATCATAACTAATGATATTTCTTAACCATATAACAAGAGTGTTTTATTATATCAATAAAATATTATATTTTATATATTCCATAATGTCCTCATCGATTTATAAAAAATTTACTTGAGTTAAATTTCATTACTCTACCTCCACCATTTGAAGTCAACAGGGCTAAACCTCAAGGTAAATATTTTGCTAAAATACATATTAAGATCACCATGGATGCAATGGTCATTCTAATAAGAGATGTTTCGATCTAAATAACATTATTTCATGTCTTATTTACAAAAAAAATATTTAGTTAGGCACTCCTATAGAAGAAATCAAGCCTCAACACAATTAAAAATGATAAGTTGAATATATTCATTGAAACATTTCTAACCATGACACCAAAAAGGATTATTTAATAGTGCATCATAATCATAATGAATATCCAAATATTGAATACTATAATCATATTTTAGATGGAATTATTGGTAAAAAAATCAAAATAATTCACCATGTCCTATGATTACTTTTGATGAAAGTGAGATAGTGGATGATGACTCTAAGATTCATGTTTTCTATATCTAAGATTATATTGATCAACAACCTATTAATATTGTGCTATTTTGTAATGTATCAAGTGAGAATGAATTAAAAATTATTAATTCACTCATTGGATTACACACAACATGATATACAATAAACTTACAAAAGTATCAATACTTTTAACATGAAAAAACAAACTAGTTTGGGACACGTTGTGTTGCATCTTCAACTAGGTCCCACTATACTATCTACTCATTTTTTGTTTATACCACTAAATGGGGTATTTTAAATGATATTAACATGACCTTTTTTTTGAAAAACTATATGTTTTACCTTCTATGGTATATATATACTTAAAGTGCATTCATTGAAACCAATTTATTACAATTTAAGGAATCATATATGATTACCCTGTAAAACATTTTATACCTCCTTATCCCAATCCAATCCCATAGTTAATTGGTGCATATATGAAATAAAAAATTACATTTATTTTTGGTTCACCTTGGAAAAATATTTTATCTGAACTAATTCAAAAAAAGGTACAAAGATCTCAAAAGTAACAAGTGCAAAATCAAGATTATTAGAAAAATTATTTAGTTCCCAGCGAGCACCACTAAATATAGCATATTCTAAATTGGTGATGCATAGAAATTACAATATTCCTAAAAATTATTATTATCCATTAGATTTAATATCTCTTATATATACTCTTCATACATTAGATTACAAGAATAGGGATCTAGATAGTTTTCTTATAGCACATGATGCATTTTTTAATTTTAATTCATGCACATCTGACATAGTTAATTTTGAAAATTAAATACATATAATGAATATTATATATTATTATTACCCCAATATTGATGAGATAATTGGATATATTTTTTCTTTTTCAAATAGTCTAAAAGTTAAAAAGCATTCAAATAAATTAAAAAAGCAAAATTTTGATTGTGCATAACTTCTTGACTATGGCATCATGTTACTCTATTTTTTACGCATGTAATTAGTTTGATAGAATATTCTTGCCACTGAATATTAATAAATGTTTGGCCTCTTTTTTCATATTTTTCACTTGACATATCTAATGGTTAGAAATAGTTATTTATTCTTGCATATCCTACCATTTATCTCCTTATTTTCATAGTCTTCACTATAACAATTGCATTTTATTTCAAGAACACCATCAACTAGTAAGGGAAAAAATCAATTTCCACTACTCTCCTTAGTTGTTATTTTTGTTTGGGATTCCATTTATGGATTCTAACCTATAAATCAATATCATAAATTAAGGTCTATGTGTCCCTCAGTGGGTTTTACTTTTTTATACAAGTTCAATTTTATTTGCAACTTTATCACTCTAAGATTATGCATTAGTTCAACTAAGAAATTAAATTATTTAAGTGCTTAATGGTAATAATCATAAATATAATTCTTGAAGTAAGAATCATCCTAAATAAATTTCACAAGATAAAAATTGGTTCACATATAGGTGCAGTACTTCCTTGTTATTTTCAATATTTTAAAATTCAAGTTTTCATTTCAATTTTTAGTTCCACATATGAGAATTAACTAATTTTACATCATTTAAAAATTTTCATGGAACACCTTGCATTATTCAAACATTCTCCTAAAGGAAAAGTGTGTTGTACACTCTCGAGTACTATTTCTCCTTTACTTTAGTAATTTGATTTATAGACTAAAGGAGGGTAAATTTAGTCACTCAAATTTGGTCATAAATACTTTTTAATATTATTTTTGGCCCTATTCCACCTAAATTAACTTGATACCTTAATTTGGACCTATTTTTCCACATCACTCTATCTTAAGCACCCTTTTTTACTTATTCTTTTTCTAAATCACAAATTTATGCCTATGTAAATATTAGAATAGATAAAACCCCTTTTGAGCATATATACACACATCCATAGAATCAAAAAATGCATGCTTTCCTTAAGGATAAAAACATATTGTAGTGGATAATAGTAATAAGCATTCTTGTCCCCTATACGATGTTTATGTCCTTATCTTTTAATGAGAATTTTTCAAAATTTAACCCTTCCTTATAAAGTGGTCCATTTTTTAGGATACTTATTGTGAAGTTTTCATTTTTGGATTGATATAAATGCACATAAAATTCACTTATTATACCACTTGTAAATTTCGATATAGAGTCACACTTACACTATTGTACATTGAGAAAAGCTTCCATATTCTTCCCAATTCTAATTATAATTATTTTAACTAGTCGTTAACCAAGTACCAAGCCTATTTTATTAAAGCCAAAGAAAAGCATGATCAAGTATTGAGCCATATCTATATTAGCTCATATATTCAAAGGATCCCAATTGTACAAATCAATCTAAGTAGATAACTATGTGATCTTGAGTTTCCTCTTGAAATTATTAGATATATAGGAAATGTTCAATCATCTTGTAGTTATTAGGTTCAACTCAACCTATTACACTCTACCATATTTAAATTATTATATTTTTAGTCATTTTAAAACTATATTAGGTTTTCACATTTGAAAAAACAATAATCAAGTCCTATTCATACATATATAGGTTAAATCTCCACACAAAGATCTAATTTAAATTGTCACAATTGATTGTGACCTATGTTTTCTAATTTATAGAAAAGGACAAGATCAACTGGTTTAGGACTATAGTGGAATTCAATCATAACCCATTTTGTAATATTTTATACTTTATAATTTATATTCTTAGTATCTATGCAATTTTGTGGTTGGTTATTATTTGTTATTTTTATTTGTCTATTAGCTTTGCACTATCGTATCTCAGACAAAAACAACTTTATTTGTCACTTCATTCAAATTTAGTCTTATTTCATTCAATTCACTTTGTTTAATTCAGTATTTTGATTTCATTCTTCATATCATTAAGTGTTGAGTGTTCTCTTGTTTGCAAAACTAGAAGGACTAAGATCATCCTTCAAAGGTGACTCATCAAAGAAAATTTTCTTAGAGTTAAGAATTCATCACAGAAGAAAGATATAAATATGGAGTCCAATTAAAGTACAATGTTTTATAGCAAATGAGTGTCTGGACCATCATAATTTTGGTACACTTAAACTTCTTTCTATTGAAATTCCTTTAATTGAAGATTATTACAGCTTTCCTAATAACTTAGAACCTTTTAGTCATGTTTATTACCCAGTACCTTCTCGACCAACTTAATCTCCTCCTAAGTTTGATCCCCCCAAGTCTACCTCATTTACCCCCTCACAACCCTTTGTCATCTGAGCTTGATCCCACCATAGAACTAGTCATGAGGCATAGAGACCAGGATGAGAATGAATATCCTACATTCAGGATTCACATATTTAGACCTGCTAATTTTGATGAAATGAAGGTTTACCCCAATAAATTTAAAAATGAGGCAAGGAATCAACTCCCTAAGTTTCATGGGAATAATCCAATGATTAGAGATCAGAATTTGAGGGATTTTCACATTATAATTTAATATTATGAGGTTGAGCATGAGGATGTTTGTATTAAAAATTTTGTGCACACACTAAAAGAATATGCATGTGAGTGGTTCAATTAACTTTCCCATGGATGCAAACATTCATGGGAATAAATGAAGACAATTTTTAAAATTTAGTATGGTGATGGAATTGACCCTAGGTTTCTTCTAGTAGAATTTGAAACATAAAGAAGAACCTAAATGAATGTATATATGACTTTAATGCAAGGTTTAATAATACTATGATGAGGTTATTTGATAATATCAGACCAAGCAATACAAATTACTTTATTAAATATTGTGATGCATTTGATAAGAAGGTAGCCTACTACTTGAGAGATAAGGCTCCCACAAATCTAAGGTTGACATTCAACATGGCCATTCAAATTAAAATTAATATAAAGGTCATGGTTAAACTTTTGAAAAAATGGAATGATGTAAATTTAATCAATCCTAAAAGGACTCAATCAAATAAGATATCCAACCTTGAGGAAACTTTGAGGACATTAGCTGTTGATATCAAGGAGATGTCATACAAGTTGGCCAAAAATGAGAAGGGGTTGTCTCATGGATCTTCTAGTGAGGAGAGAGATGAAAACTAGAATCAAGCACAAGGGAGAACCTCTTTCCATAATAGAGATACTGATAGAGAGAAGAGACCTACCTGAGATGATAGAAATGATAGAAATTAGACTATAAGAGCTAGGAAAGAGGTTCTTTATCCTTTGAACACCAAGGTTAATGTCATTGATTGTGATCTTCACATTGATTGGTGTGATAAATGCTTCCTCCCCCATCTTCATTGTCACACTGCTAAAAGAATGGATGAAGATGCATAGGAATGTGAGTTTGCATCTAAAAATAATGAGATTATGATGTTTGATTGTCAATTCTATCGAATTAAAGTGTGTACCTCCATAGAATTATTGAGTGTTACTATCATTGATAAATTTTGGAGTGCAGTGAAAGAGTTATGTGTCCTAGCTCATGAATTTATTTGTAATGTAAATATGACAAAGAATATGAGCTGCCTAATCATGACTTTGAGTTTTTAATATCTATGATGATTAAAATGAATGATGGGGGAATTCCTTTAGTTGAGGATAGGCACCTGCTAATTAATGCTATAGTTGCCTAAGAGAAAGAGTATAACCTATGAAGTAAGAAAAAAGGTGCTTCTCCTCAAGAGACTACCCGTGTAGATCAAAGGGCATGGGATAAACATAAAGAAGTTAAGGAAACCAAAGAATTTTTTTGGTCTTTCCAAACAAGCACCTGCTTCTCAAATTGTCATACAAAGAGGTTCTCTATTCAATAATAGAGAAACTTTATTGTCCAGTATTCCTAAGGGTGTGAATGATCTAAGACAAAACCCACCCTTGAAAAATGTTGTTAGGAATGCTTGTTAATCCCATCATTTTCCACCTATGACTTTAAATGATTTTATTCTTGCTAAAAATGTTATCACCCTTCTTCCAAATATAACCCTTCCTTAGTACAACATGTTTGATATGGCCCAAGTATTGAGTCAACTAAAAATCACTATGCCACTTGTTGAGTTTTTATAAATGCCACAACATAGAAGGAGGACATTTGAATATTTGGAGTTTAATGAGAATCCAACTGCCAATGAAATTACTTCAACCCCAACACTTCTAGATGACAATGAATAGTCACTTGACATTGTTGAACTAGCCACAAAGGTTTGTTTGAGGATTACATTAATAGAGAGTCAGCTAGATGTTTATCTTTTTTACACTACCTTATTGATTAATAGTTTAATTATTCATAACTATATGTTTGATTCTAGACCCTGTAGGAATGTGATTCCCTAGGTGTCCTTAATGAGCTTAGAGTAAAAATAACATATGATTTTGGTAATTTTTATGCCATGGACTCAAGAGAAGTATCAATTTTTGACAAGTTAAGGGATTGGTAGTGTAGTTGGTATTTCATCTAGGTAAGTTTTTGAATATGGATGTGGTAGTAGTGGATTATCCCCCTAAGTGGGGGATACTATTGTCAAAAATATGGGATGCCAGCATGAGTGGTAGTGTGAAGATGGACCTATCTTATGTGACCATTCATTTGGAGGGTAAGATGGTGAAACTTCATAGAGAGCCTAAAATGCTACATGTGCTTAAAGATCTAAAACATGTTATAATTGAGGTTTTGCACACTGATGTGCAGATGGGTAACTTTTTTATAAATATAGATTGTGTTGAACAATCATTTGTTGATGATGTTGGGTTTGGAAAAGAAAGTGAGGATGTTTGGATAATGTATTTTGATGGGGCTTACTTTAATATTAGAAACAAAGTTAAGTTTGTCTTTTATGCTCCCAACAAGAAATCTTTTAAGTTTTCTTTCAAGTTGTCTTTTGAATGCACTAACAACATTGTGGAGTATGAGGCACCCTTGCTTGGTTTGAGGATTTATAGAGAACATGGAATTACAAGTTTTATTGTAAAGGGGGATTCTAAGTTAGTGATTAAGCAAGTCCAAAATGATTATGCCACCAAGAATAAAAGGTTAATATAATATGGAAATGTTGTATGGGATTTGTTAGGATTCTTTGATGCTTTAAATTTTTTTTATGATGATAGAAGTTTCAATGAAGAAGCTAATGGAATTGCAGGGTTGGGTGCTCAGTTTGAAAACGTGAATATGAACCCTCACTATTAGTATTAGGTGGAGGTGCTTGTTAGACCTTCAGTCCCAGACAAAATTCATCATTGGTAAGTTTTTTATGATGATGATTAGATCAAAAGGTCTCTCAATTTTGGAGCAAAATTTCAAGATCAAATTAGAGACTTACAATCCATGGTTCAGACTTGTGATGGGAAGGAAACCTTTTTTAGGAAAGACATCATTCAGTTGAAGATAAACACTATTCTAAGAGGACTGGTGAGTTTAGAGGCATCTTTTCATGGAACAGATAGAATTAAAAATAGAGACTTATTTATCTCAAAATATGTGACTAACTATAATTTGGGATCTAAATAAAATCCAAGAATGGCATGGATTTGTACTCACTTGAGCGTAAAAGAGAGACAATCCTACATGTAGTTGCTAAAGAAGTATCAGGATTGGTTAGCTTGGTCTTATTCTGAATTGAAAGCATATAGAGAAGATCTATTTCAACATGTCATCCCATTAAAACCTGATAATAAACGTTTTAGGAAAAATCAAAGACCTATTAACCCCATTTTGGCCACCAAAATTTGAGAAGAGTTAAATAAGTTAAGGGATAGTGGGATTATTCAACCCAGTGTGTATTCATCATGGGTGGCAAACTTAGTCCCTATGAGAAAAATAATGGTGACAACTACTTGTGTGTGGATTTTATAAATTTGAATAAAGCTTCTATGAATGATAATTACCCCTTACCTAATATGGATAACCTATTTCAGAGTGTTACAGGATCAAAAATGTTTTCCACATTAGATGGTTTCTTAGGGTAGAACTAGGTTATGGTAAAAAATTCTAAGAGACCCAAGACTGCATTTACAATGCCATGGAGCACTTATGTCTATACAAGGATGCATTTTAGTTTAATTAATTCCTTTGTCAAAGTTTTAGATAGCTATAAATGTCACTTCTATTGGGATAATTAACAAGTTTATTGTTGTGCATCAGGATGATATTACAATGTACTCCAAAAAATAGAAAAGAGTATTTGGAGCATATAGAAAAAGTGTTCCTTAGATGTTGGTAATTTGATATCTACTTTAATCTTAGGAAATGTCACTTTGGAGTACAAAAGGCTAGGTTTTTGGGCACATAGTGTCTAAGGATGGTGTCATGATATATCTAGAGAGAGTGAAATCCATTGGCTAAGTGCCTATCCCACAATCTAAAAAGGAATTTCAATACTTCTTTAGGTAAATCAAATTTGTAAGAAGGTTTGTGTCTAATTTTGTAGAGATCACTCTACCTATTACTTCATGTTAAATAAGGACCAAACCATCAAGTGGGAGGAGAAGGCCATTCAAGATTTCAATGACATCAAAAGATCCTTGAAGTCTTCCCCTGTCTTGGCCAGTTGTAGCTACACTAAGGATTTTCAAATATTCTCTTTTGCATCACAAAGTACTGTAGTTATTGTTCTATTTTAAAATCATGATGATGGTCATGGTTATCCCATATATTTATTTAGTAAATATATGTAGGGATATGAACTGAATTATACTATCATGTAAAAACAAACTTTCACTCTCTTGAAAGTTGCTAAAATGTTCAGACCCTACATTATGAGTTCAAATATTATTACATATGTCCTGCATATAATGGTCAAGGACATATTGAATTAGATTTAAGTATCAATCAATAGGTGCAGGTGGTTCAACAAGGTGCAAGAGTATGACATGGTGATGCAAAGCTCAACTCAAACTTTCTTTTTCTAGATCACCTTGTATAAGCTTGTACTTTATTGATGTTATATTAATCTTATATGATATGAAACTATAGGAAAATATACACTAGGTTCAAATGTTCCTCACCTTATGAATAAACTAATCAATAACCTCTAACTAGCTAGTTCAATCTCTATTCATAGGTTATACTCATCCTTCATGTCATTCTCATAAGTCATCAGCAACAACTTGCCCTTTACATAGGATACAAATCTCAATGAAGTTTAATTCACTACGAGGTCTCTTTCTTGATTACAATACACTTTTCTAACCCTACTTATTCAACAAATATAATCTTCCATTGTCTGATTCATTTTCTCTCTTTAATGGTTAAGCAACTCTCACAAGTTGTCAAACCCAACGTGATCTTATATGGGTAATCACCATACAATGAATTTGATGTAATATCAAAGACTTTTTCCTTCTAATAACACTATTTTATTATTTTTCTCAATAAACTAAAATAATCTTATTTCTCTCTTTTCATATATAGGCTTCTTTCTAGCTTCAAACCTCTACTAGCCCTATTTTTGGGGTGTCTCCTTACTTTGGAATGTCAAAAAACTTTCACAATAAAATAAGAATATTTTCAAGGTTCCTTTTTTGTATTATAACTTCACCATTCACCACTAGACTCAAATTCACATGCATTCCCCTTTTCCTCCATGTCTTAGTCCTCAATTACGCCATTTAGCCCTATTCAAAACCCTCGTGTCAGTATTGTATAGAATACATAAGGTAAAAACTTGAGACCATGAAAATATTTTAGTTATTGATTAAAAAAAAGCCTAATAGCCAATTTTTGGCCTTTTTGGCTTGTGTAAAAAATTTCTACAATCAAATCCCTAATCTAGGGTTTTCAAGACACTGTCACAAGTTGAGAGAGCAATTGAATGCTTATCTTGTTATATAAACAATGTTTAGACAAACCAATTGTTGAATTATCATTTTATAATTATTAAAAAACTTTCCAATTAAATTTTAAATGTCTCATAACCCTCCATGCATTCACAAACACCAAATCTCAGTCTTTAACCCTACTTTTTGCACAAAAGAAATAGGGTACCAAGGTTTCTTTGTCTTCTTTTCAACTCTCAATGACTCCAAAACCTAAAATTAAGTAATATTAAAATTATGTGTCCTCCTTAAATATTCCTAAATTAATTTTTTATTCAAAACAAGGTATAAAACAACATAACTCAATCTCAAATTTTCTAGTTGTTGACTGTATTCTCTCAAGACTATTGAAACCTATAATAGCATCAGTGAAGGGTTTCAATTGAACTATATTAAGTAAAAATAGGTTATATAACTTGTTATGGGATAATTCCATAAATATACATTTTACAATAGTATTCACACATATAAATCTTCTTGAACCTTTCATTCATACACCTGTTGACAGGGTTATGCCATGTATTCCTAGTTGCACACAGTCACAAGGATTCATAAAAGAATCAATTGGTAAATGAAGACTTGAATACAACCTTAACCTTATACAAATATTATCATCTTAAAATTATTCATATCTCCATATATAAATATTTTCATACAGTCTCATTACACATAAAGCTTGAAAATTCTATCTTGACTCAAACTCTACAGGGAACAATAAAGTTCAATACAACTATCAACTTTTTTGAGCAAACATATTTATCACACACTATTGCATGTTATATACATTAAATGGAAATAGAGAATACTCACATCCAAGGTCCTTAAATTTTCTAATATATTAAATCAAATCATTAACAATTATCATGCACTAATTTCTACCAAATGAGCAGTCATGGCAAAATGATCTTTTTGTTTGATCTCTCCTCTTATCTATCTCGAGGAGCTCCCTTAAAAACCCAGATTATAAACCTTATATCTCCCTTAAAATAGCAACTTAATCTTGATCCTACTTCCATGTAGGATTCTTGAACTAAAACTCAAGTTTTAAGTTGAACCAACTACACATAACCATACTATGAGACTACTCAGACATAAAGACCCTATATGACTTCATAAGGTTCATAGACACATTAACTATACCAAAACCATCAACAAAAATATGTTATAGTCCCTCAAAAGGGCTCACAAGTATTCTAATTTTTTAATAGTGATTTTGGTGGGAAACCATAAAGTTTGAATTTTAAACAAACTAAACACCTAATTAAGGTTCATAAATACCAAAATTAAGTCTAAGAAACTTAATATACTATTTCAAACCAAAAATAACTTCATGAATACATATCGAAAGGATGGCCCTAAATCATACTGCCAAGCTAGAGAATGTTTCCCACATGCTTTTGTAGGTGTACATGGTTGATGATCTTTGCTGATCTGCTACCACTTGTCTCTCATAGATGTGTATGTGCACTTGGGCCCCACATTTAGGCCCCCTATTGCTAAATTTGTTGATGGGTATACTTGCACATGACACAATGGGGTTAAAAGATCATTTTCCTTGATACCTTGAGCTTTCTTTGAAGGCTTATTCAATCCCACCTCTTCTGCAAATTGTTCAAACTCTCATGTGTCTTCATGTTGTACTTATTGGGCAAGTGCCTTAACATCTTATTTTCTCACCCCCTTCTTCACTTCTATCTTTTGTGCCTCTACTTGATTCTCTTGACTCTCACCTTCTTAATCACTATATTGCGATTCATCCTCTTACTTTTCTTGGATCTGTTATTCACTTATCAGCCCATTGTCCTATTCTTCTTCCTCAAAAAACCTTATAAAAGCACTAACTTTGTCTATAAATCCTTGTATATAGTCACCACTATAAATCATACTTACTAGAGAAAACTGAATTATGTCATGACTTATCTTTTCTAGATTGCAACAGTCTCCTTCATTTGCATTCTTGACTCCAACTCTTCCTCCTGCTATACCAATTTCTTATGGCCTATAATTATCACTCTTAATGCTAGACCAACAACATTATACTCTAGTTTATTATTTTATTTTTCCACTTCTTGTAAACTCTCTTGCATTAGCAAAATCATAATATTCAGCAAATTGATTTACCTCTTTTGACCCTTCATGTTTGCTTGGGGTCAACTCTGCCTTCTGGATGCTTTTAATAAATTCTTCAGCTTGTTAACCTATCTTTACCATGTCATCTAACTATTCACCTTTTTATGGATAACACACATTCGTATTTGCATACTCACATGCCCATTCATCTTCTTTGTCATCATATTTCTCAAACTCTTCAATCATCTCCTCTAGCTTATATCTCATATGCATATTTTATTTTTGGAACTTTTTATCCTCCATCTTGTCTCTAAATTCACAATTTACTCTTCTCTTTATTAATTCTGAAATTTCTTTTGCATTATACCAACATATTTCTCAATATTTCTTCCATACATGTTAGCTCTTTCCTTAATTCTATAATCTCCTTATCCATATCAGCTTCTTCATCTTGTACTTTATTTTTCATCATTCTATGGAAATATTTTTGTACCAATCCCATCATTCTCTTTCCTTTCTTCCCTACAATCTTTCTTGACAAGTTCTTTCTCACATTTGCCTATTTTGCCTCACTTGGGTCACCTCTCTTAGACTCTCACTTGGAGTTTCCTCTTGCCCTCACTTGGGACTTCCTTCCCTTATTTTCAAGCTCTCTTTGCTTTGGGATTCTATGCCACACAATACTTCTACCTTCACATTTAAATATTCTCCATCTCTTTCACTTATCCTTCTCATTCAAATCAATCGCCAAGTATAAATCAGTTAAGAAAATATATCCAACACTATGTCAAATCAACAATCATACCTTGTTTTGAATTGTACTATCTTCTTTCCTTCTCCTAATCTATTCTATCTTACCATTTATCACTCCCCTAATCTCTTCTCCTTTCTTTTTCCTTGAAATATTCTAAAAAACTTGAACAACATCAAACCTTTATCATGCATGTCCATCACCTACCTGTACCCATGGAATTTTGTTACTCTGATACCAAATGATACAGAGCTCAAATCAAACATTCTTTTTCTAGATCCCCTTGTATAAGCTTCTAATTTATTGATTATATATTAGTCCTATATGATATTAAACTATGGGACAATATACACTATATTCAAATGTTCCTCACTTTATCAATAGACCAATCAATAACCTCCAACTAGCTGGTTCAATCTCTATTCATATGTTCTACTCATCCTTCATGTCATTATCATAAGTCATCAATGAAAAATTGCCCTTTACATAGGATTAAAAAATCAATTAAGTTTAACTCACTACAAGGTCTCTTTATTTCTTACAAAACACTTTTATAACCCTAGTTATTCAACCAATCCAATCTTCCATAGTCTAATTCACTTGCTCTCTTAAACGGTTATGCAACTCTCACAAGTTGTTAAACCCAACATGACCTTATATGGGTAATCACCATATAATGAATTTGATGTCATATCAAGGACTTATTCCTTCTAATAACATTCTTTTATTATTCTACTCAAGCAACTAAAATAATCTAATTGCTTTCTTTTCATATATAGGCTTCTTTCTAGCTTTAAACATCTACTAGCCCTATTTTAGGGGTACATCCTTGCTTGAGAATGTCAATAAACTTTCAAAAAAAAGAGACTCTTTTCAAGGTTCCTTTGGTGTATTCTAGCTTCACCATTCACCACTAGGCCCAACTTTACATGCAGTCTCCTTTTCCTCCATGTCTCAGTCCTCAATTAGGCCATTTAGCCCTATTCAAAACCCTCATGTCAGCATTGTTTGGAATACATAACATAAAAACTTGAGACCATGAAAATATTTTAGGTATTTATAAAACAAGTCTAATAACTAATTTTAGACCTTTTTTCTAGTGGAAACACTTTATATAATCAAATCCCTAATCTAGGGTTTTTAGGACACTATCACAGGCTGAGAGAGAAATGAAATGCTTATCTGATTAAATAAACCATTTTAAGACAATTTTTTTTTGAATTATCTCTGTATAATTTTTAAACAAATTTTCAATTCAATTTTGAATGTGCCATAACCCTCCATACATTCACAAACACCAAATCTCAGTCTTCAACCTTGCTTTTTGCACACAAGAAACGGGGTACCAGGGTTTCTTTATCTTTTTTTAAAATATCAATGAATCCAAAACCTACAATGAAGTTATCTTCAATTTGTATGTCCTCCTTAATTTTTCCTCTATCAATTTTGAATTCAAAACAAGGTATAAACCAACATAACTCAGTCTCAAAATTCTGAGTTGTTGATTGTATTCTCTCAAGACTATAGAAACCTATAATACCATCAGTAAAGGACTTCAATTGAACTCTATTAAGTCACAATAGGTTTTATACCTTATTATAGCATACATCCATCAATATCCATTGTCACAATAGTAATCATACATCTAAATCTTCTTGAACCTTTCATTCATACACTTGTTGATAGGGTTCTGCCATGTATTCCTAGTTGCACACAATCACAAGGATTCATAAAAGAATCAATTGGTAAATGAAGACTTGAATCCATTTTGAACCTTATAAAAATATTATCATATTGAATTTATTCTTCTCTCCATATATAAAGACCTTCATACAGTCTCATTACACATAAAACTTGAAAATTTTGTCTTGACTCAAACTCTATAGGGAACAATAAAGTTCAATACAACTATCAACTTTTATGAGTAGAGATACTAATCACACACTATTTTATGTTACATATATTAAATGGAAATAGAGAATACTCACTTCCAAGGTCCTTACATTTATCAATATATTGAATCACATCATTAACAATTATCATGCACTAATTTCTACCAGATCAACAGACATGGAAAAATGATCTTTTTATTTGATCTCTCCTCTTATCTATCTCAAGGAACTCCCTCAAAAAACCAAGATTATATAAATTATATCTCCATTAAAATATTAACTGAATCTTGATCCTACTTCCATGTAGGAGTCTTGAACCAAAACTCAAGTTTTAAGTTGAACTAACTATACATAACCATGCTATGAGACTATTAAGACATAAAAAACCTATATGACTTCATAAGGTTCCTAGACACATTCACTATACCAAAACCATCAACAAACATATGTTATAGTCCCTCAAAAGGGCTCAAAGTATTCCAATTTTTTAATAATGCTTTTGGTGGGAAACCATGAAGTTTTAATTTTAAACAACTTAAACACCTAATAAAGGTTTCGAAAGACCAAAAATAACTCTAATACACTTCCTATACTATTTCAAACCAAAAATGACTTCATGAAGACAACGCTAAAGGATGCCCCTACATTACGTGGAGATCGAGACTACCAAGTTGGTGAGAGGGATGGGTATAGCCAAGATTATGGTTGAGACCAATTTGTAGGTTGTAGAAGTAAACACTACTATTTTAATATTGATGATTCTTTGAGTCAAGTCAGCATATCTTCATGGTATAAAAACATTGTTTACTACTTATAAAGTTTGTATTACGCCCTAACTTGGATAAGAATCAAAGGATAACTCCTAAGCTTGTATCCTAGAAGTATGTCTTTACTAAAAATGGATTAACATGGAAGAATCCAAATGGGGTTCTCTTAAGATGCTTGGTAAAAGAAGAAACTACCAATTTAATTGAAGATTTTCATAGTGGAGTATGTGGTGGTCACTTTGCACCTAAAGTCATAGTTCATAAAATTCTAAGATCTAGTTATTGGTGGCCATCACTCTTCAAGTATGTTTCATATAAAGTTATAAAATGCAAGAAATGACAATGTTTTAATGGAAGTTTAAAAGCTTATAGCTCCCCCCTGCAACATGTACCAATTGAAGTCCCATTTAGACAATGGGGAATGGATTTGATTGGGAATATCACTAATACATCAAGCATTGGACATAGGTGGATATTAGTTACAACTGAATACTTCACAAAATGGGTTGAGATGATCCCTACTAAGAAGGACACACATCAGGTGATCATGGATTTTCTATTGAATCAGATTATTTATAGATTTGGTGTTCCTGTCAAGAAGATTGTTGACAATGCCATGAGTTTTAGAGCTAAGCCTTTAGTGACATTATGTAAAGAATATGGGATCACATTAACTTATTATTCCAATTACAACCCTCAAGGGAATGGGAAAGTAGAATCCAGTAATAAGAAATTGCTCAAAATCATTAAGAGAAATTTGGAAGCTAATAAGAAGAAGTGGGGTGAACAACTAAAATTTTCCTTGTTGACTGATATGATCATTCATAAGAGAGCTACATGTATGATCCATTTTAAGTTTTTTTTTATTGAAATCAATCTATTTTACCTATAAACTTATAGTTTCCAACCTATCAATTCATGCAACAGCCAGAAGAAGATGATGAAATTAACCACTATGAAATCAGAATGAACCAAATTGTTGAGCTTAATGAAACTAGAAGACAAGCTCATGAAATACACATAAAGTTCAAGGAAACACTCAAAATAATATTTGATATAAAGTTCACTCCAATAACTTTTCAAGTAGGATATCTGGTTTTACTTTAGGATAATAAACATGAGGAGATTGGAAAACATGGAAAATTTGATGCCTTATGGATGGGCTCTTATTCTATTGACTACAAAATTGGGGAACAAACCTTCTTCTTAAGAGATTTGGATGATGAGATGTTAGAAATTCCAATTAATGTTAGACATTTGAAACACTTCCTTGACTGAGTCTGTGTTTTTTTAAAATAATGTAAAATGTATAGTTTTATTCTTTTGTTGCCCTTCTATGTTGGGCTTTGTTTATACAGTTCTTTCATTGTTTTTCATCATGTGTTCATTCTCAAATCTTTCTGATCTATTTTTGTTGGTATGCCCTTGTCTCATTGGGTCTTTGAAGGTGTTTGTTATGAAATTTCCAAAGTTTTGACTCTGTGGCCCAAGGAATTGACACCGGGTTTTGTTTTCTTGAGTTATTTGCACACCCGTAAGGAGTGTACGTCCCTAGGCAAGAGCTAATTTTAATACCCAAATTTAAACTAAACAATTTATGCCTTTCTCCAAAAAGTGAGTATTTTAAAGTATAATTGCTGACCCCTAAAAGGAATCCACAGAAATGTTTGTCTAGAACAAAACCCTGCTCTTGTAGTTGCTTTGTGAAAACCTTATGAAAATTTAATTTGACTAATACGTAATGTTTACATTATTTTAATATGCACATTATAAAGTTTGTTGTATAAACAAGTCAGAAAAGAATACTAAGTATTAAAAAATACCAAGTGTAAATATCTCCCGTTTCAAAGTAAAAGTTCGTGGAGATTCTAGGCAAAAATACAACATTCATTTGCATCTTTTTTCTTGCAATTTGCAGTGTGTAAACACCGACCCACAGAGCACGTGCCAACAAAAAGGATCCAAGGTTCACGCTCAAAGGGAGCATTGCAATGTTTCGAAAGGGAATTACATTATCAAATTGCAACTTTACATTTTGCAATTTAAAAATTATAAACAGGGTTTCGAAACCCATAGTAAACTTACAAGAAAAGTCTTAAAAGGGACATCGACGTGGAGGTATACGGAATTTCTAAGCCAAGATGCAACTTACATTTGTAACTTTAAAAAATTGCAAATTTCAATATGCATGCAAGTGTTCGAAACCTGCAAACACAGGTGCCATCAAACTCTAATATTTCATAACCCCACATGGAAAGTTTTGAAAAGACCATGCAAAATTTTAAAGCAGCGAAAATGTGTGTATGAAAATTCATAAGTGCTGCAAAGTTTTAAACAAAAGCACGATGAAAGTTTTCGAGGGAAATACAACGTCCCATTGCAACTTTTTCTTGCAAATTACAAAGTGTTATAAAATGTCCGCCAAAGTTTTAGAAGCCTAAGCGGGAGTTTTTTTGGCAGATATTACAAATACTCCGAAGCAACTTTAAAATTGCAATTTATAATATGCAAACAAATGTCTGAAGCCCATTATGCATGTTTGCTAATAAAACCCATGAAAATGTCTTAAATGCATATGTTAATGTCTTATGTTGACGTGCCTGCCACATGGAGGTCCACGGCCAAAGGTAAGTGGAAAGTTGTGAATAAGAAGTAAAGAGTGGAAATCTATAGGGGAAGTGCAACAACACATTGCAATAATTTTAATTTTAATTTTAAATGTTTATTCAAAGCTTCACCACTCACTAAAACATATTAACAAAGTTTTAAAGGCCCACACCAAAGTTGTTAGGACAAATTAAATATGGAAGGTCTTGAGTCAAATACAAGGTCAAAGACTCAAGTCTACAGTGGAATCTTAGTGAGAAATGTAACATCAAAATATATTTTTATAATTTCAATTTATAATTGTGCAACAAACTTTTACTATCCCATTGGGTGTAAAGTTGCACTTGGGTTTCGAAATCCCACCAAAGACAAAAAAGTGTAAAATTTTAGTTGGGTTCCTAAAACCTACCAAGGCAAAATGGAGGGAAAAAGTGGTTCACATAGTGGCAATCCTAAAAGCAAAAAAGAAAATGTGAAAAGGCAAGGGCAAAGTCAAAGGTAAAAGGTAAAAACAAAAGAGCTAAGTGCCATTTCAAACGAAGGCAATATCGGTGAAATATTTTCATCGAAGAAAAGTGAATATGTAAAAAATGCAATGAGAAAATAAAAAACAGAGAGGTTTGCATCTCAATCATGACTCCACTAAGTCATCCACAAACTTCCAGTTGGGCAAATTATTAATTAGAGATAGGGAAAAATGGTTTCACATGAAGACAAAAAGTTTGTTTTACCCTCAAAGAGGATATTCTCCCTCAAGCCCAACTGCATCAAGCTTATAGCCAAGTAGATCAAAGTCTGTTATCAAACTTAATCATTACATGGACAACTGACTACCAAAATGATTTCTTTGCAGAGCATGATCTTCCAAGCATGATCAAATTCATCTTCCAATTGGAGCATCTTGGAAGAATATTCTAGGTGATAAATTTATATAAGAGGGCTTGTCCTCTTTATAGAAGTTGTTAGGTTAGCTCTTTTTGGGGTGTAAGCTTTTCAACTTTTAAGAAGTTTTTATGATTTTTTATTCTATTATCAAGGTGATTTCAGTTGTACAATCATTAGCAAACTCTGAGAGCATGTATATGTCTCTCATATTTCAGATCAAACTCACCATGCTTTTTACCATTGATATGCATTCTGACAATTAATGTATATTTATTTTCAAGATTAATGAAAACTACATGTGATTTATGCTCTTTCTTATCAATGAAGTACAATGGCACATTCTTCATGCACTATTGATTGGGCATATAGTTTTAATGTCTATTAATGGCAGTCATTTTAGTCATGAACTAAGATTGTAAATTCTTTTTCGTATTGTGATTTGGGAATGTTTTATTGATAATCTTTTAAGGACACCCTAGATTTATGGAGTTGATAGGAGAAAGTGCTTAAGAGTTGACTTGTAGTGTACACTTTGGAGTTTGAAGGGTCATTTGAATGTTTGCATTAGATTGACATCAATGAATGCAAACCATTCTTGATATTTTCCTTATCTTGTTTACTCAATCTTCTACATCTTGAAATAAATGATAGCATGGTTGTTGAAGGAATTCCCTGTGTTTAAAGCCACCACCATTCTTTTATATATACCTAACTCATCCTACCTACCCTAACCCTACAAATAATACATATTGTTGGATATTTTGAGTGTTATTTACTCACAGATGAATGAATGTTGTAAATGTAGAATGTGTTTGTAATTGTTATTTGAAGCCTAGCATTGTAATCTTCCATTTATCTCCTAGTTGTCAAAAAATTATTTTAAAATGAAGGTTGTAATCACCCACTTATCTATATTTAGTAGCTTGTGTCTGATTTAGAATAATTTTCCCAGTCTGTGTGGTAACTCTTCCTGAGTGGACTATGCATGTTTGGTTATTATGTTTTGCTCAGATTTGTTTCTATGCCAATAATTCCTTTGATATTGAACTTTATTAACCCTCTTCATTACCAAGCTACCTCATAGATCCTCTCACCTAGGTTCAGGCAGAGCCAGAAATAGCATGGAACTAACTATACATTATATGGGTGTCTTTCAATCATTGTTTAAGTTCAGTCTATCCAGATGTTAAACCCTTCCCTAACTATAATGACATACATTGGGTTCATCACCTATGTTTGTCATCTTTTCAAATATGCAACACTGAAATCTAAAGGTGTGCATCTTAGAACCAACAAAATGCGTGCAAAAAATTGTGATGTCCCTTAGTTAGGGGCTCCTTTATCTGCACATAAGCTCTGATACCACTGTGATATCCCCTACCAATAGAGATATATGAAGACACAAAACTATGATACCAAAGACCAAAGCTCTGATACCACTGTGATGTCCCTTACTTAGGGCCTCTTTTTCTTCCTACAAAAGCTCTGAACAACTGTAATATCCCCTTCAAATAGGGAATATATAAACTCATAAAACTTTGAACAAGATATAACTTTGGTTGAATAAATTCAAAATGATCATAATAATATAGTCTCTAGATAGCAAATTACAAATCTTATCACTTGTCCTTTCAAACTATTACAATTGAAGTCCTTTCTTATGCATATAAAACATGAAATACAGTATTGAAACCCCTGGCTTTGCAAATTTGGGAGTGAAATCTGAATCTGAAGGGTCTCGGCCTTTCTGTGTTGACACACAGACACCGTCGTCGGTCGATATATCACCGACGTCGGTCCCTGTCGGTCGGCTTTCTGCCGACATCGGTCTTCAGTCGACCGATGTCGGTCACTGTAGCCCTTTCTCTGCCGAGGTCGGTGCCTGATGCGGATCTGTACGGACCTGTATGGACTTGGTACGGCCGCCAACCTGTCTCTTCTTAACCCCTAATTGCTGAACAGCCTGATCTCATGAATATAGATTCTAACACAAGATCTATCTCTGTATAACTTATTGGATCAAAACTAAATAACAAAATACCTGTAATACTGTGATAACTTTTGAGTGAAGTTATCTCTCAACCCTGGAATTCTGTGATAACTTCTGGATGAAGCTATCTCTCAGATCTGTATCTCTGTGATAACTTCTGGATGAAGTTATCTCTCAATTTGGCAATAAATCAACTGATATCTCACAGCCTCTAAATCACACACAATGAAGAGGGAACGTTCTCCACTGCAATAGAATCCTAGAACCCTTGGCTCAGTCTTCATAGAAGAATTTCTTCAAAATCAATATCAATAATCTATGCATACATAATCAATAATGGCCTCCATGAGAAACCCTTATACCCTCAAAAATATATGCTTGCCCTAATTAGGGTTTCTTAATTTAGAATTAGGGTTTCTAATTAAAAATAGGCTAAATAATTAATATTTGATTAAATCAATCAAATATTAATATCTCCCTCAATACATGTCGGATCCTCGAACCGATCGAAGCAGGTGAATCAGGGAGTGATTTCGCACATGACCATACAAAAATAAAGGCACTCCGCTGCATATCAAATATCCCTAAAAAGTAGGAGCTCAGGCCAAATGGTCTGAAATAACCTGAATGAAAACCAAATGTAGAAATCCTGCGAATCAAAGTCAAGCCAAGCTCCATTATGACCCTCTATCCATCATATTAGCCTACGAAGGTCGCATAATAGGCTAATCATCAAAACTGTCAATGTCCATGAAAAAGGGGACATGACAATCCGCCCCTCCGAAAATTGCTTGTCCCCAAGCAATCTCGGAACAATGAACTACTCGATCCCCCTGGATCCCAAGGAAAAAGTTGTGTAACATCCATCATGTCACCAATCAACCCATGTGAATAAATCATCAACAACAACAGCGTCAACAGTATCAAAATCAGCAACTGAAAAACTGCACTCGATACCCAAACAACTATCTGAAGATCAACTGTAGGTGCCGATAGAAGAAACCACTCTGAGGGACTCAAGCCAACTAAAATATCAACCCTGTCAAAATTGAAGTCCATATCTAACTGATACTCACACCCAACTGGACTGTGTATATGACAATCATTGGTCCCTGAGTCACTGACACCAAAACTAATCTCTAAATGCAAAGAAAAATAAGGAGCATACCTCACCGTATGATGCTAGTAAGAACCCCCAAACTCTGCTACTGGCTCACTATTGCCAAACTGGGACTCAATGGATGGCTCCAATCTCGGCTCAACAAACATCACCTCAACATCCCTATAAGGTAACATAGTAGAAAGGGTTCGTAAAATCTCCTCACCCAATCTGCTATTAGCACTAGAACCTCGGACAAGAACACCTTCTGTCATCTTATGTGAGTCCAGACGAACACCTGCACTATCCATCAAATACTCCATGAATGGTTCAGTGCAGTAAAAATTATATGTGGAAGCATCAACATACTCCCCCACACACCCCAACTGATCTCTCTGTAAAGGTGGCACAACCAACTGTACCACACTGTCATCTGTGTGAGAATAATCAATCTGGAGACTCGACTCCATTGGTATCTCAAGCTCATCAGAATCAGGTACTCCCAAATCCTGAACGTGTGTATCAGCATCAGCAATATGCTCCTCAGCAACAACTGCAAGAATGTACTCACCACCAACCACCTCAATACACAAATGGTCACCCATACTCTGTAAATCAACGCCAAAGCTCATATCAACAGACGGAGTATCAACAACTGTAGCATCACTGTCTAACTCTTCCATAAGGAAAGAAACAACCGGTGAAACTAAGTCCTCAAAACTGTCCACAGCATTCTCATGAGTATCATCTACAATAATAGGATCCTGGGACTCTTCTACAATCTTTGCGATAGCTGAGAGATCATCAACCCTCAGTGCACTAACATCTGAGCCCACCTGTACACTCTGAGTGCAAACATCTAACTCATCCTCATCTTCACTATATCCTATCTCATAATCATAATAATTATGGGACATGCTGCTCTCTCATCTAAGTGATCTGTAGTGCTCTCTCCTCAGCTTAGCAAATCAATCAAAAGACAACCTCCCCTGAGCTCGTGGAGTTAATAACTTCCACTCATCTTTTGTTGTCATATACCGTGTAGATTTGTCTTTGGATGTAGGGTATGAAAGAATTTCATTCATCCTCCTCTGGGTTTCATCCAACTGCTTCAAACTGTGTTCCAGCTTCTTCATATCATTGTCCCACTGTTTCTGAGTATATGAAGGCATCATGATACTTTGCTGATTCAATCTACCCAAACTACCCAACAGGATGGCAAGACATTGGCTCTGATACCACTGTGATGTCCCTTACTTAGGAGCTCCTTTATCTGCACAAAAGCTCTGATACCACTGTGATATCCCCTACCAATAGAGATATATGAAGACACAAAACTATGATACCAAAGACCAAAGCTCTGATACCACTGTGATGTCCCTTACTTAGGGCCTCTTTTTCTTCCTACAAAAGCTCTGAACAACCCCTTCAAATAGGGAATATATAAACTCATAAAACTTTGAACAAGATATAACTTCGGTTGAATAAATTCAAAATGATCACAATAATATAGTCTCTGGATAGCAAATTACAAATCTTATCACTTGTCCTTTCAAACTATTACAATTGAAGTCCTTTCTTATGCATATAAAACATGAAATACAGTATTGAAACCCCTGGCTTTGCAAATCTGGTGGTGAAATTTGAATCTGAAGGGTCTCGGCCTTTCTGTGTCGACACACAGATGCCGTCGTCGGTCGATATATCGCCGACGTCGGTCTCTGTCGGTCGGCTTTCTGCCGACGTCGGTCTTCAGTCGACCGATGTCGGTCACTGTAGCCCTTTCTCTGCCGAGGTCAGTGCCTAATGCGGATCTGTACGGACCTGTACGGACTTGGTACGGCCGCCAACCTGTCTCTTCTTAACCCCTGATTGCTGAACAGCCTGATCTCACGAATATAGATTCTAACACAAGATCTATCTCTGTATAACTTATTGGATCAAAACTAAATAACAAAATACCTGTAATACTGTGATAACTTCTGAGTGAAGTTATCTCTCAACCCTGGAATTCTGTGATAACTTCTGGATGAAGCTATCTCTCAGATCTGTATCTCTGTGATAACTTTTGGATGAAGCTATCTCTCAATTTGGCAATAAATCAGCTGATATCTCATAGCCTCTAAATCACACACAATGAAGAGGGAACGTTCTCCACTGCAATAGAATCCTGGAACCCTTGGCTCAGTCTTCACAGAAGAATTTCTTCAAAATCAATATCAATAATCTATGCATACATAATCAATAATGGCCTCCATGAGAAACCCTTATACCCTCAAAAAGATATGCTTGCCCTAATTAGGGTTTCTCTGGAAGGGTCTCGGCCTTTCTGTGTCGACACACAGGTGCCGTCGTCGGTCGATATCTCGCCGACGTCGGTCTCTGTCGGTCGGTTTTCTGCCGACGTCGGTCTTCAGTCGACCGATGTCGGTCACTGTAGCCCTTTCTCTGCCAAGGTCGGTGCCTGATGCGGATCTGTACGGACCTGTACGGACTTGGTACGGCCGCCAACCTGTCTCTTCTTAACCCCTGATAGCTGAACAGCCTGATCTCACGAATATAGATTCTAACACAAGATCTATCTCTGTATAACTTATTGGATCAAAACTAAATAAAGAAAATACCTGGAAAGCTCTGTGATAAACTTCTGTGTGAAGTTATCTCTCAACCCTGGAATTCTATGATAACTTCTGGATGAAGCTATCTCTCAGATCTGTATCTCTGTGATAACTTCTGGATGAAGCTATCTCTCAGATCTGTATCTCTGTGATAACTTTTGGATGAAGCTATCTCTCAATTTGGCAATAAATCAGCTGATATCTCACAGCCTCTAAATCACACACACTGAAGAGGGAACGTTCTCCACTGCAATAGAATCCTAGAACCCTTGGCTCAGTCTTCACAGAAGAATTTCTTCAAAATCAATATCAATAATCTATGCATACATAATCAATAATGGCCTCCATGAGAAACCCTTATACCCTCAAAAAGATATGCTTGCCCTAATTAGGGTTTCTTAATTTAAAATTAGGGTTTCTAATTAAAAATAGGCTAAATAATTAATATTTGATTAAATCAATCAAATATTAATATCTCCCTCAATACATGTCGGATCCTCGAACCGATCGAAGCAGGTGAATCAGGGAGTGATTTCGCACATGACCATACCAAAATAAAGGTGCTCCGCTGCATATCAAATATCCCTAAAAAGTAGGAGCTCAAGCCCAATGGTCTGAAATACCCTGAATGAAAACCAAATGTAGAAATCCTGCGAATCAAAGTCAAGCCAAGCTCCATTATGACCCTCTATCCATCATATTAGCCTACGAAGGTCGCATAATAAGCTAATCATCCAAACTGTCAATGTCCATGAAAAAGGGGACATGACAAAAATCCTATTTTATAAAAAAACACTAAACTTTAGAAACTTTTGTTCAATACAAAACAAGACTAAAAAGTCATTAAAGAAAAGAAACTTTAATTTTTATAATAAAATGTTTAGAATAATATAAATACCTATAGAAAATATTGAGAAACCAAGAAATGAAGTTGTCTAATAGCACACATGCCATTGGGCATAACATCATTTCCACGATGTGTGAGTAATCCACAACCTTCACTTCTTCAAAAGTGAAAGTACGTGGATGCTTGCTAACTTTGCTAACTATTTTTTAGGTGGGTATTAAAATCATTTATTTTTTAGGTGATAATCCTAATGATTTTACCATTTTTTATGGATATGTGAGTAAAATTATCCACAATGGAAAAGTAACGATAGAAGGATGCAAAAAATGGTGTGTCCATTCGAAGGTGAAAACTTTTATTTTTATATGTAAAGTGTTAATTTGAAGTGAAATAAAATTTGAGTGCACATATTTCAATACTGAAATCAATATGATCCTATTAATATGAAATATATTTATTAATATACAGTCATGAAAAGGTGAGGTATAGAAAACAAGAAACTTCTATTTAGCAATGTTAATGTTTATAACATCTCCTCCTTGTAAGAGTGACCCTCGTTTATGAAAATAGTGATCATTCGAGTTAATGACACCAATTTCATATTGCTTAATTATTAATTTTCGAGAAAGAAATATAACTACCAATGATTCCTTTTCAAAAGTCCCATGATTACATTGAAGTGTATGTTGGAGAGTGTTATGTAGTATATGTTAGATATATATAATAATGTGTGTATATTTGTTTTTTAAATTTAGTATTGAAAAGGGGTTATTATTAGAAATTATGGATGTTAATATTATATTTTATAGTTTTTATTGTGATGGATAATTAAGTGATTCATTGAGATATAATGATCGATTTATAATATTTGGTTTGATTTTACAAATACATAAAATAAATATTTGTTTTTAGATAAATATTATTTTTTAATTATAAATATAAAAGTAATAATTAATTGATTTCGTATACTTTTGTAGTTTGTAAAATTTAGTATCAACATAAAATAATATTGTTTTAATAAACATCAATTTTTGTTTTATAATATTAAAAATGTATTATAAATTTCACACCAGAAAGAACATAGAAATTAATATAAATTTGCATTCTTTAATATATTTTGATGGATCTATAATATTTGATATTATTTTAAAAAATAAACTACTTAAAATTTGTTTTCATATAAAGATTAATCTTTCTTTCACTAATAATGGTGTACTTAAATTAGCTCTTGTCAATGTAAAATAATATTTGAGAAATATCATTATTTTAATAAATTTTCATACTTTTTTTTATCAATAATTTAATTATATTTAAGACATATAAAAATGACTATTAGTTTAGGGAGGAATAATGAATGTAATCCATCACTTTAGAATTGTTACCTTTTATCTTTTAGGCTTCTCACCTTCTACCACATTTCTCCATTATAAAATATTGGAGTTCCCTCATGTCCCAAAATTATTCTTAATATGAAATTAAAAAATTTAAAACTCAATAATATATTTGTTTTAAATAATTAAAGGTTTTCACGATTAATCTAATTTTGTATTTTATTCTTTTAATATGACTTATTTGATTAATCATTACACTAATGAAATTTTTATTTTTGTATGTTTTTTAATAAGACCATGCACATTTTTTAAGGTGGGGATGAGGAGGATGAACTTCATTCATTGATATGATATTCTCACCTTCAACTCTCCTTCTCAATCTCATTCATCACATTATAGTCTCTTTCGCACTCACATTTTTATCAAAATTATTACCAATGTTTATAATTGAATCAAGTTTATGTATTATTTATATTAAGGATTTCATGATAAAATTATTTAAATTAATATTTTTGGAGGGATTTTATGTGTGCTTAAGTCATTAAAATCAACACACTATTTTATATGATTTTTGGAATATAGATATGAATTAAACACACACATTAATAATTAAATTAGAGTAAAATTATATGAATATGACCTCCATGATTACTCATTATCATTAAGAAAATTTTACTCATATATTTTCTATAATAATAAAGTTAGGACATATCATTTAGGGCACAAGCATCATAATATTTTTTCTATAAGGCAAGAATGAGAAAACATTTTCTATGATGGGATGAAAACATAAGTATCATATGAATTCAATTCATGTGTAAGAGAAGAATTACTAATGTAATCCATGGCTTTGGAGTTATCTCCATTTATATATGAATTTAGATTTTATATAGTTATAAAAAAAAACACTTTTTTAGAAGCTGTCTAGATAATCCATATTTATATTAAATATTTACACAAACCTCAATGTACATAATCGAAAGGATATATATGAACCCTATGGTAAGTACAATTGTATAATTGTGAGTGTATATATATATATATATATATATATATATATATATATATATATATATATATAAACCTTCTTAAAAGTTATCTAGATAATCCATATTTATATTGAATATTTACACAAACCTCAATACACATAATCAAAGGATATATATAAGCCCCATAGTAGGTACAATAGTATAGTTTTGAGTAGACTTATTCTTATTATCCCAACCTATTTGCAATTGAATAAATTATATAAATAGTTTAATCAATATGGATTAATGGATTGATATTGGATATTTAAATGTATGGTAAATTGTGCGTTTTTTATTTCCATACTTAACTAGCTTCTTGACAACACTCAAACAATTTTATTTAAAAATCTCTTAAAATTAGACATGGTTTCCCTATATAGGAACTATAAAATTATCTTGGATAAGAAAAATGGAATGAGGATGTGTCTTGATGAGATATATACCATTTAAAATTCTATGCAAATTGTTATACTGAAGGGCCACTTTATTTTCTTTCACTACTCCATGTTTAAAAGATTTTAATTCTTTAAATATTACATAAGGAAAAGTAGAAAAACTAAAATATTTATAACTATAAAAATAAATTATTATATATTTATTAAAAATTGGTTGTAAAATATTATTTACTAATGTTTATATGTTCTGTTACAAAAATACATCTCCATTTCAAAATAAATCAACTCCACATAAGCTTTATTCTATAAACATGGTGCCTAAGTGAATATTGGATGTTACAATTCATGGTCTCTACCATGGTTTCAATGTGTTTTCATGCATTATTTACTTCACAAAATTATATTTTTTATTAAAAAAAATTATCCTTTTAATACATAAATTATCATGAAGTTTTGCATTAATTAAGCTTTCTCACTTCTTTATTTAATTTTTTATTATATAAATATTATAATCTATTATTGTTTTATGTAATTTTAATCCTAATCCAAAGTGACTTTTCATATTAATTCCTTAATATCTAATTAAATAAAACTGAAATAAAACTCCAATTTTGAATATAAAAGGTTTGGTGATATATTCTCTTAATATGTTGGAGCATTAATATATTATCTTAATAACCCTATGTAGAATCAATATGTCTATAAATATCATCTTAGTAGGTATGCTTGGAGAGGTAAATTTGGTTTATTTTTCTTTCTTTGGTTGTATTATTTTTTTCTTAATAAAAATTTTGATTTTTTTTTAAAAAAATTATTCAGAAATGTGAAAAAGAAAAGCTGAGTAAGAGTACAATGAGAAGATTTGTCACATTTTAAATAGTATTTTGGTCATCTTAGATCATATTTTAATTAAATCCTTTTTCAAATTTTATCAAAAAATTTGTATTATATTTTTTATGTACATAATAGTTTTATATAAAAAAATATAGTTTTTATATCATTTTACACAACACTTTACAACATAATATAATTTTAAGGTAATATTACTATTTTGGTAATAAGGTTTTCATTGAAATTTTTTAATCATTCGTAAATTGAACATCTCAATAGAATAATAAATGAAATTAATCTAGAAATACATATACCTATAGGTGAACGAAGTTTACATGTAAATGTAAAGGTTGAAGTAAAGAAATAATTCAATTACTTTATTGATCAATATCCAACTACAATGGTTTCATTATCCAAAAGTTGGTTATCCATTAACCATACATTAAATTAAAAAAAATAACTCCACAATATGTAACACATTCAACATAAACATAGGTTTTGAATTATTAATACTTGACAAAGAAAACAAAATGAAATTTTATAGCTTATAAATATTAAGAATACTTTGGTTATATTTGAAATAAAATAATGAAAGATTGATTTCTAGAGTGTGGGTATTATTAAGACATAAAAATGTACACAAAAACTAATAAAATATATTGATTAGGTGTATTTAATATGTGTGTATATATATATCTGTATGTGAATATATGTATATGTATATATGTATGTGTGTGTATATACACTTTAGACTTATACATTCAAATATTTTTGTATTTATGAATAGGCTTCTTTGTTTTTCAAGGTCAACATAGTATTAGATTGGATAGTCAAATTGTCTTATTCAATTTTCAATTGATGAATTAAAAACTTTCAGAGATATAAACAATAATGGATACTGTATCCATAGGAGGAATATAAAATCTTCATCATGAAAATCATCCATACCAAATACTTGAATTGATCGTATTCAATTTACGTCAGTGAATCAAAACATGATAGTGTTATATAAGAAAGATATTGGGTATAATGAATTCGTTGATATTAATGGTAGTAAAGATATATTTTAATTTATTATAAAAAAAATTATTATTACGAAAAAAATGTTATTCTAATGTCGTTTACATAGTTTTTTAAGTGCTTATATATTTTGAGGTCTATATGGGTTAAGAAATATTTATTTATTTTGTGTTGATTTGGGTTTATTTATGGTGGATGCATGGATGTTTGTCTCTTCTATGTGGTTGTTGGACAACCTCTTTTCTGTTAGGTTGTGTTGTGTTATGTTGATGATTCATTTTTAGACAATTTGTTGTTGGTTGTTGGGGTCTCATGTTGAAGGATACGCTGATGTGTTATTGTTGTTTTACTTTGTTTATGTTGTAACTATGCTTTCAATTATACATTATATATGTATTCTTCTGATTTGCTTCATCTAATATAAAAAAAACACTTGTTCATTTTTGCTCATTCTAAAATAATTTTATTGCATGCAAAAAAATTATAAACATACATGAATAAGACAAGGTGAAATTAAAAGGATCGGATGTAAATTATTTTGGTGTTTATATGAATAAAATATTCTAACATTCGCTGGTAATTTTGTTCTACATCATAATACTCTCTCATATAATACCGTACTACCCAATTTAGGCAACTTAATAGGTCTTCTATGACTGAAAAGGATAAGATAAGTATACAGAATGAAATATAATAATAGAATTATAAGTCTTTGAAGGAGATAAAAGACCTTACAAGTCTCATAAATGTTTAAAATTGAATATAAAATTAAAATGTTTGCGTGCTTTAGATAAACCTTTTTCTAATTTTAATGGGATGTCATAATACTATTTTAGGGCGTAAACAATCCAATATCGTCATGCACACTCAATTGTTTGAGTTGAGTTTTTTTTTTTTTTAACACTAAAAAAGAGTTATATGTAATGATGGGTTAATGTACTAGATAGATGATTCTAGTATGGGAAAGTAATGAACAAATCCGACTATTTATGGGTAGGATAGAAAAGGAAATTTACCTTAAAGAGATGCTAATATGTGTTCATAAAAGGTGATGGTTACATAGATGTTATTTAAGGTAAAATAAATGATATAAAAGATTAATTTCAATTATGTCATCTAAACATTGTCAAAAAAAAAACATGGAAAGGAGAATATATAAAATTAAAACATGGAGGCCATAATCCACTAAAGTATATCTTTCACAACATAAAATGGAAATAATTGTTAAGGTGAACAAGAGAATGATTAATATGTTATAAGTTTTGGGATTATCTAATTTATTGAGCATTGTTTTTAATATCATATTTGTTTTAACATTTTATTATTATTTAATATTAATTGGATTAATTTGTTTTAAATATATGTCAACTGAAATGATTTTAATAATATTGTTTTTATTATAAATGTTAGGTTAATTTTAATATATTATTTTTTATATTATAGTAATATGAATCATTATAATATAAAAGCATGGGGTTTGATTTCAAATCAATTTAATATATAATTAAAATATGTTATAAATATATGAAAGCTAAGAGTATTGAAATAGGTTGTCAAAAGAGAGTTTTAAGTAGACATGTTTTTTCTTGGAAAACAACAAATCCGAATTTGTACAAATTATTATAGATGTCCACACTCAAAATGTGAAGATGATATAACAATATGAGTTATATAATTACAAATATAAATTTTAAAATATATAATATTTAAATGGTAAACTATAAATAAATTAAAAACCAAAAATAGTTGGTATTGCACCTCCTAATTATCTCAAAAAATGGAAATATTTTTTCTGATTATATAGATAAATAAGCATAGTTTGTCACCAACTTTATATATATATATATATATATATATATATATATATATATATATATATATATATATATATTCTAAAAGTAATAAATAGTGGATAGGCAGCTATGCATCTACCTAGCTACCCAAAAAAAGAGCTTTTTATTAATCCTAAATTTTTAGGATATACATTAATTCAAATTTGGATAAATAAAATTATATATATATATAAAACAAATAAATAGATTCTAAAAGTAATAAATAGTGGATAGCCAGCTATGCATCTACCTAGCTACCCAAAAAAAAGCCTTTTATTAATCCTAAATTTTTAGCATATACATTAATTCAAATTTAGATAAATCAAATAAAAGATACATAAATAAATGTAGGTATGTATACTTGTGGCATATAGTATAATACAAACACATACATAGAAATCAATGAAGATAAAAATCTTAATATTGTATATATGTATGCATGTATGTACGTACGTATATATGAGATTTTTATAGATGTTGCAATCATATATATATATATATATATATATATATATATATATATAATAATAAATAGTGGATAGGCATTTATGCATCTACTTAGCTACGCAAAAAAAGAGTCTTTTATTAATCCTAGATTTTTACCATATACATTAATTCAAATTTGGATAAATAAAATAAAAGATACATAAATAAATGTAGGCATGTATACTTGTGGCATATAGTATAATACAAACACATGCTTAGAAATTAATGAAGATAAAAATCTTAATATTGTATGTATGTATGTATGTATGTATGTATGTATGTATGTATGAGAGTTCTAGATGTTGCAATCATATTTTCGTGAAATTTATGGATAAATTTTATATTATTTATCCTGGTCAAATTTTGAAATTGTCATTATCAATCTAAAACATAGATTTGGCCATGTAGGTCTATAAATAAAGTTTGGACTTACAGATATAAAATTTATGCACACTAAAATATGTAATGCTAAAACACGTACACATTATATTACATGTGATTTTTTAGTTTAAAAGTTTCAAATTGTGGAAACTACATAAGTGAATGGCATGATTTTTGTTAACTAAAATAATTATCAAGTATAATTGAAATTCAGGTCAATTATAATTTAAATTTATTTTATTAAATATAATAATAAAGGATCATTCAACATCTTATTTAATTGGTCTTACAACTTCAGGAATTAACTTTTAGAATTATAATCTACACACTACTTACTCTTTTCTAATATTTCAATATTAAACTTGAGGCTTTAAAGGTGCTACTTTTTCAACCAATGTTTGTTTTTTATGATCCTAAAAAGTGTAGTAGCATATAAAATTATTGAGCATAAGATAAATTTATATTATAATTATTTATTATTTATTAAATAAATACATAAGAATTTTTAAAGATAGCATAGTTCAAATATAGAGTTTTCATACACAACTAAAAAGTACATAAACTTAAAAATCTATTTAGAGTTAATTGAATTTTTTATTTTTACTATCAGTTATTTTAACAATTTTTTAATTTAATCTTAGATGTGTCTAATAATTTTAACTTATCATCTACATTATAATATAAATCCAAATGGTGCATCTCAACTCAATTTTTCACACAGTTAAAATAATAAAAAAATATTGAAAATCCTTAAAAATACTAAAAGACAAGTTAAAATACAACTTTTAACCTCTAAATAATTGTTTATAGACCCAAAATATTGTCAAAATGGTCATAGCACTTCTCAATTTTGTTTAAATATTGATTGAGTTCCTAGATCAAAGGTTATAGCCAATGGAAGATATCCCCTACTTCAGTTTTGAGCAAATGTATAATCATATTTTAGGTTGTGTAGCCTTCTAGATTTATTGATAACCTTGGTAAGATTTATGTGTGTCAAAATCACATTTTCCAAACCTCCCATTCACCACATGTAATATGACTTGTTTGAGGATATTAACCCATGAATCCCCCTGTAAACCTAATTACAAATGTATGACATGATTTAGCTATCACAACTTTTTAATTGAGTTGATCATTTAATCAATCAAATTATTTATGTAATTGCACATAAATTTTAGGCTAATTTAATCTCTATGAACCTAAGTATGACTATAAAATTATAATTATTGCTCGATTGGGCCCATTTTAATAAGTAATCAAACTAAATTTTTTGATTAGTTCAATCATGGATGCAATTTGGTCCAATTTAACCCCTCTTAAACTAATGAAAATTGTATCATCAAATTTGAGGCTTAATTTCTCCCAAATTCATCATTGACTTTACCAATCACTCAATTGTTTTAATTAGATACCAAATTTGAGATAATTCGATCCCTATAAACCTAATTTTGATGATATGATTTGATTTTGGGCTTAATAAGCCTCAATTTCATCACTTATTAAACCATTTACCTAGTTGGTTCAATCCAGGAAGTATTTCAAGAAAATTTTAACCCCATGAACCGAATTTAATTATAAAATATGATATAGTGATAATTTGGACCTGATTTCCTAATTGATTGAAATAATTCCTTGATTACTTGTTATGGATATAATTTTTGTTAGTTTAGTCCATATATATCTAATTGTGACTATATAACATGATTTAAAACATAGTTGGTGACAATTTTGTCATCTATTGAATGAATTAATTGATTCCTTACATTAGTGACATATTTTTAAAAATTTATGGCTTGCAAATGTAATTTCAAGTATTATTTTTTTTTCACATTTACATAATTTTATAGTTGATTTAACTGGTTAATTTATTGGTTACATCAAATCATAATTTTGGAAACATGAAGTTAGAAAACCTATATACGATTATATATGATGTGATTTAGGGATCAATTGGCCTCAAATTCTTCACTGAATGACTAATTACTTGATTTTTTTAGTTAGGGACATAAATTGGTTTATTTTTTATGTAATTTTAGCTATACAATGTCATTTGAGACTTAAGTGTCCCTAATTTTATTATTGATTGAACTAACTACTCTATTTAATCAATCAAAGATGCAATTTCATCCATTTTGGGCACCTTAAATGTAATTGTAACTATGTGATGTCATTAAGGACTTAATTGGCCATAGTTTCATTAATTATTAAGGTATTTAATTAATTATTTTGATCAATGATGTAAAAATTAATAATGCCATTTTGATTCTTTTGAAACTAACTAATACTATACTATGTCATTTCAAGCTTAGTTATCTCCAGTTTTGTCACTAATTTAATTAATTAATTGATTGGCTCATTAAATGAAATATATTTGGCCAATTTGGCTTCCTTAAACCTAATTCATAATATATGATGTGATTTGGTGCTCAATTAACCCTAATATTTTTACTGATTTAACTAACTCTTTGATTGGTTCATTTATGGATTGAGTTTGCATAAATTTGAGCCACATGAGCTTAATTAGGATAATACAGTGTGGATTAAGGCTTAGTTAGCAAAAATTTCATTACTAATTTTATTATTTAGTGAATAAATAATTAAATTGAGGCTAATTCATCCCTAAATCAAATTATATAGTCAACATTGTGTACATGGGGTTTAGTTTGGCCAAAATTGCATCCTTGATTAAACTAGTTAAGTAATTTGATCAAAAATTGATGAAATTAAGACTAATTGAGACCCAAATGACATTGTCTAATGGATTTTTAGGTTCAAATTGAATTTTTTCCCAAATTTAATCAAGAATTTAACTAATTGAGTAATTGGATTAACAAGTGATGAAATTTGGAATAATTAATCTTAAAATCACATTGTATAGTGATAATTAGGCTCACAAAGCTCAAATTCATCTAGAATGTGTTACCAATTTAAAATTATTTATGAATTAGATAAATTTGATATGAAATTGGGGGAAATTTAGACTATTTGAAATTATATAGTAATAATTAGGTTTAAAGGGCTCATATTGGTCTTAATTGTGTCCTTAATTAAAAACATTAAGTGATTGCATTCATCATTAATAAAACTAGGAAAAATTGAGCCCAAAATCACATTGTACAATCCCAATTAGGTTAAAATGGATTAATTTATCTCAAATTATATCCTTGATTTAAAAAGTCAAGTAATTTGTTCAATCAATGATGAAATTGAAGCTAATTAAGCCCCAAATCACACTGTATAGTGTAATCACCTAAAAATTGAACTTGAGTGCTAAGAATGCTACTTTAGACCACCTATCCCTAGCTTAGCCTAGGGCCTATTTTCACACTTATCCAGCCTTCATGTAGGCCACATACATCCCTAGTCATCTCTAAAGTGGTCTAAAAATTTCATTCTTGCATCTTAGCCCTTCATTCCTTAGGTTCCATCTTCTGGATACTAGCACCATAATAAGGATAGTAGTCCCACATGGTGAAAGCTTCCCAATTTTGGTGTTACTTTCCTTCACCTTTTTTTTCACAAACATATATATTTTCATCTTAGACCACCTAGGGTTGGCCTAGATCTCTTTTAGCATCTAGACAAGAAATAAAATAGTATATATACATGACTTTACCCCTCTAACCACTAGATGGAAATCAAATGTAAAATACACATACAAACATAGACAAAATTATGCATAATTAATATTATCAATCCATATTCTACCTTATGCATATTACCATCTACACCATTCTTAATCTTAGATTACTCAAATTTCTAGTCGTAATCACATTTAAATCACTCAAATCTATAATCATACTAGATTCACTTCCACTTGTACCGGTACTTAGGTGGGTAGAACTACATTGATATTGATCCCTCTTCAAAGTATTAGTATGCAGACAACCCTCATGATAGTGGGGTGTTGAGTATGTCTAGACTATCCCACTAAAAACACACTCTAATGCTTGTACCAAACTATAAGCCCTAACAACATGTAGGATTAGGGTTTTCTCATAAAATTAGTCAAATTGGGTCATCTATATGGTTTTATAACTCATGCATGTAGGAATAGGATTAAAAACCTAGACAGAAGTATACCTAGAAGCTTGGAATGATCCTACACATAGGATACTACCTCCAAAATAGGGACATGAGTCCCAGATGGTGATACTATCTAATTAGGGTTTTACTATTTAGAAGGGTTTTTGACACTTGAATCTTGTTTGTGAAATTTAGACTAGCCTCTACCTTAGTTTTTAGCCTATATATCATGTTTCTTAGTCATTTTATAGATAAGTTCTCATTTACATTATTTATTACTATTTTTAGAAAGGTCAAACTCAATCATTTATATAACAAATCAATGGTTTCATTTATTGCATATTTATACCCTAATTGACTATACTCGTCTCTTTAATATTACTGAAACATTTGGTGAACTTGACTTACTTTGAATATTATTCAAACCCTAACCCTAGATGCCCTTAGGGTTTGTATCATTTTTATTTTTATGCTCAGATATTATTTATAAAATATTATATCTGTTTCAGTATTTAATTCTTATAATCTTTCATAGATTAAATTTCTTTAAAGGTTCAAAATATAAAATAGTTTGTTTTCCTACTCCCCAAACTACAATGGCATAATTCAACAATAAATTTGATGAAATCAATAGCAGATAATTGAAATATTTTATTTCCAAGTATTCTAATATGAAAGATGATCTTATCAATATTATCCACAAAGAACTTCAAAAATCAAATAATGGTCAATATTCTACTCCCATAGATAACAACATTGTCACAGCTACATTAGCTCCAACTCAACTAGCACAACAACTAGTTTTAAATCGATAACTTTAGTGATAAATACACCAAATATGTCTAGTTCCTCCTTTCTAGATGTACAGTCCCAACTGAAGGAGGTTCATACTATGTAGGCTAAGGTGTTACATCTTGAGCAAGGATCCACTAGGCCATCACATGACTTATATTCTCATGTTATATTATATAAACCTTTGACACATCACATAGTGCTAACTATTTTTCCATCCAAATTTATGGAACCTAATATTTCATTATATTATGATAATGGTGACCTAGCAAACCATCTATGACCTTTCCACATAACATGTTTGGACTATGTGTCCAATGATTGGCTCTTCAAAAACAAGTTCCCACATAACTTAAATGAGTATGCCTTACAAAGGTTCTGTGATCTACTAAATAATTTTGTCACTACATTCAACCCATTAGCAGATATGTTTTTATTACACTTCTCAATAAACATAAATGATAAGTTATCATATGCTCATGTATTACCACTAAAATAAAATTCAAATGAGCTTATTGCAGAATATGTCTTATGATATAAGACTAAATTGGCTAAGTTTACTACCACCATGGTAAATGGAGAACTCCAAGACATATTCAAATAGAGCTTACTACCAACATTGCATGAATATATCTTGTTCAATAAGTTTCCAACCTTCACATATTTATGCCACATAATGAAATAAAGGGAAGTCAAGCTTTTGTATTGGTAAATTAAAGTACACAAATAGATTAGAGTAAATTAATAAGAGTTATAATAATCCTCCATAAAAATTAAGGGACACTAAAAATAAGAGTGATCCAAAGTCCACAGTTAACGTAGCTTCAGAGCCATTTCCTCGCTTGGTTTCATCGGCTCTTCCATGGAGAGTTTTCTTCAACCTTATATAATTATTTGCATATGTTTTACAGTAGGTCTTGGAATGCAATGTCATATCTCTCCCTTCCAATAAGAGATTTATATGACATGGCCTCCTCCAAAAATATATGATTCTAATGCATTCTATGAATATCATAGGGCACCAAACCATACTAAAAATAGATGCATAATATTGAAACATAAGATACAATATATGATAAAGGCCAACATAATTGATGTGGGCACACCCATAAAGGCACCCAAACTCCAAAAAATGGAAGATAAGGCATTGAAAATATTCTTAGATCCATTTCCAAAGCATACAAAAAATGAGGTATGGGGAATTTTAGGTGTTCATTACACATATCAAGCACATACACCATCAGTATCATATCACACTACTATATAGCATGCACACCCACTACATAATATCATTGGTGTGTACCATGATATAGTTCTAGCTAGACCACTGATCATTTTTTCAAAGTAGGACATTATTGATGATGATTCATATTCATATGCACTCTTTTTATGAGTCTACATCGATCTCATCCTATTTAGAGTGTTATGGGTGATAATGGGTCAAGTATCAATATGTGCACTATCACACTTCTACATCATTTAGTGTATTCAGAGTAGGATAAATTTACTGCAGATAGTTAGTTATGGTTTTATTGGCCATGTTCAGAGCTCCATATGGGCTATTATACTTCCAATATAGGTTATACCAACTCATGTGGCCACTAGATTATTATCAGTAGCTAGTGTAGGCACATTTGACACGTTATTGGGTGGGCCATGCATTCAATAGTTATGAGCCATCTCATCCACCATGCACATATGACTCAAATACATACATGTGAATCAAGGGATCATAGTTGAGGGTATTTCATATGAGAATCCTCTAATTGTCCCATAGGCAATTACACCACAGTTACCAATTACAACACAATTATCAATTACAACTCTGAACATAGTTATTATCAATACACCACATAATTTAGTGGATTGACCAATGAAGGTGAGGTCTACTCCTACAGTATTACCATGTATGCATACTCTCCCATAAAGACCATTATTAGAGAGACTCGTACATCAAATATATATTTAGATTCTATAGGGCCTCCCTTAACTCACATTCTTCTAAAATTAGTATTATTGAATTTTTAGGGTTTTTAGCATACACAACATATGCCATCTAAAACATCTTGTACCAAATTGGTATATAAGACCCATATAGGTCACAAGACACCACATGAGGTTTCATGTATTCCTAGCACCACTTCACAAGTAGTGCAAGCTATAGATCACTCAGTATAATAGGTTTTAGGACCTTAGTTACCTTACCATATAGCACACATAATCATTATTCATTTATTTGATGAAAGAAACATTGATAGTGAGTTTCCCATGAGACTCATCGGTTAGTATTGCTCCTTCCTTAGTGTACATACTTTACTTCTCTCTTGTTCCTTGTGTATAGTTTCATTTTCATGTTACTTGTACATAAATTATATATAGAAAATATAAAAACAATATTATATTTCAAAAACACAAAAAATTTCAAATATTTTACTTATAAAACCTAGTTATATATTTTATGCATTGACATGTTTACATTTATTATATTTTATAGACACTACATATGCTAACTATATTAGAATATTTAATTTTATCATACATACATGCTTCACTTGTTCTTGTTGAGTGCTTATAGATTTCCTATAGGACTTAGGTCTTCTACAAAGATCTAGATTTGGCATTATCTACCCACTAGGGGCATATACATAGATACATGGGTTATTTATTCGACACATTAGCCCATTTTGGGGCACCTTATATATAGTCTCAATTACTAGGTTACATCTTTCTACACTTTACATCTCATATTTAGCATGTTATATCATCATATTTATTCATGCCATACTCATTTTTTTTGTCAGCTACTACTACTTTAGACTGAGTATATGTACATCTTGGCTCTTATACATATTTGTATTACATGTTCATGCATAATATAATTTATATATTTCATCATTTAAAATTGATTGTATCTTTATGATTCTTCTATTTGAGGGCATTTGAATATGCCATTGTTATTTGTCTCTACACCACTTCTTCTCAAAGTATGTATGCATTGGACATATTCCCATGTCATTGTGTGTGCTTTCTTGATTATGTATGAAGACATTTTAAAATGTCCTTATATGTGGATCTAAGCTAATTTTTTTGTTATTTGTATATGTGGACATTTGAAGATGTCCTTGAATGTCTTGCTCTCTCATATTCAGTGACATGTGTCCATGTTCATTTTATTATGTCCCCTTGCCCTACATTGTATGCCTCATATGTATTGTATATATGATAACTTATATGCATCATGGACATAATGCTTATCTATTACTTGATACACACACTAGTTTTATATCCCTTGAGGGACCTCATGCATCTCTCCTTCCTACTTGGGTGTCATGATGGACATTTTACCCCATCCCCCTAGGTATTTACTCAAGTTATTACGTATATTTATTGTGACATACATTGTTATATCTATCTTGATAGCCTTGTGAATTTCAGACATAACATATATCACACATTAAAAACT
>JARHVA010006770.1:70000-140000 GCA_037957365.1 Torreya grandis
TTAAGTAACTAATATATAATCTAATAACCATAGGTTATAAAAGGACCTATTAATTTAAGTCTTAAAATGTATAATGTAGATGATGATGGCCTATACCTAAATACTAAATTATATCTAAGTATATTGAATAAAAAAAATATTTCATTTTCAAGAGGAGTGATAGATCCTATGAACCAAAAATATTCCCATACCATGAAGGAAGAAAGAAGAAATAATATTAAAATATATAAATCTATTCCAAAGGTTAAGAGTGGAACTGGCCTAGAATCATCATGTAAAATAGCTAAAAATAATGCCATTGAAGAATACTTGTTATAATAAGGATATGTAACATTCGCTAAAATAATGTCCATGTGAATTTATATCATCAAAAGAGACTATCACTCTAGCATACACAAGTTTAAACTCAAAATATGATAATTAGGAGATATACAATATGGTACAATATGAACAAAAATAAATGAAGATATGAATAGAATTCATGAGAATGGATCTTGATACACAATGAAAAAAAGTGTCAAAAAACCATGAAAATAATGCTAAGGCTAGAAAAAAATTAAAACAAAGTCCTTGGAAACATAAAAAAAAATTATTATCAAGATAGAAAAAATAGAATCATGGATGGGGCATGTAAAACAAGGTTTCCTAGATGAAAACATTCACTTCCATAGAAAATAGTGATTTATACATAATAAAAAGAACAAGAATGTCTCATTACTACTTATAACTTTACAGATTGATTTTAAAATCCAAAATGAGAGAAAAATAAAGAATATATATGTGTGTGTGTGTGTGTGTGTGTGTGTGTGTGTGTGTGTGTGTGTGTGTGTGTGTGTGTGTGTGTGTGTGTGTGTGTGTGTGTGTGTGTGTGTGTGTGTGTGTGTGTGTGTGTGTGTGTGTGTGTGTGTGTGTGTGTGTGTGTGTGTGTGTGTGTGTGTGTGTGTGTGTGTGTGTGTGTGTGTGTGTGTATGTATGTATTCAAAAATATAAAAATATATTTCTATTTGAGCATGAGAATAGATTTTACTTGAATTTTTTAATAATAATAATAATATATGAAAACCCAAAATAGAACTGAAGATATGAGCCTATGAAGGTACTTTAATAGGGTCTTCAACTACATTTCGCTATAGTTAAATTTTTTCTGAGTGAAAATAATATGCCCACAAATTTAAAAAATTAGACACAATATGGCAGTCTCAAAAAACCTAATATGGAAAGAAAGGAGCATCCTATGCCTCAAAAATGTCAAGATATTAGCTCTAAAGTGAAAACATGTCTAATTTTGTTACAAGAAACATGATATTGTAAGAACAATACCAATGTATAGAATCTAGAACTTAAAATAAAATTCTATAAAAATAATCTAAAAAAATAATATCATGTTTACAAATAATATTTATGATTTTTACCCTTCCAAATGCAATGGTTGTTTTAAAAATGCTCAAAAATTCTTTTTTTAAAAATTTCTTATAGAAATACACCTAAAATACAATAAAGAAATTTGTGTGAATTTTAGAAACAACAAAACAAAAATACACCTATGATCAAAATAAATATAGGCTCTAGTACCATGTAGAAATATGGAGAGGCCCATGTTTCTTCCCAAAATCAATTTACTCCAATATATATTCACACATGTGAATCAAAATCATAAATATGTATTTGCTCTAAAAATTTAATGCAAAATTATTACAAAAGTATGCTTATACATTGAAGGTGAAGGTTTTATATATCGACGTCAAGTGTTTTTTTCCCTTTTCCCTATTTGACACATAATAGGCACATTTTGATTGGATTTTACTAAGATGGCATGTTATTGGATGAAATAAAAGTGCATATATTTGTATTATTCTAGGATTTAATTTAGGTGTTAAACTAAATTTAAAATATAGTATTAAACTAAAGTTAGTTTAATTAAGGTACACATCAAATAATATACCAACAACACTAGGTATATAACAATCTTATTATCTAAATAAAAATAATGAAAATCTATTGGCAGTAAGGTTCCAAACAATATTATTATTTAAATAATAATAATATAGACTATTATTCCCCAACACACAAACCCCATTTTCAATATTTAAATAAGGACCCACTATTAATTTAATATCATTATTCAGGGATATTCTAAACTAGAATATAGAGGTTGAAAAATGAAAATTTAAGGAATTTATTTAAAATTAAAATGAATTTGTCTACCTCTCTTGATATTTGTTTTTTTCTTGACTTGATCAATGGAATTTACTTAGATGTTCTCATAGTATCTAAACTTATGGAGGAATCACATCTTTGTATAAGCAACACTAAATAATTTACTTTTTGCCTTCAAATTTCCTTTAACTTATGCTTATGTATGCTTGATTTATGACTTAGCATCTAACTAGTATGATGTGTTATGTTTTGATGGGTTATTTGAATATGTGTGTCTTAAACAGGGTATTTCATACTTGGGTGTTTATCAGTCCTTCTCAAAGTTTATTTTCCCTTGCCACATGGCATCAATTTACTACTTTTAGATCCTAAGTAAAACATTCATGTCACCTGAAGGTGATGTTAGCATATCCATTTGTACAAAAATTCCTAATAAAGTGGAATAATAAGAACCATCCACATTTCATCATCCTATTATCCCCAAGGTGATGTCAACATATACCTTTATATGGAAAGTCTTATGCATGTAGAGTAGTGAGATCCATCCACATATCATGATGTCGCTAGCTTAGAGATGATATCACCATATCAATTTAGATTAAAATTCTTAAACAGGTAGAGTAGTGAGAACCATCCATGTGTCATCATCTTGAAATCATAGAGGTGATGTCAACATAACCATTTTCTTGGAAAGTATTGATAAAGAAGAGTAGTGAGAGTCATCCATGTGTCATAATCCTACGAGTTCAAAGGTGATGTCAACATATCCATTTGTATGAAAAGTCTTGAGTAAGTTTAGTAGTGAGATTTATCCACAAGTCATTATCCTACTAACATGTAGTTCATGTCATCATAACCATTTATACAAAAATTCTTAGGAAATCAGAGTAGTGAGATCCATCCACATATCATCATATCACTAGAGCATAAGTGACATCAATATATCCCTTTGCATAGAAAGTCTTGAGTAACCATAGTAGTGATAATCATCCATGTGTTATCATCCAAAGAGATAAATGATGATAGATACAACTTAGTTAGAAGAGGAATAGGTACATGCATACATGTGTCCTCTGAAGCCACATAATAAAATAATGAATACATCAAAACCAAGACCAAAATATTGAAAAAGAGACATGTCATATTAATATGACTAAGCATCATAGATACTATAGAAGCCACATGGTAGTAAAATTTTTGGAAGTTGGTATCATGAAATTAAAATGCTTAAGAATAAATAAGGAAAATAGAGAATGCCATTACTATAATTAATTCAAATGAATCAATGTGTTAATAAATTTAATTAGCAAATCCAATTCAACTAAAGCAAGATATTTTAAATTTATTTCCAATCTAATTACATTGTCTTCTATCTATCAAGTGTATTGTGAATTATGAGCTCAAGTGCAAACTACGAATCTAGAACTCTACAAATCCATAACTCTATTATGACCAATAATTTTTAGGTTTTTTAGAGAGCAAAGAATTTTTAGATGAGAAACTGAATGTATTCCTCATCTCACATCCTATTTCCCTTCACTTACTCAATAATCAAACCAACTAAATACACTGATGTGATATTTGATTTGATAGCCATGAACCATGAGCTCAAAAATTATTCTTCCATTTGGGATGTGGTTGACATAGTTAACCATACAAGGATGAGGATCATATTTTCATTTTTTCATGTAGATAAAAGGATGATTTTCTACCCATCAAAGTAATTGGTCTTCACAACACAATAACCAAAATAGATGTAATGCACTATATTAACCTATTATTTGATTTATTCATGAATGGAAAGGAAACTAGGAAGATATTTCACTTTAGACTTGGAAAAACACTAATTACATATATTAGTGGAAATGCCTTTAAAAGGTATTATAGGCTCCATTTTCATGACATGTCATATAGGTAGGACATGGTGGGTTCCTGGATTATTAATAATAACATTGGCAACATGTTGAAAAAATGGGCTAGTAACCCAAATAACTTTGTAGTTCATGGACCTACCTCAACTATCCCCATTTTGATCTTCAGACTAGGGGTGAGAATCACTATGGCCTTATTAAAAAAAATATATGGTTTTTTAACTATTACTTATGTCAATGAGGTATGGGTCCCTTTTCTAGACATGATTTTAAATTAAAAAAAAAACATTGCCTTAGGAGAGATTGTCAACTCCAACATGAATTTGAGAACAATATATCCAAAAAATTTCCAAGATGGTAACTTCTACATGATATCCTAAGTGGTAGATGACATGTAGGCAACTTTGCATTCATCCTATGAGAAACCTTGACAACCATCTATAGACTACCCAAAAAGTAGGACAAGTGATGATTTTAATATTAATCATGTCCATAGATTCATAAATAACATGAAAAGGTTAACTGAGACCTTCTACCCCATGTGTATTAAGAAATATATGGTAAAAACATTCCCAAGACCTCTCACCCTATAAATAAATCCAATATAAAAATGGGAAATTATTGGTTTTACCTTGAGCTCACCATAATCAGAATTGAAGGGACTAGGGCACACCCTTTATACCTACCAAATATTGTGCCTAATAAATTAGGTGAATATGAAATTATTGCTCAATTGGATGATAACATTGACACTAAACAAAGTATGAATAATCAAGAAACCATCCATCCAACTCCTCTCAATATTAGAATAATGTAGTATGCAAGGTGGGAACACCTCTAATTTGTTGTAAAGATCAGGACACAATATGGTTTTAAATTGGTACCCTTTAGATGCTAAGACCTTCCAAAAAATGTTAGAGAACACATAAAAAATATGAAAGAAAAGTAAGAATCAAAAATGGGCATCATTCCTATTATCATGATATTATGTTTATGAATGTTGAAAGTGATACTAAAATATCTATAAGGATGCACATGGTCAACATGCCCATGATTGTGGCATAAATAATCTAGTATGATCATATTATCACTAAAGAGATGCCAAGAGGATTGAAAATGAATAATGAGTTTTCAAACCTATTCATGCCCCCCACTCCCTCATTAGTATGAAGAATAAATCCAAGAACAAGCTAGGCCATCCAAAGAAGCTTACATTGAACAAAGATCTATAACACCTCTAGGTTACCTTATATACATAGTTAGTACTACTTCTACTCAATAGATTATGGAGGAACCTACAAGTAAAAGTGGATCAATTGGTATATGTTTGATGTGACCACTACCTCTATTTACCATTTCATAATAATTAATTTTTCATTCCTTCTTATCTCAAGTACATGTTGCTTTTCCTCCATCTCCACTAATAGTGTTGCCCCAGTCCCTTGGGAAACCATATCCATCACCTAGCATGACAAAAATACCACCATTGGTAATACTTCAGTCCATTAGATTTCCATCTTCACAATGCATCATTCCTTCAGTGGTCACCACTCCTCCCACTCCCTCACCATTTATTACCACCACATCCCCTTCATCTCTTATTCCATAATCTATAGGACCAACCTATATTTATCCCAAACCAATAATGAGATATACAAGGAAGCCCAATGCACCTCCTATTTCATCTCAAAAGTTGGAAGTAGAGGATAAATAATCAGTTGTTCCTAAAAAAGGGAACAAATAAGAAAGTGTGAACTACGATTAGATCTTGTTCAAATTTATGAGATTGAGGAGGAGGATAAAATATGGGGAGATTAATAATAGTAATAGGTCTATAAGATTGACAATGAACAAATAGAGTCAATTTATGACACTACCCAAAATAAGAAGATGATGAAGGGATGACTGAATAAAGCACCTAGTCATGAGGAATATAAATAATAAAAGAATCTGAAGAAGTCAACCATGGAGATTATAACTTGGTAGCTACTAAATTGATATCAGATAGAGAAGGAAACGTAAGAGGGGTAGAATCAAAACTACACATTACAACATAGGGGCCATCCCCAACTACACATTTAAGCTCGACACCTCATGCCACTATAATGATAGATTTAATAATTGGAACCATTATTATCTGTACCTAGATTGTAAGACCTCCAAGTCCTCATCATTTAGAAACTCCCTAAGTTATTGTATCTACAATTGGTGTTGTATATTATTTACATTATTTAAGTAAAATAAACTAGCCTCAAGTAGATGTAATGCCAATTTTTCCTTCCACATCCTAAATTACTATTGTGAGCCCTTCCATTACTATTATGACTACTAGGGATGTATACACTTCTATCATTGATTATTTTTAAAATCTTTTGATCTCCCCAATGACTTGCTCATTCTTTAGTGGAATCATTCCTTAGTCCCATAAGCTAAGCAAAAGGGTACATTATGAAAACCTAGTGTCCAACTCAATTTTTACAACACTAACCACCCCTCTTAAGTTGATTACATAGTTATATATGCCTATTGGCCAAGCACCTCATGTAGAGTCATCCACAATTTTAGTCCACAAAGTAATAGGGAAGGCCAAATATGTAATTGATACACCAATTCAAAGATAGGTTACTAGATGGAGGAAAGTTATTCCCCCTTTTCCTACAACATGATTATTTTTAACAAAGGCTATGCTTCCTATGAGGAAGCCCCCTTCATCTACTCTTCTATAATAAGCATAGCCAATAAGGCAAGTAAAAAAAATAGAGAAACAAGATGCACTGAACATTCTTTCATGGATTCAGTAGTTTCAATAGGAAAAAACATAAAGATAGGATTTAGTAATTATTGATAAACCCACAGTGATGTTTAATTTTGATATACAAACTAGCACATTTAGAAATGTTAAGAGAAAAAATATAGTTTCCAAAGGTCATTAAGTTGATTTGGAACAAAGAGAAAACACATTATCTTTAACAAAATGGATATAATTAAATCCCTCATACCTAGAGATATATAGAGAGGATCCATAGACATTTTTATATGTTGTTAGAGGAGTTATATAATATATGTTAAATTTTTTTGATAAACCTATTAAGAGGAAACTAAAGAGGAACACAATCTAGGATCATAATGATATTTTGGACAACATGTAGGGGATGACTAGGAAGTTTTTTGATACTATTGGTTTAATAAGGTTTACAAAGGCCATATCCCAACCCAAGTGGGGAGATATTCTTCAATTTTTAAACAAAATAAAGGAAATGGATGTAAAACTACATTTCATAACCAAAGAAACCAGGAATAAGGCTTATGCCCATTTGAATTTGATAAAAACATTTGAATCTACATGGGCACATAACTACATTGCTACCAAAAGGGACAACTTACTTGAATGGCATCAAGAGATGCAATTTATAGTTTAAAATTTTGAAAATTAATTTAGGGAAGTAATCTCTATCCTGAGAGATATAAGACTCACTTAGGTTGGCACTCCATATGGTAAATTAGTGCCAAAACCCATTTTTAAAAATCTCCTATGAGCATCACTTGATAAAATTAGATTGGATATTGAGGGAATTCTTTACTTAACCAATTATGAAATAATGCAACTCATGAATTTGTAAAGAGACAAAATCATAGGAATTGAGGAACTACATGCTAAGGTCAGAGCTACATTGGGCTTGCAAAAGAAGTTGATAGACAAGCTTCCTCAGTTGTTCAAGAGACCTTTGCTTGATTTTTAAACCATAGACATTAACTTCCAAGTAATCCATGCACTATATATATGGATGGAATCCACTAAGAAAAAAAATTCAATAATAGGAGTCATGCCTACTTTATCTTAGGGTACTTAGCTTCCTAGATACATAATAGTGTCGACACAAACTATGCCCACATACATGACACTTCTAGAAACTAATACCACAACTACATTGGTGTCCACTTCTGACATAACTATGTTTTAGCTCCCATTCTAGTTGTAACACAATTTTTAACTCTAGTTTCACCTCTTTCAACTTCTACAATAGTTATGTTATAGTTTTCTTCTTTTAGCAATGTTGCATTAGCACTTATAATTATACACATGTATTTGCATATTATAGATGAGATTCAACTATTATTTCCTAATTTATTTAGCATGTATATATTGTATTTTAGATAAATAATTCTATTTTGATTAATCATGACTGTACATGCGTGTTTTGCAGGAGAATTAGCATACAATGTTATTTTGGACATGTATTTTTAGAATTCACTTGAATGAGGACTTCCCCATCCCAAGCTTATATATACTAGGTATCCTTCTAGTCCCAAAGGGAGGAGAATTTTAGACATTAAAAATAATATGAAATTATGAAGAATGTTCTATAAATAATCTTGATGTGCAAATCTTGATTCTTCTCCAAACTTGTGGATTGTGTAAGAATTTATGTTATTTCATATTCTTAGTCATTTTGTTGTGAATGAGGTATCTATTTTAATATATAATTATTCATATTAAGATATTACTGATTTGAATGTATTTTTCATATTAATCATAATCCCCCCTCATAGATGTGTTATTGCAATATTACAAATGTGATAACCTTTAATTTTATATGCTTAAGTTTTCTATATTCTATTTCTCTTTGAATCTTAACTATGTTTGATTTTTGATTTTCTATAGTATTCTGAAGTAGATATTGTTCTTTATGTTACATCCCAATTTCTCACTAGGTAAATTTATTTGATTATCCATAGATTTTCTATAATTGATAACTTGATTTGATTATTAATAACTAAGTTGTAATCTATATGTTATTATAGAGAAGTTGTATATCACTTTGGTAGATGCATTTCTATGAGATAGATATATTATATATTCTTTACATTATGATTATGTTGATTTATTATTTTAGTAGTTTTTTATGATGTGTGTGTGTGTGTGTGTGATGATGTTGTTATGGACCAACTACCTTCTTATCATGAGTTGGATGTAGAAGATATTCATCCCTTAGAGCATGATAGAGGGAGAGATAGAGGGAGACATAGATAGAGGTGTTGAGGGATGATAGAGGAATGGATAGAACCCTGCACACACCACATTAGTTAGTACATGTTATATGCATAGTTGGATGGTTAACATTAGTATATTTTATTGATTGTCTATATTTATATAATTGATTATGCATAATAAATTATGTGTTATCTTAGTGTAATGATTATGTGTAATTAATCTTTTGTGATTGTGTTTATGTCATGCTAATATGCTCATGACTATTAACATATTCTAAAATGTACATTTGTGTAAATAGACTAAATTTAAATTTAATCATTAATATTAAGTTGTGATGATATTCATAGTGATAATTAAAATTAGAAAATATATTGATTTTTATAATTAGAAATAAAAAGGAATAAAAACAAATTAGAATAAGATGAGTTAGAAGGAAAGTATAAATTCAGGAAAAAAACAAAAAACAAAAGAAAAACATAATAATAGAACAAAATATTGAACAACATAAAAAAAGGAGGAAGTTTTAAGGAAAAAAATAAATCACCATACTCTTAAAAAGAGGAAATAATGGAGAGTGGGGCACAAAATAGAGAAGGAGAAGAAGAGAAAGGATAGAGAAAACATAGCGAGGGATTGGATAAAAAGAAAGGATCATATCAAAGGGGAGTCTTTATAGATAATAATAGGAAGCTTCTCCAGGTAGGTGATTTGTGTATGTTTTATATCCATGTTTATATGGAATAAATAATGTATACATAACATTTTACATGTTTTATAAGCTTCCTAAAATAGTGAATATATTTAAATAAATATATAAAAAACAAATGATTTTTATACACTGATTTTATCAATTATATATATCAATCTGGTATAATAAGTGATTGCAATGATGACTTATATAGTGACCTACATATCTATCTGCAACACTTTAATCATATACAATGATTTACTTGTTTGCAGGTAAATATGACAAATGATGTATATATATAATATTCCAATGCTATATTATATTAAAGCTATGTTAAACTAGGTATTTTGAATATATATATATATATATATATATATATATATATATATATATATATATATATATATATATATATATATTCAAACAGTGATATGCATGTATATATAAAGAACTGTATAGGGAAATTTGCTAAACCATATAGCTGGAGAGTATGGTGATTTGTAAAGGTCAAACGTCCACCAAGGTATATTCAGCGATATAATCTAATAGATAAAGATTTAGATATCCATAAAATATTGTTATCCTATGTTGATGTCAATATAGTTTAGCAATATGAGTGCTAGAGATCTGAAAAATATAGACATATATAGTACGATGACCTGTATTTATGGTTGTAAATAGTGATATGTATAAATATAACACTATGAGAATATATATGTAAGAACATGAAACGGTATCAATATAGTCATTAGATTTAGTGATTTAAGTAAATCTAAAAAAACTTTAGTGATATATGTCACGTTATTTACAAAATTAAGGAAATTGGATAAGAGGAATTACAAATTCATTGTAGATATTTAAAAATTTACTAAGTATCGTAACTGGATAACAAATTATTACAAATATTATGCTCCTACATATTACTGATATTTATATTTTGATATCTAATATTTTTTCATTTGGAAAAAACACTTTCTAGGTTATATATCTATTTTGTTAAATTATTCCCAACGTTTTGCCTAATAAATTTTAATAATAAATATATTATTACATCAACATATTTTGGTAATCCCTTACAATGTTATACTAGGTTATAGTTAACTAATACGTTATGATCAATATTGAGGCATTAATGTTGTTGAATATCAAGCCGTTATCAAATTTAATTTTATACAATGTTTTCCAATATTATTTCATAGCTATGGAATCTCCATTATAGATGAGGTCAATCTTTATCTCTGTTAACATATATCATAAATTAGGATGAGTATGAGGATATATTATCCTATTTTTAATGAAATATATATTGTATATGCAATGAATATATAGTCTTCAATTTATAGCGAAATATGCAAAGTAATATGTGTAACTAATATAGAAATATAGTTACCTAATGAAATTATAATTATGTGAAATTTTATTATGTAAATGCAATGATATATAATTATATAATCTGGGTTGGATATAATATAATCCATTATAGATATAGATAATGCAGATATAAATATGGATATAATGTAATCCGTTAAATTTAATTGATATAGTGTAATTAATTATGTGTAACTAATATAGCGATATAGTTACTTAATGAAATTATAATTATGTAAATACAATGATATAATTATATAATCTGGGTTGGATATAATATAATCCATTATGGATATAGATAATACAGATATAAATATGGATATAATGTAATATGTTAAATTTAATTGATATAGTGTAATCCATTGATAATTGATAATCGGTTAATGGAGTCAATGAATATAATATTGTGTTATTTATTAGTTATTTATATTGATGATTGATAATTCTAATGGTTATGGATAGCATTTAATATAGCATATAATAATTGAAAATTGATATGATTACATGTGGATAACATTGAAGGATATAGATAATGTTTACAAATTTATTTATCTCTTATAGATGACACTTATAGATATCACATTAAATATCCACATAATTTTCAATACATATGAATCGAATAATCAGATAACTATAAGTAACATGATAAACAACTTGATTCTCATATTATTACGTCTGAGTATTGGTATATAAAGTTATTTTAATATGAGAATCGGATAGGCAAATGTGGAAATTATAAATTATATACAAATTATCGGTTAATAGTGGATGAAGGATTCACCCCCATGAAGTATTCTAATTCATTTAATAAGGGTTTTGGGAAATATATAAAACCCTATATATAACTTAATACCTTTTTCATGATAGGTTAAATAGTTATTAGAAGCACATAAATTTTCTTTTAGAAAGATGAAGAATCCTGTTAGTATGGCATAAAATTAATTGTGTATCAAAACATATGTATTATGTAGTATATGTTATGCAAGGTGCATAAATACATGAAATATTTTTATATGAGATCATAGGCACTTTTATACATATATATCTTATATATACATTGGGATGCATGCCTATAATCATATATTTTGACTAGTATATTGTCATAGCTTTAGTCATTTGTATATTTGTATGTGTGATGAAACTTTATTATATCATATATGATAAATTTGTATATTGCCAAGTACTTATATGCGAACCATAATATGAAAACTATGTTGTCTTGAGAACTTATTTATGGAGTTATGTACATTTTGAATATATTAGGATGAAATTTTATTTAGTTAGGGATAAAGACTATGGAGCAGTATTACATTGTTGAATCTCTTATCTTGTAAAAATCATCAATATATTTTGTGAACAAGAAAGTTATAATGATTGTTGAAATCATATGGATTTTTTTTATTAATAAATATAAATGACTATTGATATAGTCTTTATATAACATTTGAGTGCTTATATATGGTATATATTATGATGTACAAAAACTCGTATATAAGAAACATATCTATATATAAACTTAAGGAGTCATACGAAAATATTACATATATAGGTTTATTGGGTCATATGCCTATACCTATAGTTAAATAGATGGTTAAAATCAATCATAAAGATTCTAAAGACTAGAAAACTATAACCATATGAATAGAGTCTCCTAGAAATTTAATAAGTTTTTAAAATGAAATATTATGTTCATATGAGATATAACTTAGTTTATGAGTTAATTGATTTTATGAAAATATTATAACTAGCTCTTGAAATTAAGTGGAGTGTATATGGAAATGTTAGACTATGATTGTTTGCCACATAAAGTACTATGTTTGTATCTACTTTTGAAAATTAAAAATATGCAGTTTAATGTGTAATATACCTGGAAGGTATGAAAAAATTATTATTATTATTATTATTATTATTATTATTATTATTATTATTATTATTATTATTATTATTATTATTATTATTATTATTAATTCATATGTTTGATGGACTAAATGTATGCAATTTGATTATTCAAATGTTTTGCATGTTTTATGACTACTTGTAAGAAGTACTATATATGAATTTGTTGGTCATATTTATGTTAACTAAATCTTGCATTGATGGTACTAAGTAAGTAGTGAGATAAACTTAACTATATTACTAGAATTATCAATGTCAAGTGAAGTTAATATGATTAAGTGGTGTGTTTAAAATTAACTGATCCTAGAGATTAATAACTATTAAAAACTTTGACCAAAGTAATGTTAGTTAGATATTATCATTTCATATGTATGATTTACATGTTTGTGTGATATCATGTTAGAATATATTTATTTATGTTACATTGCATGTTTTTAGAAATCATATAACACACGAGTATTATATTATCTCTATAGACTTGTGTACCATCACTATCTACTCATCCATGAAGGAAGGACCATTACCTAATGGAGGATTATGTGGGATATTGATGGTCCATGGTTGGTGTGAAAAAGTTCTCAAATGATGATCTCCCTCTCCATAATATTACTTCATTAGAGAAAAAACTTGAGACTAACACAGATACTAGAATTTGGGGAATTCATGCTTCATGGAGCCTTGTATCATGTACATTGTATTGTATTAATTATTATTGAGATGTTATCCTTGATGAGATGTAATTATTTACTTATATGTACTTTTATATTAGTGGTTGTATCATTATACCAACCATGGATAGATATAATTACTTTCAATATTCGATTATGATGTGTTTAATGTGTTGATAGTGATTAGTGATGTATAAATGGCAAATGCTTGTTTTGTAGTTTATCATACTTAGAGTGATTTATTTATATTACTAATTATATTCTCATGGTATAATGTAATGAAATAATAGATTATTAAAATTTAAAAAAATTATGTATTTATAAGTAGATCCTAGTGGAGATGTTACATGTGGTATTAGAGCTATGGATCAAACTCTAGGACCTAATGAGTCCACTAGAATTTTTGTATCACTATGTTTATTAGAATGGAGAATGGTGAAATATAGAGTATCCAATGAGGGTCCTTCAAATGTCTGATAACCCTCCATTTGATCTTAATCGATTTGATGTTGAGCAACTAATAAAGTTAGAATAGATTCTCATAGCCTGAATAAAACCAAGGACTGAATTATAGCCCTAGAATAGAAACTTCATGTACATGAAGAGTAAGAACCCCAAGATGAACCTAGTAACATGTAGTATTGTATTGGTTAAGTGAAGTGTATTTTAGACTTATAGTGATTTAGTGTAGAATCATGTTGCACCATGATTGGAGTTGTGATATTTAGTAGATCCTCATGTTTGGTTGGATGACTATTATAGGTAGTAGACATTCATGAAATGTTGTGTGGCACATGAAGTCTGTACCCTTAGGAGAATTCGTACCCTCTTATAGTTGTTAAAGGTTTATGTGATCAAATTTATAAATGGTGATGGTTGTATATGATGTTTGGGTAGGTGAGTGCATAGCATAGCTCATGATTCATGAATAATAAATTCTTACAATATTTTTAATCACTTAGATCAAACATCTCTAGAACTATTACAAACTTAATTGGTAATCAAGTTACCTTTGTAGCTTGTGTTTTATATTGTGAGCGTTTAAAAAGCATGGGATGCTTCTCACTTAAGAATATGTGTATTTTATATAAAATTTTGTGTCTTATGTACATTAATCCTATGGGAGGGAATCCTAAAAGACCACTTTTGGATTGGCACCATCGATTGTGGTGGAAATTCTCCTTATAGTGGAGTTTAGTTATCCTTGTTGAGGATTCTTATGTGTTAGGATTTTGATTATTAATCGACACCCCATATGTTTATGTGGATTGTAAAGAGATATCATCTCTCATAGTTATCATATATGTGAATTCTTACTATCTCACCCTCCTTTGACATTAGGGTAAGTGTCCCCAAGTTGGTGCACTTACCCATGGACATATTTTTTATAAAACTTTAGAAATATGAAATTTTGAAGATAATTAGAGATGGCTACACTCAAAATTTGAAGATGGTATTAATGAATTGTAGCATTTCATTCTAGTTTCTAAAAAACATTTTTTTTTAAATGGTTATGCATAATAGGTCAAATATCTAAAATTTGAAGAGGACCTCTTATTTTTTTAATAAAATTTGAATTGTACCATTTCATGCAACCCACCATTTTTTTAGCATCATTAAATATTGTTAGAAACCCTTTGGTTAATATTTAGATTAGATCTTCTAGTATTTTACAAAAAAAAAAATTAATGCGTATATTTTTTTAAATTTTGAAAATAACTATATCCTAAAAATTGACAAAAAAAAAATAGATAGCCATCCATGCGACCCACCTTAACTACCTCAAAAAAAAAAATTGAATTTTTTTGAATGTATGTATAATTAGGCCTAGTTTCTTACCATATAATTTTTTTGCATTTGGATCAATGAAAAAAAATAGATAAACATGAATAGGCATGTATGGGTGAGGCTTGTAGTGGCATAAAAAAGGTGTTTTTAGAAATAAATATAGTTTCAACCCTTAAAATAACATAAAAACTATAAAAATCATACATTTAGAAAGAGGACAATGTGCTCATCATACCAATAATAATTTTCTAAATTTTGATGTTGAAATCCATAGCGTATTTGGAAATTTAATTTTAAATTTGTTGGTTTTCCCTAAAACTCTTAGTTTCAGCTATAAATGCACAATCCCAAGCTTTTGGCTTAGAAATCCAAGCCATTTCTGAGCCTAAAGGCTTGATTTTAAATTCAAATTCAAATAATGTGTACTTTACATGTATATTGTTACATTTAATTTCTTATACTTTAAATTTATTTTCTTAAATATAATAAATTAGGGTCACTCAACATTTAATAGAGTTGGTATCACAATTTCATGCCTTACGATGTGGAAAATAGTTTTTCAAAATCCAATCAGGTTAGTACTTAGGCATTTTCAGGGTCTAAGTATTAAACTTAGGGATTTCAAGACAACTTTTGTAATTGATATCCATTTTTGGTAAACATATAGTCATTTTTTAGGTTTTTGTGCCTTCCAAATTGATTCTTGGCATTTCTAGGAGTCTTAGGTTTGTCAAAATTTATGTTTTCAAACCACTCACTTTAAAATTGATGCAAAGTGATATGATTGGGGTAGCATAAGTCACATTGATGACATACAAACATCAAACAACCATTTTATGTTAATTTCACTTTTTCATCATCCTTACCTCATCCTTGATCACTTCCTACTCATACTTCATCACCCTTAATCACTCTTTCATCATTATGCATTGTCCCTAATCACTCCCTCATTGACCCTCACTATCCCTAGTCATCTCTAATCACTTCCTTATCATACATAATCACTCCTCTATTGACCCTCACTATCCCTCATCATCCCTAATCACTCCCTCCCTATCCTTCATTTTCCCTAATCACTCTTAACTCATCCCCCATCATACCTAATCACTTCCTCATCTTGAATCACTCCCTCCTCATCCCTAATCACTGCATTGACCTTAGTTGTCTCTCATCTTGTCTAATCATTTGGGTTTATCATCCCTAATCACTCTTTCATTTATTATCACCATCCCTCATCATCCCTAATCACTCACTTTTCATCCCTCATAATACCTAATAAATCTTTCTTCATCCCTCATCATCACTAATCACTCCCTCTTTGACCCTCACCATCATTCATCACTCCATCATTGATCCTCACCATCCCTAATTGATCCCTCATCATCTAATGTAAGAATATACTCTAAATATATCTTTTATTCCAATAATATGTTATTTAATCCATTATAATAGAAATTAACTCTTTTTTAGGACTTATGTTGTCAATACCCATTTGTGATAGTTAATTTTATTATTGAATTAATTGGATGATCTTCCAAATTTCTAATCAAATAACATAACTATTAACACAAAATAGAGTCTAAATTTTAGTTCATCTAATTATATTTGTTCTTTAGTTGACTAAATGAAACTTTATTCAGTTCCACCTTTGGTAGTTTGGTTCAAAAGATAAAAATTAAACACAAATCTTTTGTATGATTTAATAATTCTAAGAATATTTGAGTCAGATGCAAAGTTATTTAGTGTTTCCCATTCTTGTAAAACTTGAATCTTGGTTAGGTTCACACATGGACTCCTTATTTATGTAATGTGTTCCAAATATTTTATCTCTTGCATGAAAAATGAACATTTATTCATGTTATCACAAAAATATGTTTCTACAAAATGTGGAACAATAGTTCAACATGGTATAGATGTTCATCCCATGTTTTATAAAGATTAAGATGTCATCAAGGTATATTAAAAAAATGTCATAGGTAAAGGGCCTGAGGATGTCGCTCAATATTTTGAAATGAATGAGTTAGTTATATGAGTTAACGTAAAATGAATAATAAACTAGTCAATCAATCCTTCCTTTATTTTTAAGACCATATTCCAAATGTCTAAAGATTTAACATGAATATGATGATACCCAAACTTAAGATCAATTTTGGAAAAGAATTGTACACCATGGATATTTTTTAAAATGCCTTAATATTTAAATAAGGATAATAGTTCTTCACGTTAATCTTGTTAATATTTTTTAAATTGATTCACAAGTTTGGTACAAACACAATATGGTTTTTTCAAGGCAATGATTTGGGTATGATGTGTCCATTATCCATGATTTCATGGATTTACCACTTGATATATTCATTCTATAGAAATGATATGTTGTATAAATAAGTTTGAGGTAGAGGTTGTTAAGGGATCAAATCAGTAGTATTGTTTAGTGTATAGTATGTAGGAACTTATTTAGGTGACTGAAAGATATCCTTGTATTCATTTAGTTTATGGTTCAATTATTTATCTTTGTTATTGTTGGATAAACCACACTACGATATGGTCATATAAGGATGTCATTAAACATTTAATTATTACCATTAAGAGTATACTTTTTACTAGAATTGAAAATATTCTTGCACTTGCTAATACTAATGACTGAAGGCTTATGAACTAACTATGATATATGGTATTTTAGATCCAGACAATCTATCAAAAAATTTCAAGGATTTACTTCATATACTACATGTCAATGGTAAATACATGGTTGGCCACATGTATAACATCACACACCTATAATGGTGAGATGTCACAGAGGATTTCATCTTTAAAAAGTTTGATTTTGTACACTAAGTGACACTACTAGGTGATCCATTTCTCAAGGTCTACAATAGACTATACACTAGTGTATGGTTATGGATGATGTATAAATTTCAAGTTCAATTTTTTTAAATATGATTTATGATAAATTAAATTCTTTTGACTTTTATTTGAAATGATGAAGTGTATTATCTCACCATTGATCTACATTTGTTAATGAAACAATATCTTTTAGTTCATATAATTTCTTGTTGGGGGAAGTAGATATATTTTTAGTACAAACAATATCATTGGGTTCATAATATATTATCTACTTAAATTTTATAGTGATAAATAACTTGTACCCACTTCTCAAGATGTGCAATTAGATAGCTCACAGTGTGACACTCTTCATTGGATTGAATATTGAAGTTATGAATTAAGCACCACTTTCCACTCTTGAACTACTTGTTATAATCATTTTAAAATTATTTTCCACTCTCTATTATGATGACTAAATCAATACACACACACACACACACACACACACACACACACACACACACACACACACACACACACACACACACACACACACACACACACACACACACACACACACACACACACACACACACACAAATAGAATGAAAAAAATGATTGGTTTTAGAAATTTGCATATATTGGTGATCCTCATGTATTTACTACCCATTTTTGATGCTATGGTGTTTTTGCTTGCATCTCTTTTTCTAGTGGATTTTCAATTGTGAATTACATCATTTATAATAGGACTATTTTTTTCATAGGTGTTAAATATGTGTGTTTCAAATTTTCCTCCACATCATTTTGATTATTGTCTTATATTTTATGTTATCACTCAACTCTTCACTTATATATCCTAAAATTTTTAAACTCCAACAAAATACCACCATCAAGGTATTGGATAGAGTGATTAAAGGATGAGGAGGGATGAGGAGGAATTGAGTAGAGATGATGAGGGAGTCAATAGGGATGATGAGGGAGTGATTAGGGAGGATGATGGAGTGATTAGGGATGATGAGAAATGGTGAGGATTAATGAGGGAGTGATTATGGGAGATGAAGGATAAGTAATGAGTGATTAGAGATGATGAGGTATGATGAATTAATGATTACGAATAATGAGGTGATGTAGGAAAAACACTACATAATATAGATAGTGCTCTAGTTTACATGTTTAGAGTATTTATAAGGTGTTAAATGTCAGAATAATTCTATATGAGTCTTTATAAGTTTCTAGTTTTGTGTCAATTTTGAATTAGAGTTGTATTGGACTTTTCGGCCAAATCTTTCATTTGAATTTTTGAACTTTCATAGAGACTTCAATCTTGTTTTAAGAAGTCCAATGTTGAATTTGGTGTGGTTAGAATTTAGTGAGGATTTTAGGATGTTACAACACCTATACCTAAATTAATATTTGATAAATATGTTATTAGTTGAGGTAGTTGAGGACACTCTCAACATACAAAAGAAGTTAGAATTTATTTGATGGTTATTTCGTAATATGATTCTTGTCAATGTCTTATTTTGTATTTAAATTTAGATTAAACAGAGTTGGAGGGGGTAGGATTTTAAATTATGAATGTAAATAATCCCAAACAAGTGAATAAATACAAGTTTTGATTATATAAAGACAAGAATTCAAATAGACCCTACATCTTCTTGAATATGTGCAAAGATAGTTGACAGTGTATATGATCATGAAACATGATTAGTAACAAGTTATTTGTGATATTTGTGTGAGTGGTAAGTTGAAAATACTTTTTATTTTATGTTTATTATATAAATTTTCATTTGAGTTTCAAATATTTTGAATATTCAAATTACAAACTGTATACCCTATGCTTTTACAAACTATGCCTTGAAATCTAAGTGAAGGTTAGAGTCTTGTGGAAGAGGAGATTATATTTGTGGTATTTTTTAATGTATTATTAATTATTAAATTGACATAAAAATTCCTTAATAATATTTAAAAATTGTATTTTTTATTCTACTAAGGACATTCTATGTTAAACAACACAACCCTGTCTTCTATGAGCAAATGTTTTGAGTATACATTTGTGTGAGAAGGTATATTCATGTATTGGAGTGAATATTCAAATATTTATGTTTTTGATTTGATTATCATATGATCATGAAGTATTATAGTCTTTCAAATATCTTTCATATACTTGGATGAACAAAAATAAAACTAACACAATCCTCCAGTCATCAAGAAACTTAACATAGTTAAAGTGGTATCTTGTGGAAAGTAGAAAATTGAGTGTTATAGATGGAAGGAATAGATTTTTTAAAGTGTGTAAACATTATTCAGATTATTTTCAACCTTAATTTTGATTTATAACCATTTTTGTAATGAATTAGAATAAATAACCTCTTCTTGGATCACTATAAACGTATGACTAAGTACAGAGTCTATTCAAATTTGGTTAAGTCCATATATTGTATATTAAAAAGGGAAATATAAAACTTTTAAAATGTATATAGGGTCAAATAATACCTAATACCATATTCAAAGTCATTACAAACACCTTTGGAATATTGAAATCTCATTTTGACCCTTCTCATGTTTGTAAAACTAGTCCAAACCTTGTATTATGGTTTTTACTTTTAAAGTGAGTTTTTAGAAGTTGTAACTATCAATAATTCATTAAATTTGGTGAAAGTTTGATTTCCACATGAAAAAATATAATATAGTGTTTTTAATTTGTGTAAGTATGGATAAGTATAGATGAGGGAGGACTGTTTGGTAGACAGGGTATAAGGAAACCTAAAGACCTAATTTGAGAGTAGACAGAGCCAAAAGAAGTTATAAAATAGTTGAACCAAAGCCTATAACTTTGTGAATAAATGGGATATATTAATAGGTATCCATAAATTAGGTTTATTTGATGGTTTAAGTCTATACAATAAGAGTCTATGATAGATTAAGAGGTAGTGTATGATATGAGGATTATGTTGAGAAGTTAAGTACGGTTGAGAATAAGTTAGAGAGAACTCAAAGGAGTGGAAGGAAGTTTGTTAGAGCCCTATTAAATCCTAAGGAACTAGAGATAAGATTTGATCCAATTTGTTATAAAGCGTAAATACTAGTAAGGGTGGTAGTTTCACAGTAAGAGAGGTTGAATGCATTGAGTAAGGATAATACAATGAAGAGTTTAGTGAGACCATCCAAAGAATAGTGGAGAATAAATCAAATTAATAAGATGTATATGTGAATTTGAAATATGTGTAGGGTCCAAAGATAGAGATCAATAAATAAAATATAAAGTGAAAGCTCTGTGGATATTGGAAAAGAGCTTGAACAAGCAAAGTATGCAATAGGGCTCTGCATCATGAAGGATGGTGAGGGGTAATGAGGGAGTGATTATAAATGATGAGGAATGGTGAGGGTTAATAAAGGAGTGATTAGAGATGATGAGGGATGAGGATGGAGTGACTATGGATGATGAAATAGTGATTAGGGATGGTAAAGGCCAATGAGGGAGTGATTAAGGATGGTGAGGGATGGTGAGAGCCAATGAGGGAGTGATTAGGGATGATGAGGGAGTGATTAAAGATGATGAGGGATGGTGAGTGTTAATGAGGGACAGATGAGGGATGAGGAAGGACAAAGAGTCAGTTACTAGGGATGATGAGGCATAGTGAGGGTTAATGAGGGAGTAATCAAGGATCATGAAGGAGTGATTAGAGATGACTAAGGATAGTGAGGGTCAATGAGGGAGTGATTAGGGACAATGAATAATGATGAGAGAGTGATCAGGGGTGATGATGCATGAGTAATAAGTGATCAAAGATGAGGTAATTATGATGAACAAGTCAAATTAACATAAAGCCATTGTTTGATGTGTGTAGGTCATCAATGTGACCTATGCTACCCTAATCACACCACTTTGTATTAATTTTAAAGTGAGTGGTTTTAAAACTTCAATTTTGATAAACCTAAGACTCTTATAAATTCTAGGAATCAATCTAGAAGACATAAAAACTTAAAAAATTGACTATATGTTTACCAAAAATAGAGATCAATTGACAAAGTTATGTCCTGAAACACCTATGTTTAATACTTAGACCCTAAAAATGCCTAAGTATTGACTTGATTAGATTTTGAAAAGATATTTTACACATTGTAAGGCACAAAAATATGAGACCAAATTTATCAGATGCTGAGTGACCCTAATTTCTTATATTTACTAAAATAAATTTAAACTATAAATCTACATTATTATTATTATTATTATTATTATTATTATTATTATTATTATTATTATTATTATTATTATTATTATTATTATTATTATTAGTATTATTATTATGATTATTATTATTATTATTATTATTATTATTATTATTATTATTATTATTATTATTATTGGCTTATGGAGTGACCAAAAATATAAATGTAAATTTATACTTAACATTTAGAGTAGTAAATATAAGCTTATGGGTAAATTTGGCTTAATGTGCAACTCCTAAATGCTCTTGGAGTTGGTTTTGGACCTATAACAAAGAAATACATATGTGTTACATAACACGTATGTATTATATAATACACTATATAACGCATACACATTATACAACATGTAAATGTTATTTAAATTTACAATAACACATATGTGTTATATAAGGCATACACATTATTTAAATTTATAATGACATGTACACATTATTCTTTTCTCAATAATGCATATGCATTATGGCTCGGTAATTATCAAGCCATAATTTTAATAATGTGATTGCATTACCAAAAATGTCCATGGAATTATCCCCCAACTCCATGCACATAGTGATTATTATAAGCCCACTGAGTGGATTCATATTTTTCATGATGTTGATTAAGTGTTCCTTTAATCAAAAACTTGTTTCTAAAATGTTGTTTTGACAATATTCCCTAGAGTTCATGGGATAGTGTCTTATACTTATTATTTATAGAGAACTTATAGGAATGGAATGGATTGATGAATCTATGTGGTTAATATTTTTATTTTTGGTTGTGGAAACATGTAAGTGATACTAAAATTACATGTTTGGTAAATATGTAGTGATTTTGGCAACTTGGGTTGTGGATTTTTCTTCATACGATGTGAGGGTATTTAAAAGTTTTTTTGTTGATATGATAGTTCAATAATTTCCACTTGTGGCATTTTAGAGGCACACTTTATAGTGTTACTTTATCTAAAATTGTGAACTTTGACCACATGGAGTGTTGAACCTTGAACTTATACTAGTTCTAGATTAAGATTTATAAGTTGATTATAATCATTATGTTATGATTCACCCTTGATAAGATTGGCATTATTCTCATCTTTCTTAAAACATGTTATTTTAATGAGCCATTTATGTACTTTTTTCCTAGATCAAGTATAAAATATGATGTGTGGAGGATCTGATTAGTCTAATTGGTTGAGATAAAATTATAACTTGTTGTATAACTAGTTGAGCAAGGAGGGAGGCATTGTATCACTTGTTCCCTTTATAAGGTTGTAAGGATAGTGTGATCATTGGCATTTATTTGTTAGGATAATTTTAAAATTGTTTCCTCCTAACTATGAATATAATAGAGATGGGTTAAGTTGGGAAATTTGATACCAATTTGTTTGGCTAATGATAACTGGATTAAATTATGGAATGTTTGTATGATTTTTATTGTGATGGATGTTGATACATATTGAATTATCTAGCATATATAATTGAAATCTAGGATATGTTGGTATGGATTCTTGATTCATTGAACCATATACACATTTTGGAGATCATTAGGTCATGCAGACCTAAGGGACAAGTGGTAAATTAAGAACATGAGTACTAAGAGATGGGAGTGGATCCTAGTTAGTCTTAGATTTACTTAGTAGTTACTAAGTTTGGATCCAAAAATGAGAGTTTTTTTAATATAGGATTTGGAAAGATGGAATTTTCAAAGTTATTTATATGGTTATACACATGTATACTGAGGAATGTTTATTCATTAATCTAGTATACATCAAAAATATATTATTTATAGTTAATATTCATTATCATACTTATTAGGAGATACATGTAGTAGAGGTAGTATTGACATATCATACTTATCAGGATTTATATGGAGTAACAATAATATTGACTCACACACATCATTTTTGTTAGGTTTCCTAAACACTTTACTCGGGAATGACAAAAACACACTTTGAGTTAGAGAGGTGTGCATAGGAGATAGAAGGCTTTATGGAAATATACATAGCCATTTGTTTTGGATTTTTTTATTGATTTCATGTGCTTATGGTTGAATATTAAATTTAGGAAGTCAAAAAAACTTTCTCTAAGATATGTGGGATTCTTAGAGGCTTTAAAAGTTGTAAATCCTATAACGTATATGCTTGAATTTCAACCATTCCTAGATCTATTACATAATGAATTACATGTTTCTTATCTTAAAAATTATATAGTTGGTCATTCACATATGTTGGATTGTAATTATTTCTCAATTATGGAATCTAGGGTGGTCATGATAGAACCAATCAGAGTAAATGATACTCACAAACTTTATTTGCATAATAGGGAGATGTCACGATGCAAGATCTTATCAGACCAATACTCTGAGGATAGTGTTACTTGGAAGTATTATGATAATTCTACATGATATTTTCATATTTATTTGTTTTATTTGATGCTTCATACTATGTTATTTATTTTTTGAATAATATTTTGATTCAAAACTTATGTTTGAATAAATGTCATCAGGATGATGACCAACTTTAGGGGGAAAATATGTTTGATGGAGGAGCATCACCTACCACATTGTAAATATTGGTCAATTATCATGTTTTGAGTGTTTTGGTAAGTCATTATATTCATAAGAAGTATGTAAGAATAATTTTTAGGTGGAAGGAATTTGTGAAATTTGAATTTGGGTTACATTGGCATTTTCCTTCCAAAACCTTTAATTTGAATTTTCAAATGTTTTTATGAAGTATAGGAGATCTCCACTTTGTTTCAATAGGTCTCAATTTTTTTGTTAGGTGGTTAGGTTATAATTAAATTTAAAGGGTGTTTCAACACCCACATGACTTATATTATGAGTCATTTTTATGAATAGGACAGTGGTTAGGTAGCTTATAGTATACAAAGAGAAGTTAACAATTAGTTATGGTAGGTTTTGGAGTATTTTTTATATAGGTAATTATTTTGTTGTAAAAGAGTCAATTAGAGAGTGAATATTATGGATAGGGGGTGTATTAAAATTTGTAAATTTAAATAAACCCAAGAATTTGAATAGAAAATACTCTGTTTGAAAGATATTTTGTTGGTAGACCTTGTCATTTCTGTGTAGGTAATAAGAGTGAATGTGTAGATAGGGTGTATAAAGGAAAATATAATAAACATGTGTTTTAGTTATTTTTTTGGAGAATTGGTAAGTTTAAAATTATTCTTATATGTAATTAAAGTCATTTTCAAAATTCAAAATCTTTTGAATACACACATTATAGATCTATCTATTCTAGGTATTTATACACTGTGTTTTAAATGTTGAAAGGTTGCTTGTATTTTGGTGAAAGTAATATTGAATGATTTGAGTTGAATTGAAATGTATGTTTATTATTTTTTAATTATTTAATTTCTTTGTGTTCAATTAGATATTTACAAACATATGAATGATAAACTCAAAACAATCTTGTTTCCTATGCACATATAACTAACATTCACTATGTATAATGGGGTAGTGAAAAGTCATAATGTTGAAATTTACATGAAACTTATGAATGTGTTGTTAATTAATATATTACATATAATTAATATTATTTGTGTGATTCAATATTTGGAAAACATATAAGTTTAATAAATAGTACACATAGTACTATAGCATTCAAATATTCTTGCATAATTAAACAAACATCTCAATAAAATAGTATGTTAGGGGTGTTTAGGGAATTTATTAATTATTAGAAATGGTGTATTGTGATAATAAAAACCATTTAAATTAGTTTTAAATTTTTTTAAATTATTGGATAAGATATTTAACCCTTCTTGGGAACCAACAAGTAGATAAAACCTTATTCTAGGGTTTCAATACAAAAAATTGATTTTTAAGAGTTTAAACCCATGAAAACTCACCAAATTTGGAAAATATATTTTTAATAATATGTAATAATATATTTTTAAGTTATTAAAATGATTATATATGAACAAGTACATTATACTTGGGATGTGTGTTAGACAGGATGTAAATAGGCCTAAGATGCCTAATTTAAGACCTTGAAGAGGTTGGAAAAGTCATCAAATGGAGGAATTAGGACTTAATATTTTATAAAAAGGAATAAGAGATTATATTGTACCCTAATTATGATCATATATTTCTAATAGAGGAATTTACCCATCCATATAATAAGAAAAGCCTTAAAAAAATTACTAAATACCCTGTGTCAAAGTAAGTAAACAATGAATGATAAGAGGATGAGTTTAGAGGTTGTAAGGAAAGAAAAATTGGATAAGGTGGAATTTTTTAAGGAGGAAATATATATGTATATATATATATATATATATATATATATATATATATATATATATATATATATATATATATATATATCATAGAGTCTGAGGAATAATGAATCTTAAATAGAGCCCAATTACCAATGAGACCTAGTCTAGAAGAAGCTTAATAATTCAAGAATGTTATTCTGAAAAGAATGACAATAGAGATTAAGGTTGATGGAATGAGATTAGGGAAGAAATTATAGTTAAATAAATAGATTTAAGGAATAGATAAATAATATGGGGAACCAAAGATTCATAGACATTTGAAAATCAAAGGACAAACAAGACAACCAAGAGATCATAGCTAGGTGGCAGTTCAACAGAGGTAATTATTGGTGAATGATTTCTTGTTTTCATGAAATTAAGACAAATTTATGAATACTATACATCATGTGGTATCATATTAGGATTATTATGTGGCAAGGTGTGTTTTTAATTTTGATATTGCTGGTTACACATGCATGAAGAATTTGTTGAGTACATGTTGAATGTTTTTATGAGAAGATCTTATGAGAATGCTAGTGGATATTCCAGGAATGAAGTGAAGAGGTTACAGGTGTGAAAAGAGAAGAATAAATCTATGTGAAAATAGAAGTTAATATAGGTGGAAAATCCCTTAATCCAAGAAGGCTTAGAGAAGAGAAGAGATATTGGAATACCAAGAGAGAGAAGCTCAAAAGTGAGCTTGAGATAGAGAGAGAAGAGAGTCCTAGAGAAAGGAAAAGAAAAGAGAAGTCCCAGGTGAGCACAAGAAATATATTAACTCCAAGAGAGAGAGAGAGAGAGATTCAAGTGAGATAGACTAAGTGAATGATCAAGAGGATAAGATGGAAGGCTTGTCAATAAGAGAAGAGATAGGTCTGAGAGAGAGAGAGAGAGAGAGAGAGAGAGAGAGAGAGAGAGAGAGAGAGAGAGAGAGAGAGAGAGAGAGAGAGAGAGAGAGAGAGAGAGAGAGAGAGAGAGAGAGAGAGAGATAATAATAATGATGAAGGGATTGAAGATTTAAGAATTCCACAAGGAGAGGATAGAATCAAAACCAAGATGGATAGAGAAATAAATAACTAAGATGAAAGAGGTTTCGACAGGATATAACAAATCTTGGAAGAGTTGAGACCAAGATTTAGTATGTGCATAAAGAGGAAAGTTAGATGGCCTCTCAAGAAATTGATGGAAAAGAAGAGAAGATTGATGATGAAGATGAAATATATTAATCCTAAAAGGATAAAAAGTGGGGAAAAAAATCATTTAATGTTTAAAACTAATAAATTTTTGACATGTGTACATATAGGTGACAAGTTACATGAAGGATTAAAGCATGAGAAACATGTTAAAATTGATGAACAAATGGAGTGGACAACAGAGTATAGTGAAAAAATTTTGTGATATACTAAATAAGTTAATCCATTAGAGGATGAAGAGGAAGAAGAAACAAAATTTTCATCAGTACCATGCCTCATGAAAATCATGAAAGAGGTAAGTTTCAGTCAAAGAAGTATTGAAGAAAGCAAGTAAACATCACGTTTTCATTTGTATGTTGTTTATGATGAATATGTTGATGTGAATATTGTTGAATATGAATTATATGTAAGTAAAATGAGGCTAATGAACATGTTATATGAAGTACAATAAGGTATAATAGCATATAGTGAAGTGTTTTGACATCCGTGAGGTGGAAACAATAGAGAAAGAAGAAGAAGACATGTTGAAGTACTTGAATAGCTTGAGTTCAGCATGTTGAGGTGATTTTCTTGGCACTAATAGGAGAGAAAGGTGATGAAGATGAGTGTATAGAATAATAATTGCAGATATGGTATAATATAATGGAAGGATCAGATGATTTTAATCTCATAAGAGACAAAGAGAGCATCATGGCAATTGAGTTAGCATTAGAGAAAAATTTATGGCAAGAAGAAGGAGAGTTGATAACAAAAGACCAATAATTTTAAGGATAACAATGTGAAAACCAAGGGAGAAATAAAGAGGTGTTTTTTATTGACATGTTTTCTTCATGTGTAGGTCATTGAAGGAAAGAGAATGAGCATCAACTACCCATGATCAACGTGAAGATGTAAAATAAGAAGAAAATAAATAAAGGAATATCCATAATAAGTATAAGTAATAATCAAGAAGGATTAAATTATTTAAATAGTCCTTATTATCAAGGATGAAATGAATTAAACAATATATGCTATGAATAACCTAAATTCTATGTCTTTTATAACTTTCAAGGAAAGATTTTATTGCTTCTCGGTAGTATGATGCAGGAGCATCACCTACTGCATTGTACATATTGATAAATTATCATGTTTTAAGTATTTTAGTAAGTTATTACAGTCATAATAAGTCTATATGAATCATATTTATCTAGTAAGAAGTTGTGAAATTTGAATTTGGGCAGCAATGGCATTTTCTTGCCAAAACCCTTAATTTGAATTTTTAAATGTTTTTGTAAACTTTAAGAGATCTCCACCTTGTTTTAAGAGGTATAAACTCTGTTGTTAGGTTTTTAGGTTATAATAAAAGTTAAATTGTGTTTAAAAACCCACATGAATCACATTATGATATATTTTTATGAATAAGATAGTGGTTATGTACTTTGCAACGTACAAAGGGAAGTTAAGAGTTAATTATGAGAGGTTTTGGAGTATTTTTGATATAGGTAAGTGTTTTGTTGTAAATGAGTCAATTAAATATTGAATATTATGGAGAGGGGGGTGGATTAAAATTTGTAAATAAAAATAAACCCAAGAATTTGAATATAAAATACTCTGTTTGAAAGAGATTCTATTGGCAGACCTTGTAATTTCTGTGTAGGCAATAATAGTGAATGTGTAGACAAGGTGTATGAAGGAAAATAAAATAAAGATGTGTTTTATTTTTTTTATTGTATAATTGGTAATTTTAAAATTCATATTTTATGGGATTACAAGAATTTTTTAAATTGAATTCAAAGTCTTTTAAATATACACATTATAGACCTATCTATTCTGGTTATTTACACACTGTGTTTTGAAGGCTAAGAGGTTGCTTGTGTTTTGGTGAAAATAATCTTGCATGATTTGAGTGAAATTAAAATTTATTTTATTTTACTTGTGATTATTTAATTTATTTTCATTTCATTATGTATTTCCAAACATATGAATGATAAACTCAAAACAGTCTTGTTTCATATTCACATATAACTAACTTTGACTGTGTATAATGGAGTAGTGGAAAGTCATAATGTTGACATACCACTGAAACTTATGGACATGTTGGTAAGTAATATGTTATATATATTTAATATTATTTATGTGATTCAAGAGTTATAAAACATGTAAGTTTAATAAATAGTACACACAGTCCTATAGTGTTCAAATATTCTCACAAAATTAAATAAACATCTCCATAAAATAGTGTGGTAGGAGTGTTTAAATAATTAATTAATGATTAAAAAGGGATTAATGTGATACCAAATACCTTAAAAACCATTTACATTAGTTTTAACACTTTTTAAATTCTTGGATAAAATATTTAACCCTTCTCGAGCACCTATAAATAGACCCTATTTTAGGGTTTTAATACAAAAATTTGATTTTGAGAGTTTAAACATGATTCTTAATAGAAAAGTAAGTTATACTTGGACTGTGTGTTAGATAGGGTATGAACAGGCCTAAGAGGCCTAATCCAAGACCTTGAAGAGGTTGGAAAAGTCATCAAATGGAGGAATTAGATATTAATATTTTGTGAAAAAGAATAAGATAATATAGGGTACCTAAGGATGATCATATATTTCCAATCTAATATTGTACATATTCATACAATAAGAAAAGCCTTTAAAAGGCTACTAAAAACCTTATGTCAAATTAACTAAACAGTGAATGATAAAAAGATGAGTTTACAGGTTATAAGAAGAGAAAAATGGGATAAGCTAGAATTGTTTTAGGAGGACATATATGTCTATAAATATCTCAAATTCTAAGGAATATTGAATCATAAATAGAGGCCGATAACCAATGAGACCTAGTCTAGAAGAAGCCTATTAATTCAAGATTATTATTATAAAGAGAATCACAATAGAGATTAAGGTTGATGGAATGAGAGGAGGGAAGAAATTGTGATAAATAAATAGATTGAAGGTAGAGATAAAGAATCTATAGAACTAAATAGTCAAAAATATTTTCAAACCAAAGGACAAATAACACAACCAAGAGATCAGAGCTAGGTGGCAGTTAGGGAGGGGTGAGTGTTGGTGAATGATTTATTTTTTTAATGTAAATAGGACAAATTTATGAAGCCCTCTACATCAATGTTACATCCTAATTTATTGCTAAGTAGATTTATTTGATTATCCATGGATTTTTTTTTATAGTTGATAACTTGATTTGATTATTACTAAGTTGTAAGTCATGTGCTATTATGGGGTAGTTGTATATTGCTTTCATTTCATGGATGTATTGTTATGAGATATTTATATTGTATATTATTTACATTATGATCATGTTGATTTATTATTGTATCAGTATTTTATGATATATATGTCACGATGTTATGGACTAACTACTTTCTTGTCATAAGTTGGACACAAGAGAGATTCATCCCTTAGAGCATGACGAAATAAAATCATCATCAAAGAGGGTAATGTAGATAGAAGTGTCGTGGGATGATAGAGGAAAGGCTAGAACCCTGCACACACTACATTAGTTACTAGATGTGATATGCATGGTTCAATGGTTAGCATTAATACATTTTAATGATTGTCTACATTTTGATAATAAATTATGCATACTAAATTATATGTTAGCTTAGTTTAATAATTATGTGGAATTAATCTTATGTGATTGTGTTTAAACCATTCTTATGTACTCATGACTTTTAATGTGTTCACAAATTTAAATTTGTTTAAATAGATTAAATTTAAATTTAATGATTAATGAGTTAATCATTAATATTAAATCGTGATGATATTTGTAGTAATAATTATAATTAGCAAATATATTGATTTTTATAATTAGAAATAAAAAGGAATTAAAACAAATTAGAATAAGATGAGTTAGAAGGAAAGTGTAAATATAGGGAAAAGGAAAAAACAAAAGAAAAACAGAAAAAAATTATTGAACAACATAAAAGAAAAACAAGAAGGCAATTTTAATTAAAAAAGTGCCATATTCTTAAAAAGAAGAAAGAATGGAGAGAGTGGTGCAACAAAGAGAAGAAGAAGAAGAGAAAGGAGAAAGAAAATGTAGCAAGGGATTGGAGAAAAAGAAAGGAGCAGATCAAAGGGGAGTTTTTTCAGATACAAATAGAAAATTTATCCAGGTAGGTGATTTGTGTATGTTTGATATTCATGTTGGTATGCAATAAATAATGTATATATAGCTTTCTACATGTTTTATAAGCTTCCAAAAATAGTGAATTGATTTAAATAAAAATATAGAAAAAAATTGATTCATGTACATTAATTTTATCAATTATATATAACGACTTAGTAAGTATATATGTGTGTGTGAGAGAGGGAGTGAGTGAGAGAGAGAGATATTACAATGATGACTTATATAGTGACCTATATATCTATCTACAATGCTTTAATCATATACAATGATTTACTTATTTATATATATATATATATATATATATATATATATATATATATATATATATATATATATATATATATATATAATAGAACTATATTGTATTAAATCTATGTTAAAATAGGAATTTTAAATATATATACACGATATGTAATTTCTTATTTAAACAGTTATCTGCATGTATATATAGAGAAATATATATATCGAACTGTATCTATATATACATCGAAGTGTATAGGGCAATTTGCTAAACCATATAGCTAGAGAGTATGGTGATTCGTAAAGTTCAAACTTATACCAAGGTATATACAATGATATAATCTAATAAATACATATTCAAATAACATAAAATATTGTTATCCTATGTTGATGTCAATGTGGTACTAGAAATATGAGTGTTGGCAATCTGAGTTAACCTATATTTTTATATTGAGATGAGTATTAGAGATATGAATAACATAAACATAAATAGTACGATGACTTGTATATATGGTTGTAGGTAGTGATATGTATAAATATAAAACTATGATAATATATATGTAAGAACATGAAACTGTAGCGATATAATCATTAGATTTAGTTATTTAAGGAAATCTAAGAAAGTTGTAGCGATATATGTCACGTTATTTACGAATTTAAGGAAATTGGAAAAGAAGGAATTACAAATTTGTTTATAGATATTTAAAAATTTACTATCTTAACTGGATAACAAATTATTACAGATATTGTGCTCCTATATATTAATCATATCTATATTTTGACATTTAATATTGTTTCATTTGACAAAATACTTTCTGGGTTAGATATCTATTTTGTTAAATTATTTCCAGCATTTTGCCTAATACATTTTAACAATAAATAGTTTATTATGTCAATGTATTTTGGTAATCCCTTGCAATTTTATAGTAGTTTATAGTTAACTAATACATTATGATCAATATTGAGGTGCTAATGTTGCCGAATATAAAGCGGTTATCAAATTTCATGTTACATAATGTTTTATGATATTATTTCATATCTATAGTATTTAGATTATAGATGACGTTAATCGTTATCTATTTTAACATATAACATAAATGAGGATGAGGTTGAGGATTTATTATCTTAATTTTAGTGAACTGTATATTGTATATATGTATACTCTTCAATGTATAGAAAAATATGTATAGTGAGCAAAATATGCAAAGTAATATGTGTAATTAATACAGCAATATAGTTACCTAATTAAATTATAATTATGTGAAATTATATTATGTAAATACAAAGATATATAATTATATAATCCATTATGGATATAGATAATATGGATATAATGTACTCTGTCAAATTTAATTGATATACTATAATCTGTTGTCGACACAAATAATTGTTAATGGATAATCCATTGATAATTGATAATCCATTAATGGATTCAATGGATATAATATTGTGTTATTTATCAATTATCTATATTAATAATTGATAATTATAATGGAAATGAAGAGCATTTAAAATATCATACAGTAATTCATAATTGATATGATTAAATATGGATAGTGCTGAAGGATATAGATAGCGCTTACAAATTTATTTATCATTTATAGATATCACATTAAATATCCACATAAGTTTCTATTCATCTAAATCAAATAATTAGATATCTATAAGTAACATTATTAACATCCTAATTCTCATAATACTACATCCGAGTATTGGTACTTAAAGATATTTTAATATGAAAATCAAAGAGGTGAATGTGGAAATTATAAATGATATAAAAATTATCAGTAAATAGTGGACGAGGGATTCACCCCCATAAATTATTCTAATTCATTTATAAGGGCTTTGGGAAATGTAGAAAGCCCTATATAGAAGTGATGTCTTTTTCATGAAAAGTTAAATAGTTGTTATAAGCCCATAAGTTTTCTTTTATAAAAATGAAGAATATTGTTAGTATGTCAAAACAATAATTGTGTATCAAAAGAAATGTATTATTTAGTATATGTTATGCAAGGCGTGTAATATACAAAATATGTCTATATGAGAATATAAGCACTTTTACACACACACGCACACACACACACACACACACACACACACACACACACACACACACACACATATTAGGATGCATGCCTATAATCATAGATTTTGACTAGTATATTGTTGTGGCTTTAGTGATTTGTATATTTATATATTTTATGAATCTTTAGTATACATATAAGAGCAATTTGTATATTATTGAGTACTTATATGTGAACTATAATATGAAAGATTATGTTGTCTTGAGAATTTGTATATAGAGTTATGTATATTTTGAATATATCAAGATAAAAATCTATTTAATTAGGGATAAAGACTGTGGAGGAGTATTACATTATTGAATCCCTTATCTTGTAAAGATTGTCAATATATTTTGTGAATAGGAAAGTTATAATGATTATTGAAATCATATGGAGTTCTTGATTATGAAATATAAATGACCGTTGATATAGTATTTATATAACATTTGAGTGATTAATATGGTACATATTATGATGTATAAGTACTCGAATGTAGGAAACATATCTATATATGGACTTAAGTAGTCATACAAAAATTTAACATATATAGGTGTATTGGGTCATATGCCTATACCTATATCTAAATGGATGATTAAAATAAATCGTAGGATTTTGAGGGACATGGATATAACCATATGAATATAGTCTCTTGGAAATGTAATAAGTTGTTTAAATGAAAGATTATGTTCATACAAGGTATAACTTGGTTTATGAGTTAACTGATTCATTGAAAATATTATGACTAGTTATTGAAATTAAGTAGAATGTATATGAGAATGATGGATTATGATTGCTTGTCATAGAATGTACTATGTTTGTATCTACTTTTCCAAATTATAAATATTTTGTCTAATATGTAATATACACAAAAGGTATGAACTATACTTGTGTTTATTATTATTATTATTATTATTATTATTATTATTATTATTATTATTATTATTATTATTATTATTATTATTATTATTCATGTGATAAATAATTTTGTGTAGATTTATTCATATATTTGATAGATTAAATGTATGTATTTTGATTATACTTATATTTAACATGTTTTATGGCTACTAGTAGGAAGTAATCTATACAGATCTATTATTTATATTTATGTTAACCAAATCTTACATTGTTGGTACTAAGTAAGTAGTGAGATGGACTTCACTAGATTACTAGCATCATCAATGTTAGATAAAGGTAATCTGATCAAGTGATGTGTTTGAAATTAATTGATCTTAGAGATCAATAATTATTAAATTTTTTGATCAAATTAATATTAGTTAGACATTGTCATTTCATATATATGATTTACATATTTATGCGATATCATGTTAGAATGGATTTTTTTATGGTACACTGCATATTTTTATAAATCATATAGTACACAGGTACTAGCTTGTCTCTCTAGATTCTCTCACCATCACTATCTACTCATTTGTGAAGGGAGGAACATTCCCTGATGGGGGATTGTATTGAGGATTTATGATCTAAAGTTGGTTTTAAAAAGCACTCAAATGATGCTCTTTTTTCCCACAATAATACTTCATTAGAGAGGACACTTGACATTGTCATAGATACTAGAGTTCAGGAAACTCATGCTCTATGGCTCCTTGTATATTGTACATTATATTGTATTAATTATTATTGACACATTATCTTTGATAAGATGTAATTATGTACTTATATGTACTTTGACATTAGTGGTTGAATCATTGTACCAACCATGGCTAGATATTTGTAATTACTTTCTATATTTGATTATGATGTGTTTCATATGTTGATAGTGATCAATGATGTATAGATGTCACATGCTTATTTTACAGTTATAATACTTATATTCTTTTATCTGGATCACTAATTAGATTCTCATAGTTTAATCTAATGAAATAATACATTGTTTAAATAAATTAAAAAATCATGTATTTCTAAGTGGATCTTAGTGGAGATGTTACACTATGATTCCTTATTTAGCTTTTAGTTCAAGTGATGGCCTAAACAAGTTTCATTTTATGTGGTCTGAAAACTTTATTTTTTACCCTACCTTTCCCTATTTTTGAGTTTATTTTGAATTCATATCAACCTTAGGTTAGAACCATCATCCATATACCCATCTCAAGTAGATTTATATTCATCCACAACTAACTCATTCTTATTAAGGAAACTATTTCGATCGATGTTATTCCACCAACATGTTTACAAAATTAAATACGATGCAATTCATTCCTTAGAGTGAATTTCATTCATATATCTTAAAATATTCTAAGTTTCCTCGTAAGGTTTATGGGGTGTGCATAAAACCAATATCAAAACAAACTTAGTAACTACTAGGTTCCCAAAAATCCTACTACCTCTAATAACATTGGGAATGTATAGGTTACTAGGTTCCTAATAGACTTCTTGATTAATTAATATCCAATATACCACCTACTAGGTTTACAAATAACTTAATATCTAAATTTAAAATATGGGAATCTATCTCAAAGATTAATTTTGTTAGGTTAGTCAAAACTATTTTCTAGGGGAGGAAGAGGTACTTAATTATTAAAACATAATTTGGTCTCTAATTTTTTTCTAAAAAAAATATTTCTCTTTGGGTGGATTTCTAAAGTAATATTGTTACTTGGAATAGGATATAGAGGATTGGTTTTGAATGTCCTTCCAAATATGCCCTCTTTAAATCTTAGGAATAAACACCTAATCATTTTCTTCTCCACTCTAATTTTTATTGAAATGTTTTGTTGTGGTTTTACAAAGAAAAAAATGTTACTTGGATATGTTCTAAGGATTTACAACATCTACTCATATCTTTATATAATATAAAAATAAATTAGGTGAATTTTTTATGCAGTATAGCCCTGAATTTAATCATTTGGAACTTATGGAAAGATAGAAACAATTAGATCATACTCTTGAATTCAAATTCACCCACATTTTCTCACATCACTTCTTATTATTTAACCACTTCAAAATCCATAGTGTTAACTTTTCATACTATTTACTCATGTCTCTTGAATACACAATCTTAACATTTTAGGAAAAACTCTTGGCTAACATAATCCATCAAGGATTAATACTTCTTCTTACTAAATGGGTAACCCCCATGACAAGTCAATAAATCTACATAGTGGAAAGTAGCAGAGAGAAAATATTTAACAAGGACTTGGTTGCAGAGGGTATAAAAAGTGATGCCTCCCCTTCCACTAGTCTAACTCATCCATGAGAGAGTGTTATGTACCTAGGGATATGATATATGGGTTGATGGAGATGCTGACATGTGGCACACATCCCCTTAATTAGTTATATGGGTACAATATACTAGGATAATAGAGTAACTTGTGGAAGTAGTACATTGCGTAATGGTCGGCCTACATTGGATTAGGAGGTTACCCATCCATGGGTTAGATAGATGTATATATATAGGAGATGAATATCATGGTAAATATATCAGGTAAGCATTGAGTCTTCTATTGTAAGAGGATATTGGAGGTTGTCCCCTCGAAGAGACATTGTGGAGTTATTCCTTCCTAAAGGAGTATTATATGGTGTTTCCCTATCTTAAGGGTATTTATACATGTATTAAATAATAAATATCATTACAGAGAGAGGGAAGAAGTAAAAGAGAAAGGGTTGTGATCCATCTCCACCACAGAAGAGTTCTAGTAAAAAAGTTAACGGGAGCCTTTAGTTTCAATAGGGCATGGAGAACCCCAATTTTAAACTCCATGAGCTTAAGGTGGCAAAGGTATGGAGGAAGGATGAAGACCCAACCAAGCTTCTAGAGATATTTGAGTAGAAGTTGGTAGATTTCCATGAAAACTTGTAGATACTAGGTAGGTAAATAGTTTCATACATGGAATAATAGAATAATTTTAAATAATAAATTGATGAATTGATAGATGGGATTGGGTAACAATAGATGGAGCAAGGGGTAAATCCTATGGAACCCATAAAGGTAAGGAAATAATCACCATCACCCTAAGGGGTCACAACACAAATAAAGGCAAACCATCGATAGAGAAGATTAGAGGCATAGTGGAACAAAGCAAAAATATGACTAAAGTCCAAAGGGGAAAAAAAGAGGGATGTTAATAAGCAATGAAAATAAATTAGTGGGTGACAATAAGAAGGTAAGTCAATTTGAGTAAATCTAGCAGAAGTTGTGTCTACTTAGATTGGTCTAGGTCTCTTTTTGTTGAGTTTTTACTAAAATTTTGCATATGTTAGGTCATGTGGACCTTGTTTCATCTTTTCTATTTTATATTTTTCATGTTGAACTTTGGTTTTCAAGTTCTTGTAAACCCTGAGTTTAACTAATCAAATAAAAAACAATTAGATCTTTAGAGTTGAATATAACAACTAGAATATTAATATAAATCTTCCTAGAACAAAAATTAAAAAGAGTTATAAATGAAATACATTCTCCTATTATAAGAAACATTTAAAGGAATACCTAGTTGAATAATAAAATACAAAATAAATAATATGAAATACATACTCCTTTTACTATTTTTTTGGCATAGCCCTTCTCATTTTGTGATAACTTTTAATTGATAATACTATTATAGTAGGGATGTTTTTTTTTGAATAGTTTTATTGGTTGTAACTTTGTTACATTAGGGAACATTTAATATTTTTATCTTGGTCATTTATTTGCTTCATTGGTTTTTTTGATGTTCTATTTTTTTAATTTTTGGATTTTCTCATTATTTTATTATGTGTAAATGGGTAAGGTACTTTTTCCTTATTTATGTATTGAAACAATAATATGAGAACCTAATGACCATTATATTGCAAATAGACCTATTAATATATTTAAATCTATTCTATTAGACATTAGGTTCCCATTAAACTTAACATCTAAATAATAATAATGGGAATTTAGTAGTTTCTACTTTCATTAAAAACATAATAATTTAGTAGCATCTATCTTAGTGGTTGATAGGTCTCCACCAATATTATTTTATTAATAAAAATAATGAAAACTTAGTACCTAATAATTTCTCAACAAACCTAATAACTAAAAAAAATTTGGGAACCTATTGGTTTCTAGGTTCCCAATCAACTTAATATCTAAATAGAAATAATAGGAACTTAATGGCTACTAGGTTCCTAACAGACATATTCATTTACTGACATCTACCTAGTTGTCACTTCAATACCATCAAACTTTATATATAATTGATAATGGGAACATGTCAATGATTAGTTTCCTTATAGACCTATTAGTTTACTAACATTTATACTATTGTATCATAGGTTTTATTCTATATTGAAATCTCAAAAAATAATAATAGGTACCTGTAGACACATAAATTTGGTCACATGTACTTGACAATACTAATTATTGACACATCCTAAATCATGTGAATTTTGCAAAAATAAATGAATCTCATTGACCATTCCTCTAAGCCATTTATTTATATGGAGGTTCAACCCTTGGTTTTCCATTACTATTACATAGAACTTCCAATGTTAAATTATCAAGTTGTAAAATTTCACCTTAATATTTTATCTAATTCAATGCATGTGTCATTGATCTCTCTGGAAAATTCTACAGTATGTGGACAAGAGTGCATTTCACTCTTGTCCACTTAGGCTAGCCACATCCTGTTGCAAATAATGACTAGTTCACAAAACTCAAAACATCCTTTTGGGTATTCCCAAACATTTTTCATGGTTGTCTTAATAAAATTTTCAAAATTTTTTCCTACAAATTCATGTTAATATTCAATAATTATCCTTACTTTATATTCACTTGGTTTAATCTTTTACAGTGTTGTACATTGAGCATATCTACACTATCATTTATAAATTCAATATTACTCACAAGAAGAAACCATAAGACAAGTCAAGAGACCCTAAAAAATTCAAGAGATATAATTGTTAGGTATAAAATCCATTTTTATACCTTTATAATTATATTTAATGGAGACCAATTTCACATTACTCTAGGTAGGATAACTATGGAGGATTTATTTCCCTCCTTAGAGTAATAACCAAAATAATTAACATTTTGAAGTAAAAACAACTTCCAATTGTGAATGAGAGAATAAACGAAATAAAACCTTATAACTTGAATTCATATTGACAACATGGTGTAAATTTATCACCACTATAATTTTATAAATATCCAACTAAAATCATGAGCAACAAGTTAATAATAATAAAATTTTATTCATTTAATAATGAATTCACTCCCTTAAATAGATCTCATAAAATATGCAATCAAACATAATATCCAATGCATCACTTCATGAGTCCAATATATGACTCATTAAAACCATGTATTGTCTTCTTTACACTTACTAATCCACCATTGGGGATTGATCATTACATGTATCTTTAGGACTTATAACTAGTTTGAAGTAGAAGATATGTACTACTATCTTACTTAGTATATGTGATTCTAATTTCCTATTATTGACATTCTATTCTAACTCTTTGCATGTTTTAGACCTCTAATTTTGTGTATATAGGTAATATAACAGGATAAAATAAATGATAGTAAGTCTTGGTATAATACCATGGTCTTAGAAGAAGATTGTGGTAGAATATCTAGCATTTTGGCAAAGCTACGGACTTCACTAGTCTTATCTATGGACTTCGTCAGCAGCTATGGACTTCAACAATCCTTGCTTGAGACTTTTTTAGTAGATAAAGACTTAAACAATAGATGCTATAGACTTCAATAAGCTATGCTACAGATTTTGATAGAATTATTATAGACTCTCTTGGAAAGATTTTCTTTGTTAACCACAATTATGTCACAAGAAGAATTTAAGTATAATTATATATAAAGATAAACTACACTCATACATTGTGATTCTTTAAAACATTAAAGAAAAAAAAAACTTTTTATTGTGCCCATAATCAATTTTTTATAGTAGTATAAATATAGGCTAAATTATCATATTTCCAAAACTTAAAAATGAACTAGCATAATGTGTTTTAGTAGGTATGTACAACAATTTGTAACTTATATAAAATCTATGTTTTTGATTAATTATGATCACAAGTTTGATCACCAAATAAAAAATAAAACCTAAATTCATAATGGAATAACTTATAAACTATAAAATCTACTTATATACATCTTGTTATTATTATTTACCTCATACACAACTAATCATGAGTTTACTAATTTACCCATTGAACTATTAACACTCTAAAGAGGATGTCTAACTATAAATTGTAATTAATTAACCCTTATATTCATGTGAAAGTAAATATTATAAAAAGTATGAGATATCCAATCAATAATTAAAGGAAGATAAAGTAATTTAAATAGTTGATTAAGATTCATACAATCAACAGTAGTGAAATAATCATGTTTCCATCTACTTCCATACCTATAACAAGATAATGTTTCCACATTTATAAAAACATGCTATAGTAACATAATATAATGATTTAATTCTAAGATCAAAACAAGTATCTGGTTGAGTAATTGATAAGATAATGTCTCTCCTCATGAACTATCCCACATTGACTAATCTTATGATCCCCCTAATAAGTGCCCTTATGACCCCCAACCATCAACTACGAGGTGGAGTATGAATTTTGGGTATTGTAGAATGAGTATGTGAACAATAAGGCATATAAAATCTATTACTAAAATTACATTAGTTACTCAACAATAATAAATTCACAACTGAAGGATCAAACTAAAAAAGTGACTTAAAACATAATCACTAACAATCATGCAAATATTAGAAACCTTTATCCTTCTCTGAGGATTTTATTGGCATCAATTACATATTCAATCAAACATGATAATCCATCATCATTTATTCCATGTATTCCAATGGTCAAATAACATAATCCAAAAACCATAGTGAGATAAAAATGATCACTTGTAGCCATAAGAAAAAATGTAACATTCACATGCAAATTATATTCAAACCTGCTTAAATAAATCACAAAGGAATCAAATCTCACCCCTTCACCATATAACTAGGTATAGTTATTTAATCACCTAAAACAAATATGCAAATTGATGGAATCACCATAATTGTCCTTCATATAATGGGATTTAATTCTAAAAATAAATCACAACTAGATGATAATACCAAAGATCTAAATATCTTGGTAAAAAATATAATGATACAAACCAGTTAATGTAAAAAACCATACTAATAGATCAAATATAAATACAAAAAATAATACCAACCAACAAGCCAAAATCACCCAAAATGGCATAATAACATTTTAAGGTATGATCCCCAAATTTTTTGTTATTAGACCTAACCATTCTAATAGGTAAAATAAATAAAAACCTAAAACATCATAAGAAAAAAATAAAATAAAACCCAACAAATTTTATATTACTAAGCCTTGAAAAAATTGGTTCTATTAATAAAAACCTCATTTTGGAATCCCAAAATGACTTGTAGATAAAAAAAAATAAAAACCCAACAAAATTTATAACATAACCTCTATAAAAATGTTTGTAATAAACAAACCCCATTTTGGAACTCAAATTGACTTGCGTATACTTAATGCCAAAACAACCAAACAAAACAAAATATTTAACCTACATATATTCAAAAAATGGAGATTAAAATGCTAGGGTTTTAGCCTAGAAATTTAAAATATCTTGGTAACACAAAATCAAAATAACCCATATGCCAACAAGAGGATTTATACTAATTTAAATCAATTTAGAAAAAAATTAGGTTTATCAAGAAGTCTTATGAATTCCTCATGAACTTAAAAACAATTATTTTTCTTGAAAACATAAAATAGAGATTCATTTTTCTTTTATAAATTTTAAATAACACATACTTAGAAATAAATTCACCTTCCATTAAAGGGATGAAGTTTCTTTCTTACTTCCCAAGAGATTGATTGCTTTGCACCATGCCCAACCTCCTTTTCTAACCAAGCCACATGCTGATCTCTTCTCCCTTTTCTCTCCTAAAAAAGTGTTTGAGCCCATATACCATTTTCCACCATTCTTATTCCCCCTAGTGTTTCTTCTCTCCCCTATGTATTTTATTCTAAGCCTCTCTCCTCAACTACCCCATAAAAATGCTATGGAAAAAAAGATCCAAATCCCAAAATATTTTGAAATAAAATCATGCAATAATTTTCTCCATCAACCAAGATATTTGGTCATAATAACAAATTTTTTAATTCAAAAGTACCATGTTCCCCCTAGTTAGGATATTATGAAAAAAAACAAATCTTAGAAAGACATTTAATTAGGTCCCTCCTCCTAGGAAATTAAAAAATGAGAAAATGCTCGAATAAAATATCCAAGGGGGTCAAGGACTTAATTAAAAATAAATATAAATAATAACCTCACAATCATAGCATGCTAAAATGGATAAACATAAAACAATAATAAAATGAAATAAGGAAGGCAAAGTTCACATGAAATCAAGAATGAGTTTGAGTAAGATGATCAAAACCAAAAATAGAAGAATAATAAAAGATGAAAACAAGTGATGAAATAATCTAGTTGATAAATATCTCAATAAGATAGAAATAACACAGTAATAATGAATTCTCTGAGAAGAGATGTAGTATTACTCAAGATCGCAATACAAATATATGCTTATCTCTGGGAAGAGATGTCTGTCTTCACGTTTCAGGTTAGCTCTTAATTTATACACATTTTGAAAGCATGGGGAGGATTTTTAATGTCACAAATATTGAGGGATATTAATTGGTTCAACTTCCAAGATTTAAAACAATACAAAATTCGAGGAATTACTATTTTTAGAAACTTACTATTTTTAGATTGCACTACTAAAATTGAAATTTGGGACACTTATATTGGGTTTTTTGGGTAAAACTTCATTGATAAAATATCAATGTCATTTCACAACATTTTCCTTATTCTTAGCTTTTCAATGGTTCAAACGGCAAGTTAATTGGAGCTACAGTGCAAAAGTTATGGCTCCTGGAAGTTCTGTCATCAATTGGGGTGGAACAGTCACCCAAATTGTCACCTAAATTGTTGCCCAGATCATTTATACTTAAAGGATTATGCATGATATCCCTTTTACCTATGTTGATATCATCCAACTACTCATTGCCTCAACATATTGTCATCCCAACTACTGGAATCCACCATTAGCCTAGCTCATGTACATATACTTGTAGCCACAAATTGACATCAACAACACTTGAATGAAAAGATATTAGAATAATAATAATATGAATAAACTAAATATTATAAATCAAAAGAGCTAAATTATAATCCATGTTGTAACCAAGATAACCAAATCACCTTATTCCAATATAAACTATAGTTCTAGTACTTAGTCATATATCCACCAGAACCAAATAACCATGATCTAAATTAGATTATAACATAACTAGTGTAGTACCATCTAAATAACTATTATAAAAGTATAATTAGGCAATATAAAAGTATGATGAAAAACATATATCATTCTATGAAATAGTTTATGTAGGTTGGATTGTAACATCTTCCTCCCCTTAATGTGAAGTCATCCTGACAACAAATTAAACAACCAAGGGTAATATTGCTTAAAAAAGAGTCTAATAATATTTTTAAAATTGTTTCAAAACTTAAAACATCAAAAAATAAATTTTTATAATGGGACGATCACCTTAGTAAACTACTTATCAAAATATTGCCATGCCTACATATAAATCAAATGAGGTTATCACCTACTTACCTCTTGGTATAGCATGAAGATATAACAAACATCTAGAGTGTAAATTTTCAACCTTACCTTGATAAAATTCCAAGTGTCTCCATAAGGACAACCATGCCTTTCTTCAATTCATGGAAAATTAATATATTTTTGGCTCGTATGTCCCTTTGTGACACCAAAATGAGTAAAACGGAGTATTTTACACACCCTTTTCAGTATCAGATTCTATAATTCATAGGTTATTATTGTTATGTCCTTTAAAGCCATTTTTTTAATCATAAATTCATTATCTACTTTTGCAACAAGATTACTAGCTTCAAATCTGCTCTCACCTTAGAAGAGTTCATTATCAAACTATAGTTTTTTAAATAGACCTTATGAAAATACCAATTTTTATCCACCCATGTATGTGTTTATTCAAATTATTCTAGAGAAAGCAAATGTTTCAGGCTATGGTGATCAAACTTCACCTTAAATACTATCCAATAAGAGTGCTTTCAACACTTTTAAAGCATACCTTATAGCTATTAGCTTGTACAAGACAAAGGTATTCATAAATTCTTAGTTTAGATATGAATTCAAGATCAAAATTTTGATAACAAAATAGTTTTTAAACTAATTCTTCCTCTTATTATGAGGATATTTTATCACTAAAATTTACAACTTTTAATTATAGAAGTTGTCATAGTCCAATCCAACCAGATTTTCAACAAAATTTCTAGATTTGAGGTGGTGTTTTTCACAACATTTCTAATTTTATATTATGCTTAAATTTATATCATTTACCATAGAATTTTAATCATTATTATAATCATACTATTATTTAGTATCTTATTCATCACTTTTATTTATGCTTCATGCATAATTTTTTTCATTCATCCTATAATAAAATCAATAATAATAAATCATACTAATTTAGTTTCCATAACACACATTATGATTTCAGATCATCTTGGTAACATTCATCACATAATGTCAACAAGGATAGAGATCCATAATATATTATTAATTTTCTTCTAATATTCATCATTTGTGGGTTAGTGAAACATCCCACACCAACTGCATCAAACATCATAGTGTCCATACCTAGAATTCACATACAATCCCAAGGTTTTCATCACGCTCTCTATTATCTTGTGAGTTCACATGATGGTTCTATGGATTATAATCCCACCATCATTTTGCACTTACTTCTTAGAAACATTTAAAAGTACTTAGGATTTTAAAATCCACCTAATCAAGACTTTACATTGTTCCTTATGAACATAAAATTAGTGTACCTTTCAATCATTCTTTTATATATATATATAAGAATGATTGAAAGGTACACTAATTTTATGTTCATAAGGAACAATGTAAAGTCTTGATTAGGTGGATTTTAAAATCCTAAGTACTTTTAAATGTTTGTAAGAAGTAAGTGAAAAATGATGGTGGGATTATAATCCATAGAACCATCATGTGAACTCACAAGATAATAGAGAGCGTGATGAAAACCTTGGGATTGTATGTGAATTCTAGGTATGGACACTACGATGTTTGATGCAGTTGGTGTGGGATGTTTCACTAACCCACAAATGATGAATATTAGAAGAAAATTAATAATATATTATGGATCTCTATCCTTGTTGACATTATGTCATGAATGTTACCAAGATGATCTGAAATCATAATGTGTGTTATGGAAACTAAATCAGTATGATTTATTATTATTGATTTTATTATAGGACAAATGAAAAAAATTATGCATGAAGCATAAATAAAAGTGATGAATAAGATACTAAATAATAGTATGATTATAATAATGATTAGCATTCTATGGTAAATGATATAAATTTAAGCATAATATATATATATATATATATATATATATATATATATATTCTCATTTCATAATATTGGTTTCAAGTATACACAAAACAATACTTTGTTCATATCATTTTTACACTTACGAGTCAACACATGCCTTTAAATCAAAATATCCATTATAAAACATTATTTTCATGTAAATAAACCGTTTCCTCACTCATATCATGATTGATTTTACAAGACAATGCGTGCCTATATCTTAGCAAGTTTAATTTGTAATTTTTGCATAAAAATCCTACTTTCATGACCAATTAGTGCTTCACAAGGATACATCAAGAAATTTTCCCAATGGTAATTTTTATAACAATATCCAAGATGTAGTTGAAGGAAAACTTAATCCATAAGATGATAATTATGCATGAATATCTCATAGCCAACTTATGGTGCTCATGTTGAACATCCTGAATGAATCAAGTGGTTATTTCGTGCAAAGGGGAGAAGTGGGTTTTAATCCTACAAGAGACTTCACTTCCTATCTAATACCCAATATAAATCATTATAGATATAGTGATTCTCCACCCTCAACCTCATACTTTCATTAATGTTCATTACTAGAGTAGTGATGTAGGGTCACACCACACAATACAATCATTATACCTTTGTATATTTTAATTAATAGAGGTTGATTCTGAGAGAGAAAGTTACATCATAAAAGTGTTTTATTATCACATTTCCACATATTAGCATGTTAATAATACAAGGCCACACTTATTCCATGATATGTATATGAAATAATCATATGAAAATGTGGAAAACAAGGAGAAAATATAAGGTTCACATGGTTTATTACATTCACACATCACAAAGGGTGTACATAACATATAAAATTTTGCATGCATGAAGGAACCACATAGGATAGGGAACACATATAATAATTCAGATGTCTTTTTAACTTATTCCAAGGTTATTCTCACCTCACAACGCAGAAGGACATTTACTAGTCATACATGAGGGTCCAATAATCTCATCGATCTACCTGATGTTCATATCCTATTGATACCCAATAGTGCTTCAAAAGAACCTTTTTCAATTCCAATTTACATCATGGTTGTAAATTAGTCAACCAAACATGCATGCACAGTCAATAAGAATAGATAACCATATCCACACAACATCTAATTAGTCTTTTCATAATGACTTAATTTCATGCCTCTAAAAGGTGAACCAACCTTACCCAACCATGGGTGGCTTATGCATGTTGAGATGTTTTACTCAACTAAAGGCCACTTATCACAATATTATTATATCAAATCAATAATTCTATCATTTTATCTCATATCATGTCATAGCATTTAATTCATTAAAACATAATATCTTTTAAAAAATTCCTATACTAGTCATTAATGTTGTTTGGAGTATTAAACCCCAACAATTTTTTAATTTCCAAGTTGGTTAATAGAACCCATCATTTATTATAACATGCTCAGCTCCAATGATCTTGATTTTATCATCCTATTCTATCTAAGAAGGGTATGTTCCAATAAATCCCATTATTCTATATCTATGAGATTAAGAAAGTTACCATTAATATTTGTACCTCATAAATTGGATGACTCATGACACCTGTTTATAATAATATTTTTCCAAATATTTCTAACTTTCCCAAACAAGTTAGTCACATTCACCCCCATAATCATTAATTTTAAATGAAATTCACATATTTCCTAGTACTTCAGTATCATATAACATAGTACTTATTCACTTTCAGGCTACATAATGCTTGAAATCAACCAACCATATTAGTGTTTCAGTTAGCAAAACCTTCCTATTCTTTGCTTATTATTCCACAAATTTTAGATCAAATAGTGCTTCCCAATAATTAGTTACATTACTTATCCAATTTGTATAGCTATAACCAATTGCCTATAGTAACACATAAAGACAAGTAAAACATACAACTATTTGCTATCGCTGTGAATAAGACATAACTATATAAAATTAATGATTAACTACTCTTTTCTAAGAGGTTACCTCTAAAATCATTTGAGATAAATCAATAGTCACCCCTGTTGATCATAGGATGATCCTAAATCATATTTAATTACCCAATTCACAATTCATGAATCCATTAATAGACAGTAATTTATTATTAGGAAATTTTCCTTGGGACTTATGCCCATGCAAATCATTAATACCATCAGAAGCATAGGCAATTTAACGTAGCCAATAGGCTCTAGATTTTATTATGTCAATCACGATGGGGGATATATAATTTTTTTATTATAGCATGCTCAAGATCAATTGGAATGTATGTGTGCATAGTGGAATATACTATTGCATATACAATATATTTTAAATGGTAATCAACAACTATTCATGATTATAAATCCTAAAAATCTCATATTGGTCCCCTACTAGTAGAGATTATAACCCTAGTTGATTTACTCAAGAAAGTCAATTTCTCTCTCCTCAACCAATCTTATAGGCATAATTCACACCCTTATTCCATTTAATGACTTAATTTCCTAAGCATCTTATGGTGGCTTTACTGTGCAAATCACCAATAAATACTGAGTATTCATTTTTCAATTCCAATAATGGAATTTTATCGCATTGACTCCTATTGACCCACACATATAAGTCAATCAGTAGAAAAATGAGGTCCACCTTAACGAAATCTAACTTAAGGAAGGGTTTAATTCATTCAAGTCCATGTATATTATCATAATATAGCTATGGAATCTTTAAGATCCCACAAGGTTTCATTGTAAATTTGTGTCATCTAACACTTCATGATTACCTATCAAAATAATTTATATTCTAGTCATAGTTAGGCAACAAGTTTTTCCTTAACAAGACATAGTTAGGTTTCAAATTACACTGATATTTTCTTAATTAAAGAAACATTCTCTAAAAAAACTCTTAAAGTACAGGCTCTGATACCAACTGAAACGACCCAATATTTTTTATTTTTACTTCATTCAGATTATAAATTGGAATCATGATTAAGGTACATTATATGAAGTTTGGTTGTGCATAACATACCCACAAACCCCATAACCAGATTTTCGTATATATAACCCTTAGGGTAATTACCCCTATAATATTCTATGGGGAAGATTATTTCTCTATGAAATATGGATGCAATTTAGGGTGTATTGATATGCGATCCATATTAATAATATTTGAATTATATCGGAGTAGACACCTTTCCAATAATACCATCTAGGTGTCCTTATCCTATCTAAGATACTCACATCTATGGAAGTTTGGTTATAATTCAAGGTAGCTTATCTTCCCCTCATTTGTACTTAGGATGCCTAGATTAATAAAGACATTTAAACATTAGTGATATGTCAAACAAAGAGGAATTTATTTATTATTCCTAAGTTCAGGAGTTATAACATTTTTTATAAGCCATGATTCATAATATAGAATTAACATTGTTTTATTTGACTCAATCAATGATGTTCATCTCAAAATTTAACAAATGGAAATTATACCTATGAAAACCCTAAAATTGTAATACAGATTCAATAAATTTCTTGTAAGTAAAGAGTCTATTGTTGTACTATCCCTTATTTACATAATTATACCATTATCTATAATTTTTGGGGATCATCATACTATGTAATTCCATTTATCATTTTATACAAAACAATTTATAGCTATGATTTAATTAAGTTACCATTATTTTTATCAAGGATTGATATTTTCACATAAATGAACATCTTATTATTGACCAATATTATTTAATTTATTCTCATAGTAACCTTTGACCATATTTTAGGTAAGTATTTAGAGTTCAAATATCCAAATTATTATCTAATTGTTACATGGTAATTATCATAAGAACCATTTATAGTGTAGTATCAAAATTAAACCAATAAGTAAAAATACATCACTTAATCCTAATACATGTGATTACAAATCCTTTGTTTTATTCATTAGTTTACACAATTTATCTTTTTTATAACATCAAAACCATTTATACTAAAAATCTATTATAATTCTTTATCATATTAAACTTATAACACTAAACAAGCTTATACAAAACTAGCTTCTTAACTCAACTAACACAAAAATTACAACTATAGTTATTTATTGAAACTATTTGTTGGAGGTATAATCACTGAGAGCTTGGGGGTGAATCAATGATGCAAGATATTTAAAAATTCAAATGTAATCCTTTCCAACTCTTAATCAATGACCACAAGCATTCATAAAGCATATAAGATGCTCATAAGAATGAATAAGCAAGATAATGCAAGATCACACACATAACACAATATCTATATGAAAAACCTTCTTAGGGAATAAAACCCACTCTCGAGCCTAAAAAACATGGACTACCTATCTTATAATATGATTATAAACATGATACCTTTTAGTGAATCACCCACTTCACAATGAGCACCCACCCCTAAGTATGAACAAGCACCCACTTGTTCATATGTTGAGCACCCACAAAACACCTAAGAAATCAATAACTCCAGAACTAGATTGCATTCCAATATGATTGGAGAAACAATTTATAATAGATCTCTTTAAAACTCTTCAGACATACTCAAACTTGATCATACAATCTATGCATCCAAACACCCATTTTAGATCTTTCTAGTCTTCTTCACTCATCTTCATTCTATTTTGTACTTTTGTCTATCCACAAGCACACTCCCTCTGATCTCTTTCCTTTATCTCTCTCTTTTATTCTCTCTATTCTCATACAAGTCTAGAAACCATTACCTTGGTCTTCACTATTTATAGATTCTTTATGAATATTATCTTCTTGGTTGGTCATAATACTTTCCTTAACCCTTAAAACATCTAACATGCTAATACATAGCTCAAATACACTATCACAAGTCATCCATAGCATCTATTTGTCACACTTAAGTAGTTATACCATTCAATTAGGACTTAGTATACCTTATAGGTCTCATGGAGACCTATCTACCCATTTAACACTTCATGAAGCAAATTAGGAGAATACAATCAATTTCAATTACATAGGTCCACTCTATATGACCATTATGACATCTTCAGGTGACTACTCCCACCAAAACACTCTTCTGATAAAGCACAAATTTCTCAAACATTATTCTATACATAGTAACACCATGAATAAATAAATATTCATCTTTGAATATCCATATCTACACTTTTACAAATATTCAAACTTTCTAAATAGATTCTCTAGATGCACCTTAGAGTCCTTTACAAGTATTTTTTACTGCATCAAGAAATTCATCCTGGATCAAAAGATATAGCTCAAAAATTATAGACTAATTTTCCCTCATTAATTTGAATATTCAAATTCTAATAGTCACTATTCAGACACTAAACATCGAGCACCTTAGCCTCATCTTATGCTCCCTACCAACTATGGAAAAATATGCGCCATCGATGTCCTCTGTGTAGCTCAATCTTTATCTTGTAATTCTCACCATTGATCTTAGATCAGAGCTCATATAGTTTTACCACTTGGTAGCTGTATGTGCTTTCTACTTATTTGACTCTTTAACTTGACCCACACCATCAATCTCTCTCTGTACGAACCCTTATGAACCATTGATCTTCTATCAACTCAATGAGATAGTGACACCAGTCACCATCACATCTAATCTTAGACTCTTCAAAATTTTGATGAAATACACACCATTATAATCATTGTTATATCTACTAACTAATGACCTCAAACTTTAATGTAGTTGAACTTGATGATCTATGTCCCATCATAGTCTGTAAGAGCAACTTTGAAGGTTTATAAATTGTGCTAGAAAACACTTCAAGAGTCCAAATCTTTAGGGTACCTTATTGGCACTATATAAAACATCTCCATAGAATCCTTTGACCTCAGTTAACTTTTTAATAACTTAAAATAAATTCATAATTAGGTTGGTTCATTCATATCTACATGACATGCAATGACGGTTTGGCCTCTCTTAAGCTAGAAGATGCATGTTTCTCTTTCCAAAGGATCGAGTGACACACCAAAGCTTCACTAAGACATCTATGGATGTCTCATAACTTCTTCTTTGTCCTTAAAAACTTGTGAATGTGTCATATATTCTCCAAGGTATCAAACACAACTTTATTGTCATTAATGCACTAGTGTCTTATGCTTTATTTCACATCAATGACAACCTAACATTAATTACCATGCTCAAAAATGTCCCCCTTTGTCATTAATGGAAAAAAACCCTCAAAATTTCTTCTTACTCATTTTAAATTCTTCGTTATGATCTTTCTCCCCCTTTGACATTAATGATAAAGGGTCTCTTTCTCAACATGTCAACAATCATTCCTCAACATTGTGTATACATTCAGATATTATTTAAGATGCTTAGGATACTTACATACTTTTAGGCATATAAATAAATTTCTTCTCCTTTGACATGAAGCAATCTAAACATAGACTTCTCTGATCCTTGGACCTGACAAACTGATCAAATAGCTTAGAAAGCTCCCCCTAACATTATGCACATCTCTTCAAGTCTCTCAAACTATCTGAGTTAGCTCCCCCTACCTCCATGCTCTATTTTAAAAATATCATCTTCAATAAGTCTTCTCAATGAAATAGGTCTACTAACAACACTTCAACCAATATGAATCTCATAACAACAAAACAATTTCCCTTTATCGTCTACAAGCCATCATAGTTTAGAACCTTTTCAAAAACACTCTCATGGAATCATGACATACACAAACTTGTCATATATAGAATTTTGAGACCTTATTCATGATAACAACAATATGACAACACATTCTCCTCCTATGCATAGGAACTTTTAATGATTCATAGATAAGGAGATGACTCCCAAGCTTTGTCTTAGATACCCAAATGTTGCCTTTGTCAATGATTTAGTCATAATGTTTGCAAGTTTTCATTTTTAGACACATATTCAAATTTATTAATTTGATTACTTAATTTTTCTCTTAAGAAATGATATCTAATAGGAATGTGCTTGGTTTTTGAGTGCATAAAAAAATTCTTAGAGATACTAATTGCACTAGTATTATCACAATAGATATGATAAGGTCCATTTTGTCTTACATTATAATCTTCCAAGGTTTATTTCATCCACATTACCTGAGCATAATAGGAAGCAACAACTATAAACTTAGCTTCTACAATTGATATAGATTTAGAGGCTTGTTTTTTTCTTATCCAAGACACCAAGCATTCACCCATGAAGAAGACACCACCACTTGTACTCCTCCTATAATATACATATCCTACCTAATATGCAATAGTGTATGTTTTTAGAGTAATCTCTTTACTAATAGGGTACCATAAACCATACTTTATTATGCTCTTGAGATATCTTAATATCATTTTGATTTATTTAAATTGAGATTCTCTGGGATCAGCTTGAAAACTTCCTACAAGGCCCACTGCTTACATCACATTAGGCCTAGAAGCATTATAGTATAAGAGACTTCCAATCATGGATCTATATAAAGTTTGATAAACTTTTGGTGATTCATCTTGTTTACTTAACTTGCATCCAATGATCATTGGAGTAATCATTGGCTTACAATCCAACATGTCAAACTTTCTTAGCATATATTTGATGTATTTTACCTATGAAATGAATATTCCTTAATTAACGTGGTTAATTTGTAATCCTAAGAAGAAAGAAAGTTCTCCTAGCATTGATATTTCAAAGTCAATTTTCATAGCATCTACAAAATCTTTACTCATGTTATCATTGTTAGAACCAAATATTATGTCATCAACATAGACTACTACTAGTAATTGATGAGGTCCATCTATCTTGATATATAAATTATTGTTAACTATCCATATTTTGAGGCCTTGGATCAATAGATACTTGTCTAATCTATCATACCAAGTTCTAGGAGATTGTTTAAGACCATATAAATCCTTCTTTAGTTTTTAAATACAATCCTAATTACTTATCATTAAAAAACCTTTAGGTGGCTCAATATAAAATTCTTCATCTAATTTGTCATTCAAAAATGCATATTTCACATCCATTTGGTAAACTTTGAAACCTTTAAATCTTGCATATGATATAAAGAGTCTAATTTCTTTCATTATTGCTATAAGATAAAATGTCTCATCAAATTCTATCCCTTAAACTTAAGAATATCCTTTACACACTAGTCTAGCCCTATTTCTTGTGACCTCTCCTTTCTCATTTATCTTATTTCTAAAATCCCACTTAGTTCTTATCGTAGTTTTATCTTTTGGCCTAAGAAATAAATCCCATGTTTCCTTTTTTACTATTTTATCGAGTTCCTCCTCTATGGAAAATATCCAATTTTCATCTTTTCTAGATTCTAAGAAAGTTTTGGGCTCAATCTTCGATAACAAAGTTGTGTCTTACTAATTTTGATTTATCAACCTTCTCCTCCTAGTCTGTAAACTAGCATTCACATCTCCAATAACTTGGGAAACTAGATGATCCTTGTATATTCTCCTATAAGGGGATTTAGTATCCTAACTTACTACTTCCTCTTCATCATTTGATTGATCAGGTATGCTTTCATTATTTGAAATAACATCCTTAATAGTGTCAATTTTTTGCAAGCTAGGAGTTTTGAGGTTGCCTACCTCTTCAAATCTCACATTACAGATTTCAATAAATTTGTGAAGTCTCTTTTGAAACACCTATAAGTAGAACTTATGGAGGAATAACCCAAAAAAATGGCCTCATCATATCTTGAGTCAAATTTTCCAAGATTTTATTCATTCCTCTTGTTAAAACACTTACTCCCAAACACTCTTAAGTGTTTGACATTAGCTTTCCTAGTTTTCAATAACTCATATGGAGTCTTATCACCATTTTATCTAACTTTTCATCTATTTAAGATATAAACATAAGTATTGGTATATTCTTCCTAAAAACCATCTAAAATTTTAGAATCTTGAAGCATGGTTCTAGTCATCTCTTGGATAGTTTTGTTTTCCATCTTAAATACCCCATTATATTGAGGTGTCCTAGTAGTATAGTATTGCCTTATAATTCCTTATTCCTCAAAAAATTCCTCAAACTCATAAGACCGAAATTCACCTCCTTTGTCTAATCTTACACACTTGATTATTGATCTTTTTTTATTTTCAACAAGAACTTTTAATGCTTTAAATTTTCTAAAAGCTTCTAATTTTTCTTTAAGAAAAAATATCCAAGTCATTCTAGTGAAGTCATTAATTAATAAAGTAAAGTATCTACTACCTTGAATGCCTTGAGTTCCCATAGGTCCACAAAGGTATGTGTGGATCAACTCCAATGGTATTATAGTGGAATGCTCTTTAGATTTGTATCTTCTTTTGACTTGATTTTAATGAAGGCATGCCTTGCAGAGAGTATCAAGAATCTTAGTGATTTTAGGCATATGCCTCACTAGTCTTTTTGAATTAGTCCTTACTAAATTATCAAAGTTTAGATGTCTAAGTCTTTTATGTTAAATCCAGCTTTCCTCTAATTTATTCATGAAGTACTTTTATTTATTGGATTCATGGAATACATACAATTTTTTATCTACCTTATGAATGTTTGTAACTAATTTTTTAGGTTTGGAACTTCTTACTGAACACCCTTTGTCATGAAAAGTCACAACATTTCCTTATTTACACACTTGGCTAACACTTAGAAGACTGTATTTCAGACCTTTTACATATAAAAAAATTTCATTTCTAGTATGACCATTATCCAAACTTATAGAGCCTTTCCCAACTATGTTAGCATAGTTATGGTGACCAAACCTTACTAACCCTAAATTGTGTTTCTTGAGAGAAATAAACGTACTCTTATCTCCTATCATATGACTTGAGCATCCATTGTCTATGTACCATTTCTTTTTTCATCCTCTTAAGCATGTAAGGTATTTTGTGCAAACATGGATTCTTTCTTTGAGTCTTTCTCATTATTTAAATTTCTATTTTGTCTTTCTTTAACCATTTTGTTATGTCAAAAATCTAAGAGTCCTTTTTCCAAAAATTCTTTTTGCAATACTTGGCTATATGTCCTTGTTGACTATAGTTATAGTAGAGAACCTCATTTATTCTCCTTGGAGTGTAAGTACAATCCTTATATCTATGATCATATTCATTACAATTATAACAATATCTATTGAAAACATAACTATAATTGTGCATGTTAATTACCCCTTTAGTTTGATCATCAATACCCCAAGACATCTCATCCATGTATTCTTTTGTAGAGATGGATTTTTACTTGTATCTAGATAAAAGTGCATCAATATAAGTCATAAATTTACCTTCTAATTGATCCATTCTTTGATTCAACTTTGTATTAACCACAACCTAAAAAATTTTAGCTATTACTTCTATTATTCCTATTTGTGTCTCCACACTATTAATGCTTGCAAGAAACTCATGATATATAGAGGAAGTTAGGTCTAAATTTTTACTCCCTCCCATGTTATTAAATATTTAAAGCTTTTCTTTTAGACATTCATTTTCTTCACTTGAACATTTGAGTTTTAATAAATCACATATTAGTTTACCTTGAATAAAAATCTCAGTCTCTTTGTCTTTCATTGTACCTATGGTCACCTTCAAGTGGTTAAACTTGAAACAAAGGTCCTAATTTGATACCAATTATTAGAGCTAAAATTATTGAGGGGGGGGAGGGGTGAATCAATGATGAAAAATATTTCAAACTTCAAATTTAATCCTTTCAAACTTTTAATCAATGACCACAAGCATTCATAAAGCATACAATATTTTCATAACAAAGAATAGGCAAGATAATGCAAGAACATATGCATAACATAAGATCTACATAGGAAACCCTCTTGGGGAATAAACCCCACTCTCAATCTTGAAAACATGATTACAAACATTAGACTTTTTAGTGAATCACCTACTTCAAAAGGAACACCAACCCCTCAGTATGAACAAGAACCCACTTGTTTTAGATGTTGAGTACACACACAACACTTAAGAAATCAAAAACTCTAGAACTTTGATTGCATTCCAATCTAATTATAGAAACAATGTATAATATCTCTCTTTCAAACTCTTCACACATACTCAAACTTGATCATAAAAGAAATGCATCCAAACACCCCTTTTGGATATTTCTAGTCTTTTTCACTCATCCTCAATCTATTCTATACTTTAGTCCATCCATTGAGAACACTCCTTATGATCTCTTTTCTTCATCTATATCTTTTTCTCTCTCTTTCACATACAAGTCTAGAAACCATTACTTTGGACTTCACTTTTTATAGAGTCTTCATGAATATTATCTTCTTGGGCAACCATAAGACTTACATTAACCCTTAAGACATATAAAATTCTAATACATAGCTCAAATACATTGTCATAGGTAGGCCATAGTAGATATGGGTCACACTTAAGCAGCTATGCCTTTCAATTAGGCCTTACTATCCCTTATAGGTCTCATGGAGACTTATCCACCCATTTAGCACTTTATTGAGAAAATTAAGAATATACAATCAATTTCAAATACTTGAGTCCACTCTATATGACCCTTATGACATCTTTAGGTAACTACTCCCACCAACACACTCTTCTACTAAAGCACAAATTTCTCAAACATTATTTTGTATGTAGTAACACCATGAATAAATAAATAGTCAAATTTGAAGATCCATATCTACACTTTTCAAAAATTAAAACCTTATAATTAGATTCTTCAGATGTACCTTGCATTACTTTAAAACTTTACTTTTTATTGCATGAATGAATTTGTCCTGGATCAAAAGATATAGATCAAAAACTATAGACTAGTTTTCCCAATTATATTCAAATTCCAATGGTCGTTGTTTAGACACCAAACATCGAGCACCTTAACCTTATCTCATGCTTCCTAGAAACTATGGACAAATATGCACCATCTATCTCCTCCTAGTATCTTTATCTTTATCTTGTAATGCTCACAATTGATCTTAGATCAGAACTCCTGTGATTGTGCCACTTAGTAGATTTGCATTCCTTCTGCACATTTGACTCATTGACTCAACTCGCACCATCGATATCTATCTATATGAGTCCTCATGAATTCTTTATCTTCTATCAACTCAATGAGATAGTGAAACTTATCACCTAAGCATGCAATATTAGACTCTTTGGCATTTTTGCTAAATACACACCATTGGATCAAGATCTAGCTGATGAACACTCAATGTTAGATCTACTAACTAGTGACCTCAGAATTCAATGTAGTTAAACTTGATGGTCTATGGCCCATCATAGTTTAAAATAGCAACATTAAAGTTTTATAACTTGATCTAGAAAATACTTCAGGAGTCCAAATATTTAGAGTACCTTCTTGGCACTATAGACAACATCTCCATGAAATTCTTTGACCTCAATTGACTTTTTCAGTACCTAAAATAAATGCACAAACTTTATACTTAATTCATACCTACATGATGTGTAGTGATAGTCTAGCTTCTCTTAAGCTATAATATTCATGATTCTCTTTCCAAATGATCAAGTGACACACTAAAGATTCACCAAGACATTTATAGATGCCTTAAAAATTCTTCTTTATCCTTACAGACCTTAAAATGTGACATATATTCTCCAAGATATCAAACATAACTTCTTTGTCATTAATGCACTAGTGTCTCATACTTTCTTTGACATCAATGACAACCTAACATCAATGACCATTCCCAACACTATTTAATTTAATTTGTTTCAAGGATCATATTTCATATTATTGATGTAATAATCAAAATAATTAATCCTTTGAAGTAACAACAACATCCAACTATGAATGAAATCATAAATTGAAGATAACTTTATAAATTGAAGTCATATCGACAACATGGTGTCAATTTATCACCATTATAAGTTTATGAGAAGCCAACTAAAATCACGAGCAATAGTTTTATAATAATAAAAATCTCTTCATTTAATAATTATTTCATCCATTAAATGGATCTTATGAAATATTCAATCAAACATAGTTTCCAATTCATCACTTGATGAGTCTAATATATGACTCATTATAACCATGTATTATATCCTTTACACTTACTAATTTGTCATTAGGGATTGAACATTGCATATATCTTTAGGAATTATAACTAGTTTAAAGTAGAGGATAGGTATTTTTATCTTACTTAGTATATATGACTTGGAGTTCCTATTATTGACATTATGTTCTAACTCTTTGCATGGTTTATACCTCTATTTTTATGTATAAAAATTATATAATAGGATAAAATAAATTATAGTAAGTCTTGGTATGATACCATGGCCTTAGAAGAATATTCTGCTAGAAGATCCAACATTTTGGGAGAGCTATGGACTTCATGAATACTAGATATGAACTTTGTCATCAGTAATAGACTTCAAAAATTTTGACTATGGATGTCATCAATAGCTATGGACTTCAACATGTTATGCTATGAATTTTGATACAATTTCTACAAACTCTCTTACGAAGATTTTCTTTGTCAACCACAATCTGTACTATGTCCCAAAAATAATTTAAGTGCAACTGTACATAAATATAAACTAAAATCATACAAAGTGATTATTTAAAACATAAAATGAACTCGTTATTGTGCCCATAATCATGCTTATACAACATTATAAAAATAAGTTAAATTGTCATGTTTTTAACACTTAAAAATGAATGAACTTTTCATTTTAATAGGTATGTACAGCAATTTGTAACTTTTATAAAATTTATGTTTTCAATCAATTATGATCATAAGTTTCATCACCAAATAATAAATAAAACCTACAGTCATAATGGAATAACTCATAAATTATAAAATCAACTTATATGAATCTTGGTAGCATTGTTTACCTCCTACACAACTAATCATGAGTTTATTACTTTACCCTATGAATTATTAACACTCTAAGGAGGATAATTAACTATATATTTTAATTAATTAACCCTTCCATTCATGTGAATGTAAATATTATAACAAGTATGAGCTATTCAATTAATAATATAATGGAAGAGAAAGTAATTTTAATAGTTGACTGAGATTCATATAATCAACAGTAATAAAATAATCATGTTTCCATATACTTCCATACCTTACACAAAATATTTTTTTGTATTTATAAAACATTCTATAATTACATAATAAAATGACTCATCTATAAGATCAAAAAAATTAATTGGATGAACATTTGCTAAGAGAGTCTCTCTCCTTACTAATTATCTTGCCCTGACCCATCCTATGAACCCCCCAATAGGTGGCCCTTCCCACCCCCAACCTTCATCTAGGAGGTGGAATCTAGATTTAAGGCCTTTTATAATGAGGACATGCAAAATAAGGGATATAAAATCCATTACTAAAAATTTCATAAATTACCCAACAATAATAAATTCATAGCTGAAAGATCAAACTTAAAACATAGCTACTAACATTCATGCAATTATTGGTAACCTTGTTTATTCTCTAAGGGTTTTATTAGCATCAATTACATATTCAATCAAAATTGATAAGCCTTCATCATTTATTATAGGTATGCCAATGGTTAGATATTATAAACCAACCAAAGTGAGATAAAAATCATCACCTGCAACCATGAGGAAAAATGCAACATTCACATGCAAATTATATTCAAATCTAGTTAAATAATTCATCAAGGAATTAAATCTCACCCCTTCAGCATCTAACTAGGTATAGTTATTTAATCACCTGTAACCAGTATTCAAAGTGATGGAATCACTTTAACCATCCTTCATATGGTGAAATTTAATTCTCAAAAGTAATTGCAGGTAGATGATAATACCAAGGATCTAAATGTCTTGGTCAAAGATCCAATCGTGTAAACCAGTTAATGTAAAAAATCATGCTACCAAACCAAATATACATATGAAAAATAATACCAATTAAAAATACAAAATCACCCAAGATGACATAGTAATATATTATCATATTATCTCCAAATTTTTGTTATTTAACCCAGCCACTCTAACAGTCAAAATAAATAAAAACCCAAAATGTCATAACTAGAAAATAAAGTAATTCCCAATGGATATTATATTACCAAGCCTCCAAAAAATTGGTTGTACCAATAAAACCCTTATTTTGGAAGCCTAAAATGACTTGCAAATAATAAAATAAAAACCCAACAAAATATGTTACACAACCTCCACAAAAATGGCCATGATTAATAAACCCCATTTTAGAGCTCAAACTAATTTGCATATACTTAATACCAAAATGGACAAACAAATCAAAATATTTAATATCCCTATATTAAAAAACATGAGATTTAAATGATAAGGTTTAAGCCCAAAAGCATAAAATAGTTTGGTAATACAAAATCAAAATAACCCATATGCCAATAGTAGGATTTATGTATATTTAAGTTGATTCGGAGCATTTTTAGGTTTATCGGGAAGTCTCATGACTTCCTCATGAACCTGAAAACAATTATTTTGTTTGCAAACACAAAATAGATATTCATTTTCCATTTATAAATTTAAAATAACATTTACTTGAAAATCAATTTGCCTTCTAGGAAAGGGATGAAGTTTCTTGCTTACTTCCCAAAAGATTGCTTTCTTTGCACCATGCCCAACCTCTTTTTCTATCCAAGCTATAAGTTTATATCTTCTCCCTCCTATTTCCTAGTATTTTATTAAACCCATCTACAAGCTACCACCATTCTTCTTCTCCATAGGGTTTCTTCTCTCCCTTCATGTCTTTTCTTTTATGCCTCTCTCCTCAAATACCCCAGAAAAATGCTATGGAAAAAGATCCAAAATCCCCAAATCTACCAAAATGAAATCATGCAATAATTCTCTCCATCAATCAAGATATTTGGTCATAATAATAAAAAAAATTGAATTCAAAATGGTCACATTCCCCCTATTTAGGTTATTATGACAAAAAAATCAAATCATAGCAAGACATTAAATTAGGTTCCTCCTCCTAGGAAAATAAACAATAAGCAAGTGCTCAAATAACATATCCAAGGTGGGTCAATTGCTAAATTGAAAAAATAAAAAAAATAACCTCACAGCCTTGGAATGCCAAAATGACTAAACTTAATACAATAATAAAATGAAACAAGGCAGGCAAAGTTCACAAGAAATCAATAATGAGTTCAATTAAGATGATCAAAATCAAAAATAGACAAATAATAAAAGATGAAAATAAGTGATGAAATAATAAAAAATTATATATTTTTATTTCTTAATGGCTTATGTATGATATCCCTTTTACCTGTGTGAGTGTTACTTGACTTCTCACTTCTTCAACCCATTATTACCGAGACTGTTGGAATCCACTGAAGTCTAGCTCATGTACATGTACCTAAAACCACAAACAGGCATAAACAACACTTGAATTACATGATAGTAGCATAGTAATAATATGACTAATTTTAATAGTAAAAAGTACAAGAACTAAATTAGAATCCATGTTGTAATAGAATTAACCAAATCACCTTGTTGTAACATAAACTCCCATTGTAGTACTTATTCAAATATCCACCAAAACCAAATAGCCATGATCTCAATTAGATTATAGCATTACTAGTGTAGTTCCATCTAAATATTAGTTCTAAAAGTATAGCTAAGCAATATAAAAATATGTTGAAAAACATATATCAGTCTATGAAATAGGGTATGTAGGTTGGATTGTAATATCAATGCATTCAATTCTTAGATAAAACAAATATAAGCAACATATTCATTTTTAAAAGTACATTTTGGTTAAATTTCTCTCTTGATATCTTGTTTAATGTGTGAAATTTATCTCCCTAATTATTAAAATACTTTAGGATTTATAGAGGATTTCAAAGTTCTTGCACAATACTAATGGCTTCATCATCTTGCAATCTTCCTCCTTTTGTGTATTTTATTATAGTTAATGTTAAATTCATAGATAAAATATTTGATTTAGACACATTGGAACACTGATTCAAACATTATTTATCCATATGGGTTGATTTGGATTCTAATGAGTTATATGGTACAAAGGACCAAATGTTTATATTCACACAGTGATACAATGATGTCATTTTGGCCATTAAGGAGTTAGTCTTACACAACATTGTCACAAAACTAGATGTAATTTCCTAAATCAATTTGATTTATGATTTACTTGGAAATGGTAAAATTTATATAAAAACATTACACTACTATCTTAACAAAACTTGTATATCCTACATTATTAGAAATGCATTCTAGAATTATTATAGGCTTCTTATTCCTGAGATAACCTATGACTAGGGTTTTATGAATTTATGGTTTATTTCAAATTCAATCAAGGATAAACTGAAATAATGTTAATCAAAACTAAGTAAATTCATGATCAAAATCTCAATTTCCTCCATTCCCATAATTATTTTTAGGCAAGGGATAATAATTTATATGGCCTTGTTAAATTGATTATGTGGCTTTCCTAGAGTTTCATATGTCCATGAGATATGGGTCCTATTTTTGGACATAATTTTGAGTTAAAATAAAATTATTTCTCTTGGATAAAAAATTAGATCCAATCAGATACTCCAAATTAACAACCCCTAAAATCTACTAAAAGACAAATTTTACATGATTTCATACTTGATATATGTTGTAACTACTATAATTCACCCATCCTATGTATAACCTTAAGAGCCATCAATAGAATATTAAAAAAATGTTTGTGATGAATTCAATATTCTCCATATCTATAAGTTTAGGAAGCAAATTTAAATAATCACAAATACATTCTATTTGATAGTGTATGGGATCATCTGCTATGTACCTAGGGATATGATATATTAATGTATATGGGTTGATGGAGATGCCAACATGTAGATATTGGTAGACCAAGATGTCCAAATATTCAATATATGTAGAATACCCTTAAGTTAGGGTAACACCATACAATACTCCTTTAGGAAGGAATAACTCCAAAATGTCTCTTCGAGGGGACAAACTCTAATATCCTCTTACAATACAAGACTTAATGCTTACTTGATGTCTTTACAATGATAATCATCTCCTTTATATCTACCTATAATAGATGGGTAACCTCCTAATCTGAATGTAGGCTGACCATTACCTAAAGCACTAATTCTACCACTAATTCCACAAGTTACTCCATTGTCCTAATGTATTAGACCCATATAACTAACTAAGGGGGATGTTTTCCACATTTCATCATCTCCATCAACCCATATACATTAATATATCATATCCCTAAATACATATAAATACCTCCCTCTATGACATGTTTCATCCCTGAAACATAGCAAGACACTATTTACTTAGTTTGCTTCAAATCATTGCACACTTATCACCAATCTTGATCATCTAGCCATCCATATGTGATCATGGTAGGTGATAGATCTCCAAGATTATTGCCAAATGCCATTATGCTCCTCTTATTCTATTCATGGTCATAATTATACTACTTTGGTGTCCATGTATAATTTTTTCACTTTTGATTCCATGTACCATATTCTATTGCACTACTCTAATTACGTCCATGACCATAGTATGGATGCTTCCATGCATAATCATAGTGATTTCCCCATTCATGTTATGATCCAAGTTTATAATATTCAAAAATAATGTGGAATAAATATATATCAATTCAACATAATATATATTGGTGGACCAAGATGTCCAAATATTTAATATATGTAGAATACCCTTAAGGTAGGGCAACACCATACAATACTCCTTTAGGAAGGAATAACTCCACAATGTCTCTTTGAGGGGACAAACTCTAATATCATCTTATAATAAAAGACTTAATGCTTACTTGATATCTTTACAATGATAACCATCTCCTTTATATAGACCTCTAATGGATGGGTAACCTCATAATCCCAATGTAGGTCGACCATTACCCAAAGCATTAATTCCACAAGTTACTCCATTATCCTAATATATTAGACCCATATAACTAACTAAGGGAGATGTGTGCCACAATTCTGCATCTCCATCAACCCATATACATTAATATATCATATCCCTAGGTACATAGCATCATCTATGGGTAGGATATGCCCATGCTAACACAAAATATTAGGAGAATCATTAGGAAAATGAGTGATCATTTGTATTACACATATTTCACGATAATCATAATTTAGGGTACTAGGGAAAAAACTTTTTACTTGCCACATATTATGCCATAAAGTTTGAAAAATAAGATATTATCTCATAATTATTTGATAGTGTGGACATCAAATTGAGGGGTGATAGATAAGGGAGCATACATCCAATCCTTCTCAACATTGGTTACATACAATAAACAAAATGGGGGCACTTAACTCTATGGGAAAGATTAGAATACATTATGACTTGAATAGGACACTATGTAGGTATTGGGACCTGATTAATAATTTCATGGAATGCCTTAATAAGTATGAGAGGAAATTTAAAATCTCATATGACCACTAGTGGTATAATCATGATTCTATATTTATAAATGTTGAAGATGATAGCAAGGTTATTATCAAGATGTGAAAGGATGACATGTCCATGATAGTATCTCAAAGGATATCTTATGATCCTACTATCACATAAAAAGATACAAAGAGAATAGATAGTGAAGAATTGACTTCAACACTAGTTCATGGGCCTCCTCCTCAACTAGAGACATAACTAGGAATTGAAATTTTTGAATAAGTAGGTACATTTGGAGAGATAGACCCACAAATAATATCCAATGTATTTATAGGTATCCCCATACCTCCAAGTTATATTATTCCTCAGCTTGTAGATGATATAGAGGAATCCATAACTTCTAGTAGGTTATAGGGACAACATTTTTTCACCCCTACTTCCAGTAACATAAGTATAATAGATGAGTCTTCCCTATTTTCTTACATAGGTTCTTATTGATTCCTTATCACTAGTTCATATTGTGACTCCACCAATAGTTAGATCCCTTCCCAATCCACTTCCTCCCACTTCCACTATTATATTCCCTTCATTTTCCACTCCATCCACTTCAATTCCAACTCTTACGCCCACTAAGACACCACTGAGGACCTACCTAAGGAAACCTAAGACCCCTCTTGTGTCCCCCAAGGTTGTAAAAGATGAATAAAGGCCTATTGGAGGTATAATTTCCAAAGGAGTCCCTCTTTATGAAGATTCAAAGGAGGGTGAAGAAGTAGAACAAATAGAAGAACATAAAGAATGTGATTTAGGAGGAATGAAAATATATGAAGATAGATAAGTAAATAAGAAAGAGTTGACTCAGTTGAGAAAGATTTGATATCAAAAGATAAGAAATAATAAAAGGATATGGAGTTTGAATTAGATCCTGGGAAATAAGTTCTATCCTAGGAACTTACACCATTAGCTTCATCTCCAATCTCCCCACCAAAAAATTTAAAGAAACAAACATAGACGGTGGTTGACACTAAATTGGTCGCTATACAAGATTAAAAAAAGGGAGCCACATCCTAAGGACACCCAAATTTTTTTTAATGTTTCTTTAATTATTGATACAATTACCACACATGGACTTAATGTAGAGGTTTCAATTAAAAAATCTACAATAATAACCTATATAACTACAATCTATATTATCGTTATTGCTTTGGGTGATGGCCAACCATCAATTGTAAGTGTTAAAACTCTTGATTTATTTGGTTTCTCATACAATTATTGTTGTTCTAGTTAGAACCATAGAATCAAACCATTATTTACATTATTTCATTTTTTATTCTCCTATCCCACTCAAGAGGCCTTAGGCATTCACAATGCTAATTTTTCAAATTATATCCTAGGGCCCATTACATTTTAATTTGTCATATACCATCCAACCTATAAGGGGTTATACTAGTACTATGATCTTGCTTCAGACCTCTATAACTCATAAATACATTAGTGAAGCAAGTGTCTACATTCATTTTGGAGACATAAGTTACTCCTTTTAGGCCATATACACAATAAGGTGTGTCTATCTATTTGGTTGTCCAAATAGATTCCTCCATAATATAAATTTATAGGACATATGAAAAGACAAAATAAATTATTGAGACACCTCCACAAAGGAAGACCACTACCTAGAGAAAGTAAATCCCATATTTTTGTAAATTGACTATATATTCTCCTACCACTCAACTTGATTCAAAATCAATGCTCCCACTAGATCAATACCCTTCTTCCATCTCTACATATATAGATCCTATATAAGAAAAAGATAATATGAGTAATCCTCCATGGATTCAAAAATTTCATGAAGATGAGGCAGACAAACAAGACTTAATTATCACAAAGAAACCAAATTTAGGGTTCCATCTTGGTAGGTAGACTAACACACTTAGAAAGTTGAAGAGAAATAGCATGTTAGTAGACGGTGAAAATGTTAATGAATAATAGAGAGAAGACATATTCTCTCTAAATAAAAAGAGGAAGGTCCACCCCATAGACCCAAATGAGTATGAGGAGGATCCTTATAGTTTTTTGATTCAATCAAGGGAGTGCTTAAATAAATGTTTAGAAATTATGATTAATCAAATCAAAGGTTTTAATAAATAAATGTTTCACATTCTCTCAGAGATATTGTATATAATATACAAAGGGAATACAATACACTATACAATATTATTGGTTCAATAAGGCATGAAATAGATAAATCACATCTAAAATAGGGCAATGTAACCCAAGAGTATAATAAAATGAAGGATGTGAATGCCAAGATCAATTTTATAGGCTAGGATAATAATAATAATAATAATAATAATAATAATAATAATAATAATAATAATAATAATAATAATAATAATAATAATAATAATAACAACAACAACAACAACAATAATATGACATATTCACACTTATTTTTGATATTATCCCCTAATGTTACTCTAGCCTAGAAGCATGTGACAACTAGAAGAGATAATTTGTTAGAGTGAAATAATGATATGTATGCCTAGGTGCAATAGTTCATATTTCATGATTAGTGGGAAACATCAACTTTGAAGGATATGAGTATTGTATATGTATATACAGCTCTTATGAAACTAGTCCCAAGCCCCATTTTTTAAGGCTTTATCTAAGTAGTTGTTGATTGTTTACAAGTAAAAGTGGAGGGAACTATACATATAACTAAAGAATGTATTATTTAATTAATAATATTTGTAAAATATAAGGTATCAAATATAGATACATTTATTGTAACATTAAAGGCTTCAATGATTAGTCATGAAAATTTAATGGTGAAGTTATAATTTTCATTCAAAATATCTATCATTTATTATGAAAAGATAAAAAATAATTTTGAACCTATTCATGCTTTGAAGAATCAGCTAGAGGCATTAAAAAAGCATCATATTTTGGCACATACATCTTCTATATCTCAACCACCTCCATGTACACAGCCTCAAGTTTTAGGCTACACCATACTGTATGCATCTAAATGGCTTACTTTTATGACACTTTCAACTACAATTCCATCATTACCTCCATCAACTTTAATTTTAATTTTATTTATAACTATGGATATAAATTCCAATATTACAATCATATAGGCTCCATCATCAATTAATATCACATCAACACCTTAATTTTCATATATCTTTTCCATATCTATTGATTTTAATTGAGACTCAAGTCTCAACCCTATTTTTGACATATATTGTATTTAAAATTTTTGTCTAATGGATGATATTTATATGCATAGTGTGCAAGAGTTTTGACACTTATTACCTAAGATATAAGATGAAAATTTAAATTTTTATTGGGTATGAGGTGTTCCCATCCTAAGCTATATATACTTGTATCCTATACATTACAAAATGAGGATAATATTTTAATTAAGATAAATAAAAATTCTAAGGATTATTCTACAAGTTTTTCTTGATGTCACTGCCTCTTCTAAATTTTGTGATCCATTTAAAAAGTTATTTCATATTGGTATTTTAGTCTTTAGGCTCTATAAAAGTGTTTTCAATATAGTTATTCATATTGTGTTACAGCTAATTTAAATTTTTTTGTTTATTAATCATAATATCCATTTTAATATGTGGAATTAAAATCATACAATAGTATAAACCTTTGACTATTATCATTTAATTTTACTATATTTATTTTCTTAGACATATAACTATGTTTGTTTCTTTTGTGTATTGGTAGAAACCTACAACAGGAATTAGTTCTTGATAACTTGTCTAATCCATAGTATAAGGTCCAGTTTTGATGGGTTTCATTTGTATTTGGTTAAAAAATACTCTTTTATGATTTACCTTTCCATCATTTTTATACCTTGTTTAATCCAATACACCTTAG
>JARHVA010006770.1:145000-345000 GCA_037957365.1 Torreya grandis
TATAAAAAATAAACAAGTGAATTTGATTTCATAAAACAAATTGGGAAACAATGAACATCCTCGGTTCATAAACATTGGCTAGAGTTATTATAAGGAGAAGCAAATGCCAAGAAGCTTGTTGATAGAATATAAGGATGTGATTTTTTCGATTTACAAGGATCTAAAACTATTCAATCCTAGATTAATCAAATGTACCATTCCTTTGAATAGAGTAATCCCTTTAGGTAGTATCAAACACAAGTGAACCTAGTTTTAGATCCCCTCATTAATAAAAAAAATTATAATATATGGGATGCCAAGAATGTACTCCCAATCAGACATTCCATTTGGGTTGTCAACTTAGTGCCTATATAATATAAGAGTGTAAAAATTAGGTTGTGCATTGACTTTAAGAACCTAAATAAAATATTAGAAAAGGATAAATATCATTTGGCCTTATTAGGTGAAGTAATTTAGATGGTAAATGGGTCTGAGATAATGTCCATTTTAGATGGTTTATTAAGACATAATCAAGTATTAGTAGAAATATAAGATATAATGAAGACTAATTTCACCATCAAGTGGAGCACTTTTGTATATAAGAGGACGCCTTTCAACCTAATTAATGAAGGATAAACCTTCCAATGTGTCATGAACTTAAAATTTTATGGATTCATTGGAAAATATATCATCATTTACATGGATGATCTTACTATGTTCTCAAAAAAAATAGATGACCATCTGACTCACTTACATAAGGTATTTGATAGGCATATAAGATATTGAGTGTCACTAAATCTAAATAAAAGCATCTTTTGAGTTACAAAGGGAAATATGATAGGCCATGTCATTACTATTACCACTCTATTTTATACCTTTGGAGAGGTAGTTCAAGCCTTATCCAAATTGATTGGAACCTGTGAATACCCCTAGACCTATGGGCTATCTTTATTAGGGGTAAACCTCAAGATTGAAGGGCTAGCTCTCTTGATGTTTCCATTGAAGCTCATCATCTATACTACTAACTTTTTTGAGATGAAAAGGGATATAGAGAAAATTAATTAAAGATAATATAATGAGGTAATGTAAAAATTTAATATACATAAGACCACCATGTGATTTTAGTATGAAATATTATTAAAAAACTAACTTCAACATCAAAGGTTTCTCTAACATAAGTATTTCAAACATGAAGGTGATATGCAATGCACTTCCCAAGATGGATGAATAAGCGATTTGATTGTAGACACCAATACTCTTCCTTACAATTAGATACATATAAATACACTAAATACACTTAATGTGACCTATTAGGGAGAAAACTACTTGCACAAAAAATAAAAGAGTAAGATGAACACAAGGATAAATTATTATCACTTATCATTCAACTATGCACTACTTCACACAATTAGACAAGAAGTTGTGAAATCAAAACTAGATTGAAATATTTTATTCAAAGGAAATAATACTACTCATACCATTATTTATTCAACATAGCAGGTGTGGATTCTAAAAACTTAGCTAAAATTAGCTTCTTAGATAGAAAAGTGTGAAGGAGAAAGAAGGGGAGCATAATTGAAGAGAATTGACAATTATCCATGAGTTAAAACAATAAATGGAGATATGATATAGTAAAAAAATACCTCCAAGGACATGTGTGTCACTTTTTAATATGTTTTTACCTTCCATGTGGTGTAGGGGTTATAAATTAGCTTAACACATTGACTAACTCCTTGAAAATTGCCCTTCTTTGCATGAAAGGAGTGAAAAATGGACCTTTAAATCATAAAATAACCATGAAATAATATAATTAAACTCATTTTACATCTTCCGTTATTTAATAAACTCATTTTATCTAACATTCCATCATTCATGTGCATAGGTGTCTTGAAACTCTTCATTTCCCATGCCTAGCTTGGTCCAAGTGGCCCAAAACTCAAGTACATATTATTCAAGTCATAATATCTCAATTAATGGTATTAAAATATGTTACAAAGATTTTTAAAAACCATTTTTTATCTTTTATCAACTCCAAATAACTCATTTTTCTTCTTGAGCCCTCACTCGACCTAGTTTCCTTATAACCCTAAAAACCTATAAACCTCCTTATATAAGGAGTTTTATAGATGATAATTATAAAATAATTGAATATTATAAGACCCATTATGGAATTATATATCCATGTAAAATTTCATCCTATAAATCTAAGTGGAAGTCCATATTTTTTGCTTTTCTCTCTCTTGAATTAGGCCTCAATTAGGCCTCCTTGCTTAAGACCTTGTTTTCTTTCTCCAGACCTCTACCAAACATGTGAAATCATAAAAAAAGTGTGTGATTAGATTTTAATATTATATTAAAAACTTCCATGATAATTTTTAGGTCATGATACCTTGTGGAAGTATGTAATCCATGAAATCACCTTGTTACCTAGCCTCATTTTGAGCCTGTTTGAGACTGCCTTGGAAAATGGGCCTAGTTTGACCATATCCAGAATATAATATGAAATTTTTTATAATTTTATAGGTAGTACACATGATAAATTTCCCCATAAAATTATTTTTAAATTCTCCCCTTCTCATAACCCCTGAAAAACACCAAAATCATGAAAAAATAGGGCATTTATGACCGTCTATAACAAGTGACATATACATAAAATTACATGTGTGGAACCTCTTTTGAGTCTTAAAAATAAAATAGGTTTCAATATAAAAATTTGGCATTATATGTTCTTTAAATGTCTTTTTCCATTTACTAGTCTATCAGGGTTTTAAAGTGGTTTAAGACCTATTTAGAGTCTTAACAATTATTCATAAAAAACAAACCATAAATTGACCTCTTAAACTTGTAAAACCTTATTTAATAACCTCGTCAACTATATAAAATTTATTATCTTCCTATGATAAGTTTTATCTATGATATGAACATCTGAAGTTGTTCCTCAGGGGCATGCTTAGCTCTCTTTGAACTCGAGAAGGGTTAAAATTGGGTTTTAGGCCTCAAAATTAATTATCACTATTGGGAGAAGTTAATAAAAATTAAAAAAATTAATATACATGATTATAAATTAATTCTAAGTGATCATTAGTCCTCTATATGCATTTGGAAAATTGGTCAGGGTGTTTAGGGTTATGAGTTTGTTACCTTTTTGCTAGCCTTCAAAGGCATTTGGATGGAAATTAAGGTGTGTTTCCAACTAAAAGTATACTAATACCATTTTCATGTCTATTTAATACCTCAATGTCAATTAATTAGGTTTTTTATGCTTGTTTTGTGCCTTTGAGCTCAAAAATACCTATTGGTCTCAAGACTACCCTTGCCAATGGATTAGGCTAGGTTTGAGACAAAATAGTGAGTATGTCCACTATTAGTATGATGTTGAATTTAACATGGATTCCTTGGTATACTCATGAAAACCCATTTTACCAATTTTTATAGTGTCATCATACCTATGGAGGTCTCAAAGCTCTAATGTCTTATGACTAGTTATAGATGATGACTGAATGTGTTGATTAACTTGTGCACCCTATGTGACAATCTTATCCTAACATGTTTGAGAACTATAGATGATTATATAGATATTTTATGTTTTGAAAAATCATATTAAACTCATCATCACCTTCATACCATGGCCTTACCTTCAAAAATCCACTTTCTTAGGCATGATTGTGTTGTATGGTACTAGACATATTAGGCTTAAACAGGGGTTTTGAAAATTTTATACTACTATCAGGTTAGGGGTTTCAATGAGATGTTACTTTTACTATTAAAACTTTACTCAAAGATTCATAATTCTTTAATACTTCTCACAGTCCTCTACCCTTTGTTTAAATACAATAAGAATCCCTTGAAGAGCAAACATACATGTAGCTTACTTCTTGACTGTGTTTAGGGTTTAGAATTCAGTTTACTCATTCTTATCTATGTTTCCTTTGGTATCAACTTACCTTATGAACCTTTGTGTATATAAGGTATACATTAGAGTTTTTTCACCATTTTTATCTTCCCTTTAGTCTTAAAGCCATCCTGTGTTCTGTGAGTTTTCAACCTATAGGTAACTTATAGGATATCAATTGTGTTTTGATGTTTAAGATATCACCCTCACACCAATAACCCTTTTAATGCTATTTGAACATATTTGAAATATTAATTGGACTCAAAGTTATTGTAAACACATCTTTCATTCTCCTTATGTCTAAAACTAAATTGAGCCTTGAAATAGGCCTATGGGTGGTGTTTAATGGTCATGATTATATTAGGTGTTTAGACCTTATTTTTACCTTAATGATCTTCTCCATGCTATTTAATTGGTTGGAGTTCCATTTGAGTTTTAATCATCTCTTCATTATACTCTACCCCTTAATTATAGGTATTTATAACTCCCTTACTAGTCTGTATAGACTGTATGTTCTCATTAGGGCTAGGTTTGAACATGCAATATTGAACCTAGTCTTTTCAACATTATCATTGATGTTAAAAGATGTCCACACCAAAAAAAAAATCATTCCATTATCAATAGTGTATCTTTTCTACCTCATAACACTTTAAAGTCACTTTTCAATTGTCATCAAGTACATAATACTTTATATAGTCTTGTAGGTGTTTAGTTATATTGTCAACTCAATCTCACTCTCATCCTGATTATAAGTTGCCTAGCTGATCCTTGACGAGTTGGATCACTATATTCATTATTTATTACAACAAAACCTTCACTATCTTAGTTTTGCTTTTGTTGGAGAGTACTGATCATGGTCCAAAATGAAGATCTATAGGCTTAGGTCTTGTATGTCTCATTTGATTCTATAGGCTATACAAAGTCATCTCTTGAATTCTTAGTTCTTTAAACCCTATCAAACCACTTCAAATTCTCATTTTCATTCCTCAATGGTCTCCAAATCTTAATACAAGCATCATATCACTTCATACTCACTTAATTGATCTATAAGTACTACACACACTGTCAACTAATTCATGAAATTTATGAGTTGTCTTAGAGAATTCTAGTTAGTTTTGAGTAACTTAGTGATGGCAGTGGGGAAATAAATGACCATGTGAATACATGAAGATATGTAGTAAGTATTTTTTATGACTATGAACACCTCTCATCTACTCGTATAGTTCATATAGGCCTATATCTTGAAGAAATACCTATGAATTCTCATTGAAAGGTGTGAATTTGGGATCTTATATTCATTTTATCATGATTAAAATAGTGTAATAAGGTATAAAAACTTACACCATGATGTATAACTAGTAATTGAGTCCATTTTGACAATCAAATGTATAATAGACTGCTCAAACATAGACCATGTTCCCAAAAGCAAGTACACTTAAAGAATATGGACTAAAGACACATCTTAGATAAAATAGCATGAAATAAATGAAATTGAGAGACATTACATGAGTTATGAATCGTTATAAACCTCTGAGAGTGACCACCATGAAGACAAAACAAAGACTTGTAGTAGAATCCATTACAACACATTATACACTAGGATACTCTTATTATAAATGAAATCACCTCATAGAGATTAATTGGGTAATGAAATCACCATGAAAATTAGATACCTAACCTATAAAATAATCCCTCAAAATGATTATGCTCCATAGATTTATGAACTATAGAAATAAGTGCAAGAATAGACCCCTATCAGATAGATAAGCCATAGTGACCTTACTATCACTCTTAGTGATTATTCATAAATAAGAGGACAACAATATGAAAATAAATGAAACTAATTTAAATATTACTAGGATCCATAATAATGACCAAAGCTTTAGCTCCTCTCTCTCTCTCTCTCTCTCTCTCTCTCTCTCTCTCTCTCTCTCTCTCTCTCTCTCTCTCTCTCTCTCTTCCTCTCTCTCTCTCTCTCTCTCTCTCTCTCTCTCTCTCTCTCTCTCTCTCTCTCATGGTTGTATCATTCAATTCAAATTTGCCTTCTTGATCTTGTGAAGGTAGTTATCAAGGACAAAAGGTGTCTGGAATGTTAGTTCATCTTGAAACTTGTTTCAAAGCTATAAAATTATCTTATGGATCCTAAGGGACACTTACAAACCATTTTTTGCTGTGAAAATGATCTTGAAAGGCAATACAAGTGTTTGTAAAGTGTCTTTTTAACCAATATTTGGCATTGAACTATGAATGCTATCATAATTTGAATATTTTTTAACCTTATCTAACATATTTATGACATCAGGGATGTTTTTAATCTTCTTAAAACGTTATCTTATTCAAATGGTACGTTTAACTCTTCCACATGAGCCAAAAGGTGACCAAAATGTGATTTTTTTCATATGATAGTCAAATAAAGGTTAGTGCATGATAATTTGACATTAAAGACACCTTAATAATATTTTATAAAAAAAATTTACTATATTAAACCTTTAAATTTATTTGACCATTCTAAGACCTTATACTTTACCATATGATTAGATAAGTGAACCTAATGTTATACGTAAAATCACCGAGAGGGGGGTGAATCAGTGATGCTAGATAATCCAAACCTCAATTCCAATCCTTTAAAACCCTTAAACAAATAACATTATCATTCATGAAACATACACACCATTTATATCAATTGAAAAGAAAGGTAAGCAAGATCAAACACATAACACAAGATCTATGTGGGAAACCCTCTTGGGGAATAAAACCCTCTAGAACCTACAAAATTTACTATAGCCCTAGAATAACAAGATCCAAATTTAGACCAGTACCAACTAATCAAGGAACACCCATCCCATGAGGAGGAACCAACTTCCTAGGTAACCAAGCACCCACTCAACTACTTTAATCTAATCTCCACCTCTGATATGATGTCTTCTATAATTGATGATGGAGTTCTTTTGCTTTCACTCTTCTTCACCTTTCTATGTCTCTCAAACAACCTATAAGACTTTCTCTCTTAAGCAACCTCTTCTAGGATTATGAGGTCTAATGACCTAAATGTTCATCTTTATCAACTTGATCAGACAAAAATGTTTAACCTTTGTCATACTCTAATGGTCCTCACTAACTTATACCTTGTCTTCCAAAGGTTCTCTCCTCTTAATTACACATTTTCTCAACTCTACTCTCTCTTTTAATTCATCACACACCCTCAAACTTTCTCATATATGTAATTCATCCAAACACCCTTTTTGGATCACTCTAGGATTCTTCTCTCATCCTCAATCTACTTTTTACCTTAATCCATTCACTGATCACACTCTCTTTGATCTCTTTTATTCATTTATATCTTTTTCTCTCTCAACTCTTACTCATCAAGTCTAGAAACCATTTTCGTGGTCTCTACGTTTTATAGAGTCTTCTTGAATAACAACTTCTAGGTTAGACATACTACCTGCCTTAACCCTTAAGACTTCTATCATGCTAAACACATAGCTTAATACCATCCTCACAAGTCATTCATAGCATCTATAGGTTCACACTTAAGTAGATACACCTTTCAATTAGGACTTATTATCCCTTATAGGTCTCATGGAGACTTATTACCCTTTTATCACTTCATCAAGCAAAACAAGAACACAAGATCACTTTTAAATACATGGGTCCAACAATATTTTGTACATAGGAACACCATGAATAAAAAAAATAAAATTTTAAGCTCAATAATTTTGACTATAAAAACATTCAAACCTTATAACTAGATTCTCTATATGTTCCTTGAATTCCTTTATAACTTTTATTTTTACTACATCAATAAATTCATCCTGGATCAAAAGATATATCTCAAAAACTATAGACTAGTTTTCCCTCATTAATTTTAAAATTCAAATTCCAACAATCACTATAAAAATGTTAAACATTAGACACTTTGAACTCATTTCATGCACCCTCTAAACTTTGAATAAATATTCATCATTGATATCCTTGAAATTACCCTGGTCTATATCTTGCAATACTTACTATTGATCTTAGATTAGAGCTCTCATGATTATGCCACTTATTATATCTACATGCATTCTACACACCCTATAACATTTATTAAATGAATTTTTTTCCACTTGTTATTTCTACATGTAATCTAAGCATCCTTTCACTTATTAACTTAATGCAATGTCATTGATCTCTAACTACACGATCACACACTCATCGTTAGATCTTCATTTATCACATTATATGCTTATCATTAGATCTCTATACGATTATATGCTCACCATTGGATACTTATCTATTTATATTAAATTATATCCATTATATTTATGATCTGATTAAATTCTCACCATAAATATCTTCTTGTAAATTTGGCTATGGGAACTTAGTAAACTTCTACCTAGAAGGCCAACTTTACACCTTAATAAAGTTTGCTACGCTCAACCTCATAACTTAAAATTTGAACCATATGATCTCGTCACATAGGGGAATATATGAATATATATAAAATAATATTTAAATATTCACATGTGTGAAATATGATGTCATTAAACTACTTACTTAGCCTTATCTTTCAAGATGACTACTTGAGCTTAGACATTCATATGACTATTTTGATGAATTTTGTTCACTTCCATAAGCATTATAAGCACTCATAACACCCCATAAGGTATTTTTAACATGTCCATACCATCAATATCATCCATGAATTTCCTCACTAAGTTAAACACTCAAGAGCCATGTAGGAACACTAAAGCACATTGAATCACACTTTGTCATTATCAATTTAACACACATGACACCTCATTAATGACCTTGGTCATCATGGAGACATCATATAAAAAACTCCAAAAATATCCCCTTTTTTCATTGATGTTAACAAAAATACAATTATTATGCATAGAATTTGTCTCTCTCTTCAAGCACTTTCTCCCCCTTTAACACAATGACAAAGTGGGCTCAACTCCTAATCCTGCAAACCTGAAAAGACTTCAAGGACCAATAATAGTAAATGGCCACCTATGAGATATGATATAGACTCCTCATAACATTGTGCATACCTCTTCTTACCTTGAGCTTCTTAAACATGCTTGATGACTACATTCTTATTTGATCATGCATACCTTCCATGAAGATAAAGCATACATGAACATCAAAAATTGCACGAAATTACCTTAAAAACATTAAGAGGGACTCCCCCTAAGTCACTTAATCTTAGGCACCCTTTTGATAATTTTCAGACCACATCCAATAATGATGAATCATCATAATTTCCTTCATACCTTCTCTCTCAAATTATACTACATAGTCCTCTGATCTTAGGACCTAACCATTTACAAAGTTCCCCCTTTGTTAATGCATGAAGATTCAATAAATTTACAAAGCACTTGACTTGGTTTAATCATGTCATCATATCAACATGATTGAGTTCACATTTTTAGTAGACTTCTTCATATCTCTACCATGAATATAAAATCTCGCATATGTTCCTCCTCACACCATGCATAGATCTTCAAGCCTTTAAAACTATCTAAGTTAGCTCCCCTTAACTACATGCTTCACTAGAAAATGATATCTTCAATAGGTCTTCTTAACCAATTTTGTTTTGACACCTAAAAACCTCTATACTCTACCTGTAGACCTTTAAGATGAAAATTATTGAATATACCTTGAGCACACATACTTGCTTCTCCACAAGAAATATGTCTCTTAAGAATCATAGGTAGAGACACCTTGACTCACAATGTCCTAGAATAATGTGAAACCAGGAGTTACCCATAACTCCTCATATTCCTTCTCTTTTTTGAACATCTTGTATATATAGAATTTATTATCCTTTTTTTTCTTCTTAGGTTTAAGAGAAACAAATTTCTCATCCAATATACCATTCTCCTTCTCATATAATCTTGAATTGATAATACATGGAGACAAAAAATATTCATGACATACCTCATCACTAGACATTGATAACTAATGTTCTTCTCATGAAATTTGTTCAACAATACAATAATGATCACTTATATATATACATACCTCAAGATGAGCCTCAACTAGCATCTTAGTCTTTTCCTTGAGCTTGGTCTCTTAATTCACAACATGAATAGATGATGAGAGATCTTAGAATTCTTCAACCTTTGCAACATTCTCCATGAAAAAAAATAGACCACTTGGACCTATAGATTCATCATGACTCACACATTCCATTTTTGGTTTCCATGAGTTAACTAGCTTTCTTATTTACACTCTAGGATTTGTATTAAACTTATTTTGACTTGATAACCTTTGCTTACAGAACTTAGAAATGTGACCAATCTTCACATAGTTATAGGAAACCACTCTTTTTGAAGGAAAAAACAACTTGCCTTACTTTATTTGGAAAATGTTTTGTAAAGTGTCCCACATCATGATAGCTAAATCATTCATCTTTGTTTACAATAGTTGATTGATAATTCCACTCATTCTTAGAAAGTTTTCTATATTCTCTAGCCTTATGACCAAATTTATTGTAATTATAACAATAAAAATTGAATTTGGCATACCTCATGTAATTAGGTGGTTTGATTTGATTTGTCTTCATTCTACCAGTATCTTCATTCCATGAGTGATTATTGACCCTCAAGGTCTGATTCTCTTGGTTCACATCAGCCTTCACCCTATCTTGAGTTATAATATTTCATTCTTCTTTGTAACCAAGTCTACTTATATCACTAATATGCTTTTGACTATTCATAATTTCATCTATATCACTTGAGATCTTTTCAAACATCACAAATGACTTCATCTTACTAGATGTATTTTCTAAATCATCTCTTAATGACTCATTTTAAATCTCATACCTTGAACACTCATCTCCTTTAGATTTTAGGCTTGTAGATAAGATTTCTAATTGACAACTTAGATGCTTGACTATATATTCATGCTCCTTGGTGTCTTCATTCATTATTGACTCAAACACACTAAATTTTTCTTCATGTTCCTTGATTTGTGACTTTAACTTCTTATTAATATTAATTTCAATCTTTATTTCTTTATGAGCATTCCTCAATTCAGTCTCATAGTCCTCCTTATCTTCTTCATTATCTATATAACTCAAAGTAGACTCTTTTTGATATGAGAAAATTCATTCCTTAGCCATGTAGAGGACTTAACCTTTACTATCAAATTCAAAATTACTAACTTTACTCTCATCTGATGATCTTCAATCTTTATTGGTGTAGAGAATCTTCTTGTTTTCATACTTTCTAAATCCTTTCTTCCTCTTATTAGACTTGAATGCCTTATTTCTTTCATCTTGGATTTCACCATGCTCTTCATCATCATTATTTTTATGCTTATGAGGGAATTTGTTAGAAAAGTGTCCTACTTCTCCACAATTGAAACATTTGAAGGGTAGCTTACCCTTATACTTTCCTAAGCTTATTTTCAATTTACTTGTAAAAAAGTTATTAGTTCATCATCAGATATCTCATCATACTTGACTTTATTACCTTGATTTCTTTTGTTATTTGACTTCATTTCTGTCTTGAATGTTTCTTATTCATTTGGTAGTTTATTATCATTAACTCTCATCTCATAGGAAGTAAGGATGCCATGAAATTCATCCATCTTCATCTGAGTAAGATCATGACTTTCTTCTATATTAGACACTTTAGAATCAAACTTGAGGGAGAGAGGCCTTAATACCTTTTGAACTATAGTAGCTTCTTCAAGATTCTATCTAAGACCTATGATAATGTTTACAATCTCTTCAACTATCTATAAAAATGATGCCACATAATCTTCGTCCTTCATATTGAGACTCTCAAATTGTCTTTGGTGAGTCTAAAACTTATCTAACTTGACCTTTGAATCCCCTTCATAAATGATATAAAAATTTTCCCTTATCACTTTGTAAAATTTACAATTAATTACCTTGGTGTACTTAGTCTCTAAAACACCACTAGTGATGGCATTCATTGCCTTAGAATTACTCTCACATAGCTTCTTATCAATTGTATTAGTTAGAGGGGTTGGGGGGCTAAATATATATCCACAACAGATTGTTAGATGACAAACCCTATTGAAATGATGTAGTTATTCATAATTTCACTAAAAAAACATAATTATACCCATTGAACATTGATGATTTATTTTTAGAGAAACCCTACATCTATTGACTTACCATAAGTACCTTGATTCACCTTCAAGTGGTTAAACTTACAATGAAGGTCCTACTCTAATACCAATTTTTAGAGGTACAATCACTGAGTGGGGGGTGAATCAATGATGCTAGATCATCCAAACTTCAATTTCAATCCTTTCAACCCTTTAACCAAATAACAATATCATTCATGGAGCATACACATAATTTATAGAAATGGACAATAAAGATAAAAAAGATCACACACATAACACAAGATCTAAGTGGGGAAACCTCTTAGGGAATAAAACCCACTAGAACCTTTAAAATATACTACAATCCTATAATAACAAGATCCAGGTTTATACTAGTATCAATTGATCAAATAATTCACATCCTTTAATTTAGTGAGACACCCATCCCACAAGGAGGAACCAAACCCCTAGGCAACCAAGTACCCACTCATCTACCTTGATCTAATATCCACCTCTAATATGATTTCTTATACATATTATGATGGAATTATCTTTATTTTACTCTTCTTCACTCTTATATCTCTCTCAAACAACCTCCAGGACTTACTCGATCAATCAGCTTCTTCTAGGCTTATTAGATCTAATGACCTATGTGTTTATATTTATCAACTTGATTAGATAAAAAATGTCTTACATTTGTCACACTCTGATGGTTCTCACTAACCTACAACTTCTCTTCCAAAGTTTCTCTCCTCTCAATTCCACACTTGCTCAACTATACCCTCTATTTCAACTCATCACACACCCTCAAGCATGATCATACAAGCAATGCATCCAAAAACATATTTTGGATCACTCTAGTATTATTATCTCATCCTAAATATATTATGTACTTTATTCCATCCACTAATCACACTCCCTCTAATCTCTTTCCTTCATCTCTATCTTCTTATCTCTCAACTCTTACTCATCAAGTCTAGAAACCATTGCCTTGGTCTCCACTTTTTATAGAGTATTTTTGAATAACAACTTCTAGGTTGGCCATAATAATTTACTTAACCCTTAACACTTATATCATGCTAACACATAGCTCAATACCATCATCATAGGTTAGCCATAGCATCTATGGGTCACACTTAAGTAGATACACCTTTCAATTAGGCTTTAGTAACACTTATCGGTCTCATGGAGACCTATTACCCTTTTAGCACTTCATTGTGAAAGAAAAGAACACAAGATCAATTTTAAATACATGGTTCCACTCCATATTACCTCTAAGACATATTTAGGTGATTGGTCCTACCAAAACACTCTTCTACTAAATTCCAAATTTATTAAACAATATTCTATACACAAGAACACCATGAATGAACAAACATTAAACTTTGAATCTCAATAAATTTGAATATAAAAATATTCATACCCTATAAATATACATACATACATATATACATACATACATATATATATATATATATATATATATATAAGGCACACACGCACTAGCGCACGCGTGCATACGTGCACACACACACATACATGTGTGTGTGTGTGTGTGTGTGTGTGTGTGTGCCTAAAATTCCTTTACAACTTTGTTTTTTACTGCATTAATAAATTCATCCCATATCAAAAGATATAGCTCAAAATTTATAGACTAGTTTTCCCTCATTAATTAGAAAATTCAAATTCCAATGGTCACTATGAAAATGTTAAACATTAGACACTTTGACCTCATATCATGCTACCTATAAAATTTTAATAAATATGTACCATCAATATCCATGGAAGTAGCATGGTTTATATCATTCAATGCTCATTATTGATCTTAGATTAGAGCTCCCATGATTATGCCACTTGGTAGATTTGTGTGCCTTCTACACATGCTACACCATTCAATTAATTTGGTTTTTCCACTTGGTATTTCTGCATGAAATTTGATTATCATTTTATTTATTGACTTAACGTGTACCATTGATCTCTAATTGCATGATCACATGCTCACTATTGGATCTTCATCTGTCAGATTAAATGCCCATCCTTAGATCTTTGTACAATCATTTTCTCACATTATATTCTTATCTAGTTAGATTAAATTATCATCATTATATATATTATCTGATTAAATTCTCACCATATTAATATTTTTACAAATTTGGATAAGTATGGGAACTTAGTAAACTTCTACCTAGAATGCCAACTTTGCACCTTAATAACTTTTGTTACACTCAACCTCATGACCTAAAATTTGAACCATATGATCTCCTCACATAGAGGAATATATCCATATATCAAAATAATCATAAAAACTTCACATGTTTGAAATATGATGTCATAAAAATTCTTACTCAACCTTATCTGTCAAGATGAATACTTGAGATTAGACATTCATATGACTATTCTGATGAATTCCATTCACTTCCATAAGCATTCTAAGCACTCATAACACCCCATTAGGTCTATGAAACAAATATCATCCATTAATTACCTCAATAATTCAAACATTAAATAACCATGTAGGAACACTGAAGCACATTGAATCACACTTTGTCATTGTTAATCTAACACACATAACACCTCATTAACGACCTAGGTCACCTTGGAGACATCATAGAAAAACCTCCAAAACCTAAAACTATACTTTAGACAAAACTAGATGAGAAAAAATATGACCATATGTGACTATTTAAGATAACTTGAGAGCATGACAAAACCATGAAATAAATTTGACATCCCTATAGGATTTAAACCTAAAGGGGGTGAGCAATTTTGACTTGGGGTCAAAATTTGGTCAACATTACTGGTGATTCATAGGGGTAGCATGTTTATAATGCTAATGGACTAGTATCCTTTTTCCTTCCATTGGGAAATGTAATAACTCTTCTTCTATAATTAGAATTGATACGCCTTCTAAATATTTCAAAATCACACAAAATACACAACAAGAAGGAAACCCACACTATGCTCAAAGATTTTAGGGAAAATCACACAAAAAGACTCAAACAACACATATAACCTACTATATATAGACCTCAAAACATGTTTAAGGTGATGAAACACTTCTTCTTGCTTCAACCAAGATAAAAAGGAATGTTTCTTGACTCACAGTTGCTGCATGCAAATAAATCACCATATGATGGATGTTTGTCAAGAAAAATTTACTTGTGAAGATGATTAAAAGACTTACCACTCGTGTTAGCTCTGCTAACTACAATTACACCACTTGAGACTACTTTTAAGGGTCCTATCTCTCCTTTATGTTTTCTTTATAGTGTAGCCTATTTGATCTCCTTCATGATCATTAGGTGCTTGTCATTTTGCTTCTTGGGATTCATGGGATCTTTTTCAATTTCACCTCCATCTATACCATGATGTTATTAATTTATATATCCTTCATTATTGCCTTATCAATAGCCAATCATGTCTATAAATGGCTCAATATTAGATTAGGACTCATGATGCTCTTCAATTATAAAAGATTCTTCCTTGATCTGATTGCATTATTTCATGATTAAACCCACATTAAAATGACTTTATATTATTTATCTTTCTCAATAGGTCCATCAATGACCCTACTATCAAGCTCACGTTTATTTTGAAGGAGAGTTGGCTTACTTATTTTTTTAAATTATTAAACTATGACATGAAATTACTGCCATAGATAATCTTTATCTTCTTGGTTATGACACTTATGAACTCCTTTATCTTGGACAATCAAAATTGAATTATCCTTGACATCTTTGTGATCTATCACACTTGAAGACTTATCATCATCATACATATGAATAAGATATTTACCATCTACAACTTGTTGAAGAGGACCATCAAGAATTACCTCAGAATGTTCATCACCCTCATCATGAATGATGTATGTACCAAGGCTTGTTTCTTCAATGAAATCATATGGATCATACTCATATGTCTCAATACCATAATAATCTAGGAAGAGATCAGGAATACCTTGAATTTTTAAAGATACCCCATCATCTATGACATGCTCATCTTGATCATGAATAGTGTAATTCAAATTAGAACTAGCTTCCACATATAGTTCAATGCGTAAATTAAGCAATGGTTGTGTTCTTATAGTCACCTTTTCTCTATAATTTTTTCTAAAAGATAAGAAAGACTAATCATTAGAAACATACACCCCTATATTGGAGGTGAGTTCTCTTGATATGTAAATGGAAAAGTCTGTAGGCAGATCTTGTTGGCATAGTGTTGTCATTGATGTCAAACTGATGTCACTAATATCAAAGTGTGTTATCATTGATGTCTAGATGCATCTAGTGAAGATGCATGGTGAGTGGTATTTGATGTCTATGCATGAGTGAAGGTCCTGATTGTCATAAGGTTATTATGCAAGGATATGTTGAGGTATTATGCCAACATGAGGTAAGTCATTAGTTGATCAATAGAGAGAAAGCTTACATGCTCCAAGTGTCTCATATTTGTTTATTAGAATTATTGTTTATCAAGGTTTTGATGTTAATATAGTGAAAAATTATCAAGGCTTGATGTTATTCTAGTGAATGATGAGCAAGGTCAGTTATCAAGTTCTTAGCAAAGAGGAGTTTTACGATGTAGGTATAATGTATGAAGTTCAGTTAAATTAGTATTGTAATGGATATGTTGGGTGTTATTTGTGATTGATATTTAAGTACTATAAGACATTCATATCCATTGTGGTAAGTATCAAGATCTTAAGGATTATTGTCATGGGCTGGTCATTGGCATGAAGCCTAGACCTTGTGTGAAGGCATGAAGCTTGGTTTCTTGGTGAGCATGAGTGGTCTCAGGCATGTGAGAAGATGTGTGGAAGTGGTATGAGCATGGTAAGAGGTTTTATGTCATGTATATAAGGATATTTTGAGAGAGGTGGACAATGATTTCAAGAGTCAACATGGAAGGTCCTTATTTGTCAAAGTTTGTCAAGTTCTTGAGAAGCCTAGTAAGTGGCACTAGTGAGAGGGTGTAATGTCATAGTGATGCCTAGGTATTGTGCATAATGAATCATGATGTATTGATGAGATGAATGCACACATAGGCATTAAGAGTATTTATTTGAGGTTGTATTGAGATCATGTCATATGAGGCATTATAATCACTCATGTGAGTTTCAAGCTGAGCTTAAAGGAGTTAGGACCTACAAGTCTAAGTCTATAACTAGAATTCTTCTAGACCCTGTTTGGCCTAATGAAGTGCATCATGATCTATTATCAAGGCACATGAAGGATGTAAAGTAGTTTTTTAGCATGAGATAGGTTTCTTGGGTATTTTAGTGAGGTGTAAATCACATGGAAAGAGGCATGAAGGTCAGTTTCAAGACCTATTATGGTTTATAGGTCAAGGTCTAAGAGAATAGAGAGAGAGAGATGAGAGAGAGAGAGAGAGAGGAGAGAGAGAGAGAGAGAGAGAGAGAGAGAGAGAGAGAGAGCTAATGGGGTATGAGTTTATATTTTCAAGGAAAGTATGGATATGTGAGTGTTGTCATATGTATGATATGTTGTTTTAATCATTTTTCACAATGTTTGAGGTCATGGTTTTCAATATAAGGCATGAAAAATGGTGTTTGAATGTCTCTCATGTACACGAAATGATGGATTTTCAACTTGAGAAGACTTTCAAGTGTCATTGGCACATGTAACCACTACATGATAACATAATATATTCATGGTATATTTGGAATGGTCCTAGATAAAAATTATTGGCATTGGTTTTTGGATTAAAGGGCTATGATTTATTAATGATCATTAAGACTGAAAGATGATTTAATCCCTCAAAGAACCCTAATAGTGACCTGATATGAAATAAGTTGTTCTAAAGTGATTATAATGGATTGTTATGGGTATTTGAGTGATTTGAGGTTGTATTAAACTCTCCTAGTCACCTATAGGTGTGATTAATTTGTCAAGTAAGTGAGTGAACCCTACAGGAAAGACCTTGTTTCTCAAAGATTTGTTGTAGTTGTCCAAGTTGACCATGTAAAAGTTAATAAATAGATGGAGAACAAAGTTTTATACTTTTATTTTATTTAAATGTTGTTTTTTGGTATGTTTGTATCCCTTAAGTGTGATAAAATGGTCATCCAATATATCCCATTGCTAATAAGCCTAATGGTGAAAATAGTGAGAAACCTAGATAGAAGTGAGAAGATGATTAGGGATGTGTTTTCATGGAATAGGGATGAAAAAAACTGCATGGATACATTATTAAATAATTTTAATACATGTTCATGTTGGATATAAGTTTTTTATATCATTTTATATAGAAAAACATTGCTCACAATTTCACTTGTCTAGCTCAAAGAGGTATCTATATAGTAAGGTCATGAGATTAGTCTAAAAGACCAATATTTTCATTTGACCATATTATCTATCTAATAATGGTATAATTATATCATAGGATCATTCAAATTAATTATTAATATATTTAAATGGTCATAAAAGTGTTGAAGGTCATTATCACCATGATTGTGCTTTAAGACAAACTGGTAGTTTTGGGTAAGCAAGTTACAACGATGAGTTTGAGGATCTTTTCCATAAGTGGAAGTATATAATTTACATAGTTTTTATATTTGGGACTTATTTCCTATTAATTTTTTTGTATAAGGTTTGTTACTTAGTGAAATGAGTGAAAATATTGAAGCCAAAATGGCTTGACTAGCTAAGTGAGGTCAGTGAGTGAAGGTCAATAAATTGGTCTGCAAGACCAATAATTGTCATTATAACTTATGATATTTTTATTGGAGGTTTCTATTAGGATTTTTAATAATAATTTACATACATTTTAAGTCATTTATTTTATTCTTTTAGGTGTCATAATTTAAAGTTTCTATGACTGTGTTTTGAGGATAGTTGGTAGTTTAGAGTGAGCATTTTGTAGAGAAGAGGTTAATCCTATATACCTTGAGTTGAAGTATATAATTAATTTATTAATGGCATTGAGTTCATTATTATTTTCCATGATTTTTTTAAAAAATTTTATTTATGCTTTAGTTTTTTAAAATATACATTTTATGTCTATGAAGGCCTATTGTGAGTAGTGTTTTGAGAAAGGGTTCAAGTGGTGCTTGGACCTAAAATGTATTTTGGAATAAAGTGAAATGTGATAAATTATATTTTATTTTTAAGTTATATTATTCATCAATGAAGTGTATTTTTTTCAAGGGGTCATGAGGTAACATGTTTCCAAAGTAGGCCTAATTGAATTAGGTCTCCTTAAAGCCTAAAAGAGGATTTGGTCCTATATGTTTTGACCTACCTATTTTAATTATTGATTATTGTATTAAAAAAATTATAAGACATATTTTAAGGATAAAATAAATGTGCAAGTGTGTATTTCCAACCAAGGTGAGTGAGAGTAAGTGACCTGTATAAGAGCAAGACTAATTAGGTCTAATTGAGCGAGTTAGAGAAGAGTATGTGCAAGTGAATGAAAGAGAACATTGAGTAGAATAAGGAGGTAATTTAGACAATCACAAGGATATATATAGGTATTCATTAATATATAATATGAGGTTTAAGTATGGATATCAGTGTCATATGACCTAATCAGTCTTAAAGTGACTAAGCCTAGAGGTAGTTTTGATAGGGATGGAATTGTGTGAAGATATGAATAAGGTGATCATAATTTTTAATATTATAAATAATTTTTTATGAATTTTATCAAGTGTTTCAAGTGGATTAGTTATTTCTAAGTCATCTAGGGGGATGGTACCTCCTTGCAAGTGGATGTTTATTAAAGCCTAGCTTGGTTGGTGCTTAGCTAATTGGGGTTGGTGCTCCATGTGAATTTGGTGATTCACTAAACCTAATATTTTATCTTATAGTATTATATTAAATTTATATGTATCAATTTTTTTCTTCCCGTTGAGGATTTACCACATATAAGTTGTTTTATCTTGCGTTCTTATGTTTCATGCATATGTGGATGGTTACTTAGTCATTGTTTGATCTACATTCTTGAATGAATGTTCATGAATGCTTAATTGGAATTTTAGTAAATTTTTTAAATGATATATTCACTCCCCCTCAGTTATTTTGCTTTAAAAAATTAGTATCAGATAAGGTCCTTGCAGATAGGCTTAACATCCTAAAGGTGATCCTATGAAGCACAAACATGGATTGTGATGATAAAAGTGTTTATCATTATATAAATGAAGGTATATTCATAGAAATGGATATGGATGTGTTGGAAAAAAATTACCACATACCATGATTATGCCCATATAGATCAAGTTGCTAATGGATGAGCAAATGAACAAAAAGTTTTAGATGGAATGAGTGGATCAAGGATCTCATTTTGCTCACACAACTTTTGAAACACTTTAAATTCACTTAAAGTTTAATTTACCAATTTATAATAGGAGGTATAAACTATTTAAACTACCCTACTGGATGTCAATAGTTCTTGTAATTAGTATCAAAGTGCATAGAATTCATCTTATTCTTCATTGTGTTCATCTAGACATTTTGGGTCTAGCGGAAGAAATTTTGAGTTGGTAGTTTGATGAAATTACCATTTTTATGTGTGGATGATTCAAGGAGAATTGGTCATATTATTGTGATAAAATTAGTCCCAATAACATGTGTTCCAAGTTTCAATTCATCTAATGAATTGCATCAGAAGATATGAAGATTCAAAGTTGGCCTCTCAAACAAAATTTGCTAAGTTTCCATACTTAGCCAATTTACAAAGGAACTCAAGTAAAGCCGAGTGAACATATGTATGGCATAATATCTCACACATGTATAATTTTTTGGATAAAATTTTCACATGGGTTTGTTCAATTTTTATCCTAATTTCTATTTGCTAAATTTTAGGCCATGCATCTAAGCATGACAAAATTTATTCATGTTCAAAGTTGGCTCCTCAAATAGAATTCTCTAAGTTTCCATAATTATAAATTTTTTACCATGAAAAGCATACAAATTACATGAAAAAACATGAAATTAACCTCACTTGAACATTTTTAAAAAACACTTAAATTTTTTTTGGAGCTAGTGGATCAAGTGGGCACGATGTTTTTGGTTTAGGAACATCTCCAGTAAATTTGGTCCCTTCATGATTTTTTCTCTTCAAGATAGAAATATTAAAATTTGTTCAAATAATGGGATACATTAACACATATTTTTACTTTAATTCACTTCAAAAATCCATTACATATTAAATTTTATGGTCTATAGGACATCAAACATGTCTATGTGGATGTCAAATGATGGTTACGTGGACATCAATTTTAAGTCCCATTAAATATCCATTTATTTTAAAACCAAAGTGGATCAAAATATTCATGTTCATTCATAGTAGATAATATTTATGAAGTGATGAGATTTGAAAGGTAAAGGAGATCAAGATGTTGACACATGGCACAAGCACGTAAAGAAATAGACTGACTAACAACAAGATCCTGAGTGTAAATGTGGGACTACCAAGTAGAACTAGCTTAGATAAAGTTGAAAAATCAAGGGTAGGATCAATGGATCTTTCTCAATTTTATAGATTGATATCTATGGTGAGAGAAAATTTTAATAATACAATTAGCTAAGTTAGATATTGACAGCCAATTAGAACAAAGGTGAGCCTAAGACTTTTGATGGAAGTTGAGGAACCATTTTCAACCAAGGAAAGAATTCATTGTAGGGTTATCCTATTTTCATTTAATCTTGATAAAATACCATTAAAATTACATAGCCATACATTAAGGTGTAAATAACATAAAGTTATCACTAATAGAGCTTAATATGGACCTTTGATTTGACATTTATATCTTGTAGGGTTTGTCTATGACTATGTTTTCCATTATTAAAGGAGGTTCTATGTATAAAATGATATCTTGGTTCCTAAATATATATAATGGGTCTATATGGACCTATTATAATCTATAAAAAGGGGTTATATGGTCTATAGGTTTGTGCTAATATGTTAGTTATAGGAAAACCCATAATCTTAGACTAGTTTTCCATCTATATGATGAAATTATGATCCAAGCATGGAGATAAATCAAATATTTGATTAATGCAAAGGGTCCTCATCCTTCAACATGGCCATTTTTTCAAAAAATAGTTACCTAAATTGCACAAATCCATGATTCTATCAAATCCATGAGTATGAAGATTTGTCTTCAAGTGAGAGATGGTGTGAAGGATAAAAGAAAATGTCTAGTGTTGGGAACTATAGCTAGGGGAATTCGATGCATCCTCAGAACCTTTGGGTAATTTCTCACTCAATAAGCCATGGGAAATGTCCTTATTGATAAAAAGGTGGCAAGGATTTCATTGGATAAGGAGTAAAAGGTGGAATCTTAGGTTAAATTAATTATGTGAGACATTGTTTTCCCTCTCTAATGGCATACTCCCACATTTTTTCTTTCTCTTTGTTTTCCTATATATCCTAGTCTCATTCCCTTTGAAGGGGTTTTAAACTCTTAGAATTTATCATTATTTTCTAGGATGAGGATAAGCATTGAGACTATTGAAAAAATGTTCTCATTTGATATGGTTAAACCCTATCAAAATATTGTAAGAACTGACTTTTGAAGTAATAAGATCAATTCTTTATCTATCCCTTGTCTTTAATTAGTTATTAGTATGCTTGTGTATGGTGAATTTCTAAAGGATATTCTTCCTAGTTTACTATATTTCTTCTTGACTCTTTAAAGGTGTTTTCAATCTAACTTTTAGGTCTAGACTAGTGTTCTATCTGGAGCCTCTTTTATGAAACATTCATGTAATAAGTGAGATTGTGAGATTGACTAAGCCATATTTATCTTTTGTTTATCCAATGTGTGGTTAAGCTTATGTGAGTTTCCATTTAACTTTCATGCATCACCATATTATCCTTATTAGGACCCCTTATCTCCTTTCTAACCCTTTTCCCTATGAATCATTAGTTTAGCATTAGTCTAGGTGAGCATCAAGAGGAAGCCAACCTTCTCTTGAGGTCTAACACCACCATAGGTGACACATATCAAGGGGTTGTTCCCATTGTGTAACTCAATTAGAGGAAGCCTAAATAAATCTCTCTAAGGGTGAAAATTGAGCCTAAAATAGTTTATGGCATGCTTGGTGGGACCACAATCTAAAAAGGAAGATTGATCAAAGTTGATACTGGTTTGGTCAAATTTTTAGTAGTTAATCTACCAAGCAACATCATCTAGTGACTCCAAAAGGAAAAATCAACACTTTGGTGTAGAGTAGTAGCTATCTTTCATGCTAAAGGTGACAACAAAGTTAGCTTTAGTAGGCATTCACTTTGAATTTGTTGAACTACCTTTAAATTTAGAAAAAGTAATAAGGTTTACCAATACACATCCATATCAAGGAAACTTTACTCTTAGGTCATTTTTAAGGCCTACCCATACAAGAAGACATTTATTAAACCCTTTCATAGCCATGGAATCTCATAGATATTTTGTGTCTTTTAATGGCCAAAGTCCTCTAGACCTTGCCCAATATGATCCTATCCTAGTTGCATCCCTTAAAAGTGTTCCTTATTATGTTCGTGACTAATCTATAACACCTTATGAGTAACTCATGGACATAGCCAATTTTTTCAATATCCATAATTTCACTAAATAAAATATAGATATTAGGTTATTAGATAATTATTTTAAAGAAAAGGCCCTAGATTGGTATAGAATCCCTGCTACTAATTCCATTCAAACATGGGACCAATTAGGGGAAGCCTTGTGTAAAATATTTAAGGATAAAAGTGACCATTTGTCACTTACAGAGTAACTAACTTCCATTAAGAGAGCTCCTCATGAAGTCATGCAAGACTTTAACAAAAGATTCCAAAAAAATTTGGTCAAAATCCTAGTCTTAGTTAGACTAACCCCTAACTTTGCATTCCTATACTATTTAAATAGTGGCATAGCAGTGATGATCTAGTCTATGGGAGGAAATATACTTCCAGATACTTATGAGGTGGCCATCAAAGTAGAAAATTGTCTAGTTAAAGATGGCAAGCTTACACCTAGACCACCAATGCCCTTATTTCCTAAAATCAGACCACCTCCTATTTTTATCCCTCCACTTGATGTCATTATTCCTACACTAATAATTGCTACAATACCTACACCAAAACAAGATAAAGCTTCCACTAGTAGATCTAGTGACTCCCAAGACTAAAATAATTTCCAAGAACTCAAAAGCATGTTCCATTCCTTAAGAAATGACCTAGTAAATGTTAATAGGCAATAGAATTTAAATATGCCTTATCAAGGTTTGTATCAACCTCAATAGCAAGCCTTTCAATAAAATAGGCCACCATACAAAGGGAACTACCAAGGTTAGGGCCAAGGTCAAAACCAATGATAGGGGCAATATGATATAATAGGTAGAATAACTAAAACCCTATTTTTAATAACACTTTCAACACATTGGTATTAGTTAAAAATAATTTGGCTCAAGAAGTAGAGGGTACCATGCTTTGGAATCAGTCTTTTGGTCAACATATTGTACCAAATATTGACCTAAACTAAGCTTTCAATGATCAATGGCAACAAGATACTAATTTTGGGTATAACCAAGCTCTCATGGCCTAAAATGTAGAGGTGCCTATGATTACCAAGCCAAAAGAGCCTCCACACAGTCAAGGGTCTAATTAGGGACCAAACCAATTGGATGCCACTATGGTTAATTATAAGCAGGAAGAGTGTTATGCATCCAACCAGCATGTTAGTTCTAGCTAAGCCTACATTCCAATGGCTAAAAATACAATATTTAAAAGAAGGAACATGGATGTTAATTGGGAAGTATTCAAATAGCTTCATGCCATTGATCATTTACTAACAAATCCAAATGAACCTATTATCACTCTAAAGGTTCTAGTACCTCCAAAGAATCAAAATCAAGGGAACTATTTTGTATCTCAAGGCTCACAACTTTAAAAAAAATAATGGTGGTTCCCAAATCATAGGTAAAGGTTAATGGTTCACCCATAAACATTGTTTAACAAATTAATAAATCTAATTTGAGTGTGCTAGTGTGGGACATGATATTCATGCCTAGTCAAGTAGGCATCCTTCAAGAAGGACTGTCAAATATCAATGTTGTAGACAAGCCACCAAGTAAGGTGAATGAGGTTCTTAATAATGAAACAAAAGGGCCTAGTGAAATGCAATTAGGTAAGGTGGTCAAGCCTCCTCCCTTTTATATTTTAGTGATCATTAGCAACTCTCTAGTGCATAATTGCTTAGTGGATAGTGGGAATAATACCTTAGTAATGGAAAAGTTCATAGCTGATTATCTTGGTCTAAAATATGAGCCCCAATCCAAAGGGGTGATTCAACTTGATAGATCTTCTCTAAAGCTCCTAGCATAATTAGGGACCTCAATATGACTCTATATGCTCATCCAAGTGTCTCAGTGGCTCAATATGTATTGATCTTAGATGTGCTTCCTTGTTTTGCACTATACTTATCTAGAGAGTTCACAAAAAAAATTAGAGGCTACCTTGTAGTAGATTAGTAATATATTACATTCAAAACAAGTTATGGGGTCAAAGTTTCAAATAAAGATAAACCCATTATACAATTCCACATAGAGCCCTATAGACTAGATAATGTCAACATCAATTTCACCATCATTGATGAGGATGAATTTTCAATGGGGTAGGAGTTGAACACTCATCTAGAAGAGGTACTAGACATGTTCTTAGATGATTTTTGGAATTATAGCCAATTTTTGGACCCCTTATAAGGTGTTTAAGAAAGGGATTTGGGTGTCTACTATTTTTATGAATAAATCTAAGCCATGCCATCCTTAATGAGGTCTCGAGAAGACCCTAGTGGTCTAAGGAAGTTTTTATTTGATGACTCAAGGATAAATCATGGAGTGGGTGTAGGTGTTATGCTAATATCCCCTTAAATTTATAATTACTTCTCTTCATATAGGTTCTAATTCAGCTACTCATTCAATGTAGTAGAATATGAAGGTATCACCCATGGCCTTAAATGGGATAGTAAGAGAAGGATCAAGTAATTACAAGTTTATGGGGATAGTGAATTAGTTGTACACTAAGTCAGAGGTTAGAATAACACTAAGAAACCATTAATTACTTCCTAAAAACATAGAGTGTGGGACCTAATTGAGGATGTTGAGGCCTTCAACATCTAATCAGTGCTGAGAGGCCAAAATCCACATGTTGACAGACTAGCAGCTATGGGGGCTCACTTTGACATCCCCAATGAATTGAAAAGAACCAAGGTGAAACCATATGTCAAAGTGGTAATAATACCATGAGTGCCATATAATGAAGCTCGTTGTTAGGGATTTGAAAATGAAAAATATATTGCATGTTTCTTGCAACAAGAAGTAGAGTTATCCACCTTCAACTAAGGAAAATTATAGCATTAGTGTGAGGAGTAGATTGTTCAATTAAGTTTCAATAAGCTTCTTAAAGGGATAGTAATTATGGAAGGCCTCTTAAATTAAGGGGACCATATGAATAAATAAAAATTAGTGATGTCAACTAAAGAAGAGAACTATGAGAGAGTTCTTCTCTTTGAATACAAACTCCTCAAGCTTGGGAAGGTAAGCACTAAATCTAAAAGGCATGCTTTCATAAATCTTCGTAAGGAATATGCAAACATTTTTTCTTGGAAATATAGTGACCTAAGGGGATTTGATCCTAACTTATACCAAAACACTATAGATATATAGGCTAATGCCAAGCTTGTTAGGCATAAGAAAAGGCCCATAAACCCCAAGATTGAATACCTCATGAGAAAGGAATTGGCCAAGATTATCTAATCCAAGATCATCTTCCCAATTAAGTATTCCTCATAGGTAGCTAATATAATACCTATCAAGAAGAAGAATGGGGAGATTAGACTATGTGTAAACTTTAGGGATCTTAATAGTGTCTCTTTGAAGGATAATCACCCTCTATCATCCATAGATCAACTCCTATAAGTAGTTGCTAGTTTAGAATGATTCTCTGTCTTATATGGATATGTAGGTTATAACCAAGTTCTAATGATAGAAAAAGACTAATACAAGACTACCTTCACCACCAAGTGGAGAAAATTTTCTTATTAGAAGATGCCTTTTGGATTTTACAATGCTAGGGTAACCTTTCAAAGAGAAATGAACATGGCCTTCTAAGGACTGATAAATCAAATGGTACTAGTCTACTTAGATGACATCATAGTATTTTCCAAGAAAGCCAGTGAACACATGGACCATCTGAGGCTAAATAGAGATAAAGAGAGTATGGGATCTCTTTAAATCCCAATAAATGTGTGTTATCTATGCATGAAGGTATGATATTGGGTCACATTATTTCAAAATAAGGATTATCCATTAACCCTGATAGAGTAAGTGATATCTTATCCTTATCCTTGCTAAAGTGAAAAAAGGGGATTCATATCTTCCTTGTGAAGATAAAATTTATGAGAAGGTTCATACCTAGTTTTGTAAACTTGGTAAAACTTATCACCACAATGCTAAATAAAATCTAAGTGTTTGCTTGGTATAATCAAGGCAATGCAACTTTTGAGGCCATCAAGTAAGCCATTTCCCAAGCACCCTCACTCTTGAATCCTAATTTCTCAAAGGAATTCATCTTGTATACCTTTGCCAATGTTGAAAACATATTATCTATTCTTATGAAGAAGAATGATGAAGGAATGGAGCAGCAAATTAATTTTTTTAGTCATGGGATGGAAGGATATGAGGTGAGGTACACTTTTTTTAAGAAGAAAATTCTTTTAGCCTTGAGAATCCTCAAGAAGTTTAGGCCCATGCTTTCTAATAATAGGATCCACCTTATGGTGTCTCATCCTAGAGTTAGGGACTTCCTCCTTAACAAGGATTTGAATGAGAAAAGAGCAGGATATATCACAAAGGTCATAGAATATGATGTAGAGATTGTTGAGATTTTTGTCCCAAAAATAACATTACATCTAACACCCGAAGGAGACCCAGTTATTTTTAGGAACCTTGAATCCTCCATAAACCCATATTTCCCTTTACCTTATGGAATATATATCTCTAGATACAATTTTCACTTGTGCAAAATGTTTCTCAATTTTTAGGTCTTGAAAAGCACCAAAAATCCAAAACCATGGCCATGCACTTTTCAAATTCTTGAATGTGTAAAATGAATGGTGGGATATAGATCCCACCATGCACCCAATCTAGAAATATCTAGAACTTGGTGTGTACTTTGCATGTTTTCAAAACGTGCAATGTGCATGATACGCTCCAGATCCTACCAAGCCTTAATAAAACCCTTCCATAGAATGCAAAACTTGAAGTGCACATTACAAATTTAAAAACATGCAATGTGCCCCATGTGTTTTTCTTTCTACCAAATCCCACAATCTCATTTGTAGAGAGTAGACCTACTTCAAGTAGGTCCAACTTCTGTCAACCCACCAAATCCCTTCTCACAAGAAGTGGAACCCAAGGTGCACATTGGACATTTTCAAAATGAAAAGTACACATTGAGTCCCACTTCCCACCAAGTAAAAATTTCCACATTGAGAGTGGACCTACTTTAAGAAAGTCCAACCTCTACCATCAACCACTCAAGCTTGCATTAATTGTAAGAGTTTTCTATAAAAACTAAGTAGTTAAAGTTTTTTTCATTATAGTTGTTATTTCTAATTGTGATCTTTGAGCTCCATCCATTCATGCCATAAATTTGAACCTCAATCCATGTTGAACCAAGTGCCAATACACGTCTCTATTCTAGTTTCCATGTCATTTCCATGGTATTTCCATTGAGTTTCACACATAGATTCCTTTGTGTTTAAAACATTTTCTGGATTATTTTCCTTTTTTATAAAATTTTTAGTCTTACATAAAATTATCATTAATTTTTTCATAGCATTGCTCTAGGACTACCTATGGTACTTTGTTATGTATCAAGAAGTTTACAGACAGTTCTTTAGGGTTGTTTCTAGGGTTAATAAATTTGTTCCCCAAAATATCATCTCCAAAATAAAAAACCCTTGTTTTCCCCTTAAAGATTTTGCATTTGAAATCAAGGCTTTTCAAAGAAAATATTCCAAGCATATACCTCATATTCAAAAACTAGTGAATATTCCTTAAAGATTCCCTAATGTCCTCATGGACACTAGACCTACCTTAAACACTTGATAAGATTGTAAGAATTTTAGCACCATAGAGAGTGGACATGCTCTAAGCACCTCCCACTTACATCAGAGATCTACCATGACTCAATCACCATAGAACCATACTAACCTTTAGTCCAAAATGGAGAGTGGACCTATTCCAATCATGTCCCACATCCACCAAATATTTCATAGCTTTCAAGGACTGTAGACATTGGACATGATCTGAGTACCTCCAAGCTCTATAGGAGAACACAAGTTCTCTAGACTCTTGTAGGTTATACCAAATTTAAAAGTTGGTTTTTCAAAAAAATTAAATAATATCACTTAGATTTATACCCTTTGAGGAGATGTATTATATTTCCTCATCAAAGTGGCATAATTGAAATGCCTCTAGGCTTTGGATAGCCTAAGAATGAATTGAATCTCTCAATAAGGATAACTCCCTTGATGTACTACTTGTAAATCACTATTACACTAAAAATTTGTGAGGGAAAAGGGATATAAAACTGAAATTAAACTATCTTAAAAGAGGCCATACACCAAATTAGTTGATGACTACCAACTAGCTACATGTTACACATGAGAACAAGGGACTAACCAAACATACACTCATCCAATCTACATCTACTCACATCAATATTTCATTATGAGGTTATGATTAATGTTAAATTTAAGAGGGCTAAATAAGAGTCCTATAATGGCACTATTTGAATAAAATAATTCACTCAACATTGATGCATCATAAAGCACTTCACATGACATGTAAGAAAAAGCTTTCTAACTATAAATAGGCGAGAGAATGAGATAACATGCTAAGGAAACAAGAGTCATAGCTAAGAAAGATCAATCATACAAGTAAAACACAATACAAATAGTCATGTAAGAGGTAAAAATTATTAGTCTTTATTGATCCATGGTATGAAAATGAGTAGGGCTTTGCCATACTTAGGTGGAACATAGTTTACAAATGCCAAAATGGCTAGTTATTATAGAACTTGAGAGAGAGAGGAGAAGAGAGAAGTATAAATGTCATAAGGACACTTGTGAAGATGATAAAATGAGTTACTTATTCATGATAATAGGATGTTAAATGGACCATCCAATGTGAAAAGAGACAAATGGATTCCCAAGTCATGAAACTCATGAAAAGTGGTGTAGGAGTTCCCTTTGCTGGTTCAAAAAACTACCTTCATGATTTATATATGTTTAAATGTCCAAAAAATGATTAGGGATATATATAATTATTATAATGAGATGGAATGGTTTTATACATTCTTCTCTATGTATTGGTTATATTCCTACTCATCTAAAATCTCCTAAAAGTGAGCCATCACTACCTGTAATTTAAGAAACTCCTTTTTTAGTCACCCTTCACACTTGGATTCTAATAAGGAATAAATTTTATAATAAAATTAATATAAGGTAGTGTATGACACTTTTAACAACCCTCCATGTCCTCATAGGCATTAGGTAAACCTTAAAAATACATCATCTTGAAGTTTTCACACTTTTCACCATCATGTCTACTATGTCAATTTTGATTGGCTAAGATGAGAGCTATAGTAATAACACATATGAGTTTTTCCAAGGCATTAAATTGATATGGAGATTTTTATTGAGTCTTAATATTTCCTTACATTTGATTGGCATCTTTTTAAACCTAATATAACGTACACAATGCATAAAATAGTCAAGAAAACCCTATTTTTTACCAAATTCGTATAATTACATATAGTTTAATAGGATAGGGAGGATCCTAAGAGAGTCTTATACAATATTAAATAAATTTAAATTTCATTCCATCTCACTTGAATATCACTCCAATAAAAGTTTCCAAATTGGGTCCTTCTAAGGGTTTAGGCTTGTTTTAACCTCTTAGGATTTATTCAGAAAAAATTGACATTTAAATCTCAACTCAATGCCACAAAATGAATTATTATGGCCCTATATAACTCATAATATCTCCTTGTATATCTATTCCAAGTGGAAAGGGAGATATAAGCATTTAAATTTGTCTTATCAAGCTCCTTTCTCCTTTTCTATAGGTTTGAGTTGGTCCTATGTCAAAAATGGATTTCTTGGTGACTTATATACATATAAATATATAAAACACATCATAAATGATACCATAAAAATTTATTAATGTTTAATAAGTCTCATCTTAGGGTGGAAGTCAAAATGACTCCCCATTTGGCTTATAGGCCTAACCATGCCTAATAAGCCTACCTATAAACTCAACAACCCAGACCATCTTGTTATGGTTATTTCTTTTGTGAAATGTTTCTATGTTTTACCTAGGTGTTTTTAAACTCCAAAAACCTATTTTCAAGGTCATATCAACTTCTATCCCACCCTTTTATCTCCTTTTGTCAAGACTACAGGGTCTATGCATGAAGCGAGTGCCCTCTATCTGAGGCAAAATAGAGGGCACTTCCCCTATTTTATCACACAAAATGAGTCTTATAAGAGTCCCTAAAAGTTAAAAATATTTTCCATACCAAATTATATCCTTTGGTCAAGTAATTTGACCCCTCAACTCTTCCAAAACCTAAAACAGACCCCTGAAAGGTAGACTATGTAGGGTTCTTTTATGTGGACTATGTGTTGTATCATGGGATACTTTCTCTATTTCATATCACATGGTAAGATATTATTGAAATTAATTCCATAATTGTGGATTTAATTAATAAAATTTATCATCTCACACCTTTCCAACACTTCATTGCATACCCCTAAGTTTGATTGTCTTAAACTATAGACTGTATTCCTATTTGGGAAGGACACCTATAGGTGGTTTAACATAGTTAGACCCTAATTATGATGTTCCAAAACCTTCTTGATACCTCAAAAGTCTATTTGGAAATTATCTAGATCAATTTTAATCATTTCTGTGATTTCCACACTAGGATCACTACTTCCCTATTCATTATCAACAATAGTCAATTATAGTTAGTTGTAGGTGTATTTTTTCAAATGAGGGGGAATATATAGGTGTTTATCTGATCAAAACTCAACATGATAACCTCTCCTTCTTGGTATTAATGTTTTAAAATTTCATATCATGATCTAGGTTAATATTCTCTAGGTCTATAAGAAAGGAACACCTTCTCAAAATTTCACCTTAGGTTGGCTATAAGTGAGAATTTTCTTATGAAGGGACACCTGTAGGTGTTCATGAGGCTTAAAGCACTACAATTAACCTTATCCTAATGATATTCATGCTCATTGGTACACCATTTCATCAATATGTTTAATCCTACTAAGATATTATGTTTTGTTTGCTCTTTAGGATGTCAAAAGTCACTCAAATCTTGTAGATTGCACTAACTTTAGTGCATAAATGGGAAAGTTTTAGGATCTCAACAACCATTTTCCCTTAGTCATCTACCCTCCAAACCTTACAGAGTCATCTTAATATGTATGTGGATAAAATATTAGTGTACTAGGAGTGATCTAAATTCAACATGTCATTGTTATAAGATCTCTCCAAAATAGCTCAGTGCTCTATTTTGCACATTTTAGGACTTATTCCCTGAACACAATCATTAGATCATTGGAATGTCATTATCAACTTTGCCTATCAATATATCCTTTTAAATATGTATTTTATGATCATTTTAACATGTTATAACTTCAATATGAGATCTAATATGTACCTTAACACTTCATATGACACCTAAGCCCTCTGTCAAGCCACTTATAAGTAGCCATTCCATTGTGAAAGTAGTGGAGAGAGTGAGTTGGAAAGAATATGTGGTTTGTGATATCTAAAATAGTTTTGGTCCTCATAAAATATTTAAAATAGACTCCTTTCATGATCAGATACCCCATTTAGCTTAGATACCTCCTTCAAACCTGACATCCTCCATGAGGGCAATTGTAGGTACACCCTAAGTTGCATATAGGTAGGCAATGGTAGAAAGATCCATAAATTCAAATAAAATATATTCCTAGTACTTTGATATTATATCATGATGTTTAAATTAAACCTAAATCTCTTTCAAAACTTCAATCAAGATTTAATAACTCATTTTCAACATTGTAATCTTATTTCATGGCACCTAGCTAACTATGTATGATAGTCATAGGGTAGACTAACTATATGGAGTTCTATGACTATACTCTCATGGAGATTTCTTAGAGAAATATATTTAATGGTAAATTATTCAAATAATACATAATAAAAATGAGGATAAACCTATCAAAACTCAGTTAATTCACCATCAAAGCATGAAGCTCTTGAAAATGGTGGAAACCAGCATGTTGTACAGAAAAGTGCTTCCTTTTGAAACTTAAGATGATTTGCTTATAAAGACACATTGAAATAATAAAAAAATCATTTATAACATTATTCAATGGATTCCATTTCTCTAGATTCAATCACAATATCTAGATTGTATTCAAACATCCAAACCAAAGCAAAACCTATATGTTACATGAAATAATGAGAAGAAAAACATAGTCAACTTGTTAGAGATGGTTCATAAAGAACAGTTGAAAAATATTTCAAATATTTTTATGAAAATTAATATATTTTAATTTAATTTCACCCCTTAAAGGCATTTGGTTTGAAACTTCCTAAACTAGCTATACCAAACATAAACCTACTGATCACTTTTGCATGTCTAGAAGGGTGAGAAAGGAACAAAATAGTTTTAGCTAAAATTTGGCACTTTTATAGAATTTAAAATGTATAATTGAGATTTAGGAAGATAAATATACATTCCATGACCTTTTCCCATGTGTCACCTTCCCTCATGGGTTGTATAACTACCAAACTCCTCCTTTTTCCTTTGATTTCTTGGTCTTCAAATAGATAACCTACAAGTTTTAGATGGGACTAACATTCCTAATAGGTAATATAAATTATTATATGCTAAGATGAAATTAGGATACTTGGACACCTTTAAAACGATGCCACTTGCATTTATGACCCATAAATGCCTATTAAATGACTCAAAATGAGATATTAATTAATCAGATCATGATCGAGGCTAAAATAACATTAAATGACATAAAAACATATAATACACCCTATGAAATATTAATAAACCCTTATAAACATCTAAAAATTAAGTTTTTACCTATACGGATCCCAATTTGACCTATAGGGTCAAATTTAGTTGATAAATTAGTGACTCATAGGGGTAGTATGCCTGCTATACTAAAGATCAGTAGCCTTATCCTATCCATGAGCTAGGGATTCATTTGAAGTTTGAGATAAACAAGAAGACTTGACACTTCAAAACAAACTTTGACTAAGACAAGACAAATAATTACCTAAACCACACAAAATAAAGGAAACACAAAATCAAATCAAACACACTAATAAGACACACACATGTGCTCAAAGCACTTAGGAAAATCATAAAATAAAACAACTATGTACAACTAAAAACTAAGCATAACTCCATCCTGGGTCAAAGGAAAAGTTTGAAACTTTCTTTGCTTCATGACATGAAGGATTTAGTGAGTAGCCTTTTGACCTTTAGCATTGATTCCTCCATATTCTTCATGGTGTTTGACAACTTCATTGGATGTTCAATGAGAAATAAGTAGATCCATATGGTTGACTATGGAAATGGAATATTATTGCATCCAAATAGTCTCAACCTTTTCATTCAATTATCCCTTGATGTGCAAATTTAAAAATATGATAGTCCTCTCAGCCTTTCTCTCCTCCTTGACATAATGTGCTTGATGAAAAGAAGCACCAATATTTCCTTCACCATGTTCCCAAATCTTTGAATGTGGTTTTTCCTTAGATGGAGCTCTTGACTATATTTTAGGTAAAACAAGATCTGCCTTGACATCATTATCCATGTCTACAACTTATTGTACACTAGCATCATCAAATAGCTTCATGACATTAGGTTATTGACCAATAGAATGACCTTCATATTTATGTTTGATTGAATAACCAAAATCATGTTTATTAGACTCATCAATGAAATTGTCATCAGATATGCAATCTTTAGGAGAAGAAAAAGCTTTACCCAATTACTAAATTCCTTGCATATGTCATTAAACATTTTCCATAAATATTTTTCCTCATGGATGTCATCTTCAAGAGCTATTTTCTCTACCTTGGTCTCATGAGAATCTCTTAGGACTACCACTTATTGAGGAGTGACTTAACCTTCATCCTTGATAGTACGCTCCACTTCATGCTTGAGATGGTCATCCATAACTTCATGATTAGACATGGAGTCTTCTTTAGATATGTCTCTCTTTAAGTCTTGGCCACATTCCTCATGGATACACGTCCCCTCAAAAATGGATGCATTATATTCTACTTCATGGACACACATACCTTCAAATATGGAGGCATAAACTTGTGTATTGTCCTTTTTCTCACCAATGGGAGTCCCTATGGTGATTTATTCCTCATAGTCACTCTTGAGATCTTCTTGATCAGCCATGAATTGATTTTGTTCTTCTTCACTTGATTCTCTTAAGATAGGTTCTTCCTCAAGAATGTTTGAGGTGGGAGATTGATGGATGGACTCATGTGAAAGAGCTAGAATATGAGGTGTAGTGGAATTTTGATGAGTTGGATATGGGATGTGAGGTAAAGGATAAGGTTTATGACTAGATTTAGGAAAGATAAAAGTACTAGTAAGCTCATATGGAAGTGAATTTTTGGACTGATTAGAAGAACTAGCATCTACATAAGCAGGAGTTACATCTCACCAATAATATCTTTGTGTATAATCCATGAAATCATTTAATTTTATATGATAAGACTCATAGGATTACTCTTGAGGCCAATAGGCATCATGGTATGAATGATAGGGCACATATTGGGACTCATAGAGAGGTGTTTCTTGATAGGTTTCTTGGTAACATTCCTCATAGGGTTGTCCAACAACATGGTGTCCATATGGAAATGGAAATGAAGGGATATAGGGTTGTCATGGTTCATAGGATTGATAACCTTTTTGATAAGATTGTTGAAGGGTAAAAGGTGATTCATAGCAAGGATGATAAAAAATTTCATGATAGGATTATTAGCCATATATATCCATATCAACCTCATAAGTCAAAGAAAACATAAAAATTGATCAAATTTTTCAAATAGATATACTTGGGCTACTTATAACTAGAAGTTATAATTTTTAGTCACCATTGGTGTTATATTGCTTTCTTCCAAAAACTAATTAGAGGAAAGACAAAAAAATAATCTTCCTAATATCTTGGACCTTGGTCCCACTTGGCATGCCAAAAAAATTGTCAATTGGAATTTCACCCTTTGATGAGATGTCTCATCTCTCCTCATCTAAGTGTCACAATTGAAATTCCTCTAGGATGTGGGTAGCCTAAGAATGAGGTGAATCTCTAGATAGGGATAGCTACCTTAATGTACCCATTGTAAATCAATACTACACCTAAAATTTGTGAGGGAAAAGGGAGAGAAAATTGAAAGTAAACTATCATAAATGAGGTGATACACAAAATTAGTTGATGACTACCAACTAGCTAAATGTTACACATGATAACAAGGGACTAACCAAACATACACTTCTTAAATCTATAGCTTCTCACATCAATATTTCATTATGAGGTTGTGATGAATTTTTAAGCTAGGAAGACTATATAAGAGGTGTATAATGGCACTATTTGAATAGACTAACTCACTTAACCTTGAGACATCATAAAACGATTCACATGACGCACAAGAAGAATCTTTCTAGTTACAAATAGGTGAGATAATGAGACAACATACTAATGAAATAAGATTCATAACTAATAAATATCATTCATTCAAGTAAAACACACTATGATTAGTCATGACAGAGGTAAAAACAAGTATTATTTATTTATCCATGGCATTAAAATGAGCAAGGCTTCTCCATACTCAGGTGGAGCATAGTTTATAAAGGCCAAAATGGTTAGTTCTTATAGAACTTGAGAGAGAGAGGAGAAGAGAGAAGTATAAAGGTCATAAGGACACTTATAAAGATAAAAAATGAGTTACTTGTACATGATAAGAGGATGTTAAATGGACCATGTAAGGTTATAAGAGACAAATAGATTCCCAAGTCACGAAACTCATGAAAAGTGGCATAAGAGTTCCCTTTGTTGGCTCAAAAAATTGCCTTCATGATTTAGATCTATTTGAACATCCTAAAAATGATTAGGGATAGGCCTAATAATTATAAATATATGGAATGGTTTTATACATGTTGTTCCATGCATTTGTTGTAGTCTTACTCATCTAGAATCTCTTGAAAGTGAACCATCACTACTTGTAGTCTAAGAAACTCCTTTTTTAGTCACCCTTCACACTTGGATTCCAATATGGAATCATTTTTACATGAAAATTAATAAAATGGAGTGGATGAAAGTTTTAAATACCCTTCATGGCCTTAGAGTCATCACGTACACCTTAAAAATATATCCTCTTGAATTTTTCACACTTCTTACCATCATATCCACTATACCTGTTTCAACTAGCTGAGATGAGAGATCTAGAAGGCACACTTACAAGTTTTTAAAAGGAATTAAATTTATATGGGTGGTTATATTAAGTATTAATATTCCATTCCATGTGAATTTAATCTCTTGAAACCTCTTATAACCTACACAATGCATAAAATAGTCAATAAAACCCTATTTTGTACTCCATCCATATAATTTTTTATAGTTAAAAAATATATGGAGGAGCATAAGAGAGTATTATACAAGGTTAAATCAATTTTATGATAATTCCATCTCACTTTAATAACCCTTAACCTCATTTGCCTAATCAGGTCTTTCCAAGGGTTTAGCAAGGGTTTAGGCCTATTTTACACTCTTAGGATTTTTTCATAAAAACTTGATGTTAAAATATAAACTCAATGCCACAAAATGATTTTTTAGGACCTAATATAACTCATCATATCTCTTTTGATCTCCATGAAAAGTGCCAAGGAGATACAAGCACTTAAAGTTGTCCTATCGAGCTCGTTTCTCTTTTTCCTACAGGCCTAAGTTGGTCCTAAGCCAAAAATGGCTTTCTTTGTGACTTATATACATATAAATAGATAAAACACATCTGAAATGATCCTATAAACATTTAAAAATAGGTTATAAGTCTCATCTCAAGGTGTAATTGAAAATGACTGTCAATTTGGTTTCTAGGCCTAATAATGCCTAATAAGCCTGCCTACAAACTCAATAACCCAGACCATCCTGGTGGGTTTCCTTCCTTTATAATATGTTTCTATGTTTTTCCTAGGTTTTTTTCAACTCCAAACACCTGTTTTAAATTTCATAACAACTTTTATGACAGCTTTCTATCTCCTTTTATCAAGACTATAGTGTTTATGCATGAGGGGAGTGCCATCTATTTAAGACAAAACATAGGTAACTTTCCATATTTTATCACAAAAAATGAGAATTGGATGAGTACCTCCAAGTTAAATATATTATTCATACCAAATTTTATCCTCTGGTCAGGTCATTTTACCCCTTAACTCTTCCAAAACCTAAAACATACCCCTAAACGGTAGACTGTGTAGGATTATTTTATGTGGAATGTATGTTGTATAATGAGATACTTTATATATTTTATATCACATGGTAATATATTATTTAAATTAATTCCATAATTTTTTAGTTCCTTCAACACATTTATCATCTCATACCTTTCAAACACTTCATTGCATACCCTTAAGTTTGACTATCTCAAACTACAGACTATATTCCTATTTGGGAAGGACCCCTATAGGTGGTTCAACATAGTTAGACACTAATAATGATGTTAAAAAAACCTTATTTAGATCTCCCAATGATATTTTTAAAATTATTTATATAAATTCACTTCATTTTCATTCCATTTCGACACTAAGATCACTACTACCCTCTTCATTATCTACAACCGTCAATTACAGTTGGTTATAGGTGCATATTTTCAAATGAGGGAGCATCTGTAGGTTTTTATCTGATCAAAAATCAACATTATAACCTCTCCTTATTGGTGTTAATGTTATAAAAGTTCACATATTTCTCTAGCTTACTATTCTTTAGGTCTATAAGAAAGGAACACCTTCTCAAATTTGCACCTTAGGTTGGCTATAGGTGAGCATTTGCTTATGAAGGGACACCTATAGGTGTTCATGAGGCTTGAAATACTACATATGAAACTTATCATAATTATATTAATTATAATTGGTACAAAATTTCATAAATATTGCTATTCCAACCATGAGAGTATGTTTTTTTTTCTCTTTAGGATGTCAAAAGTCACTCAAAACTCAAATCCTATAGATTGCACTATCTGACTTTAGTGCATAAATGGGCAAGTTTAAGGTTCTCAACAACCATTATCCCTTAGTCATCTACCCTCAAAACCTTTTAGATTAATTTTCCTATGTATGGGATATAATATGAGCTCACTAAAAGTGATCTAAATTCAACATGGCATTGTTATAAGAGCTCTCCATAATAGCTAGGTGCTCTATTTTGCATGTTTTGGGGCTTATTTCCTAAACATAGTCATTGGATATTTGAAAGGTGATTCTCAAATGTAAATATAATTATAGCCTTATAAACATGTATTTTAATATATTTTTAACATTTTATATCTTTAATATGAGCTCCACTATGTGTCTTAACACTTCATATGACACCTAAGCCCTTTGTCAAGCCACCTTAAGTAGACATTCCACTATGCAAGTAGTGGGGAGTGTGAGTTGGCAGAATATGTGGTTTATGAGATCCAAAAGAGTTTTATGATTCCTAAAGGATTAAAAATATACTCATTTCATGATCAAATACCATGTTTAGCTCAGATACCTCCTTCAAACCTAACATCCTCCATGAGGGCACCTGTAGGTGCACCCTAAGTTGCATATAGGTAGACAATGGTAAAAAGATCCATATATTCAAAGAAATTTCCTTCCTAATATTTTTATATCCTCTCATGATTTTTAAATGAAACATTATTATATTTTAAAGCTTAAATAAATATTTTTTATAACTCATTTTCAATATTTCAATCTTCTTTCATGGCACCTAGCTGACTGTGTATGACAATAATAGAGCAGACTAACTGTATGGTGTTCTATGATTGAAATATCATATAAATTGATTATAGAAATATATTTAATATTAAAATTTTCCAATAATAAATAATAAACATGAGTATGAACCTATAAAAACTTAGTGAAGTCACCATTAAAGCATGAAGCTCTTGAAAATGGTGGAAACCTACCTATTATATAAAAAAGTGCTTCTTCTTGTAACTTAAGATTATTTACATATAAAAATAAATTTAAATAATAAAAAAATCATGGATAACATGAGTGAATGGTTTCCATTTCATTTGGAGTCAATTCCAATGGCTGGAATTGATAAAAATATCCAAACCAAAGCAAAACCTATAAGGTGCATGAAACAGTGAGAAGAAAAATATACTCAACTTATTAGAGATGATTAATAAAGAAAATGTGACAAATATTTGAAATGTGTTTATCAAAATTAATATATCTAAATTTAATTTCACCCTCTAAAGGCATTTGGTCTAAAACTTCCTCAAGTAATCGTACCAAACATAAACCTGTTGATCACTTTTGCATGTCTAAAAGCGTGAGAAAGGAAAAACTCAACTTTGGAACTTTTAGATCATTTAAAACATGTAATTAAGATTTATTAAGTTTAATATACATTCCATGACCTTCTCCCACATATCACTTTCTCCCATGGGTCATACAAATGCAAAACTCATCCTTTTTCCTTTGTTTTCTTGATCTTCAGTTAGATAACCTACAAGTTTCAGATGGGACTAACATTATTGATAGGGAATATGACTTCTTGGATGTTTTAGAGGATATTAGGACACTTTGATACCTTGAAAACCATGCCATTTGCATTTATGACCCCTAAATGCCTATTTAATGACTCAAAATGACATATTAACTAATTGGATCATGATCAGGGCTAAAATAGCATTAAATTACATCACAAAACATATAATACACCCTATTACATAATACTAAACCCCTTATCATCCTCTAAAGATAAATTTTTTACCTATAGGGGTCCTAATTTGACCTATAAGGTCAAATTTTGTCAACAGTAACTTCAGTTTCCATGCCTCCCAAGGAAATGAAGTTCAAGTTTAAGGGCCTAGAAGTGACTTCTTATTTGGAGTATAATATGGTAGAAATAATAGATATAAATTTATCTCACATTGACCTAGGAAATTTTTGGGCTAGGATAGGGGCAAATTTCAAAAGTGACTAGATCCAAAGTATCTATGACTCTAGTTTACCACAAGCTATAGCCTTTCCACTTTTAGTTCAAATCCCTAAGTGAATCCTCAAAAAGGCTCAACATTATGAACCTTATAGGAGACAAGTTTTCATTGAGAAAGGGGAGAAAGTTATAGATCTTGATCCTAACTTCATCAACATAGTGTTTTCCATCCCTGAGTTTGAGATTTATTTGGATATAAACTTGCAAACATCTACACAATTTTATGAGGAGAAGGAAGAGAAGTGTAAAAAAATTATCAACAAATAATGGCTCAAGAATCCCAATCATTCCTCCACTAGATTTCCCAAGACTATGTATATGTCTAATTTTATAGAGGAGGTGGGAGACATTATAAAACTACTACATAGAGTCATTAGCAATATTGATGCCAAGTTTTATCAAGATTGGATGTACCAGTATATCTAGATAATCAAATAGAATAAATAATAGACACATTGGGCCTAACTAATAAGTGATTCCCTCCATAACCAGTTGGTGGAAGTGTAAATGACTAATAAATTTTATATGATATCATACATTATCTATATCTTAACCAAAGTAAGATTGTTTCCCAAGTCTAAATATAGTTCTTAAAGAGATAACTAGAGTCTAAAAATACTACCTTGATCTCACATTAAGGGCTAGTGGATAATAATTCAGGAGAGTTAATTATGATTTCTTTTACAACATCATCATCATGTTTGATTAAGAGATCAAGAAGACAAGGTTATCCCAAGTGGTAAAAGATGAGAATACCAATTGGGGCTCCTTATTTATATAGTTCCTGACCTATTCCTACATCAAAGTAGTTGGATTCAATGGTTGTCCTTACACACTTCCCTGATATGTAAGTGACAAATGTGTATTGTTGGATTTGGTTAGGTAGTTGGTGGATACACATCATCTCCTTTCAGATAGACATAAGGCAAGGATATGATTCCATATTTCTATTACCTATTATACATGCCAGTCTCTTTTAAAGGCTATAACTACATTGGTAGAGATGTGCCAAGTAACATTGAGGACCCTAGAATCTAGACCTTAATTTGACCCATATGGTAAAGTCACTACTGCACTAGAGCTGGAAACATATCAACATGTGCCATATTATGAGGATTTTTGGGAGGACTGTAATGACAAGGAAATGGTTAGAATGTGGGACTATTCTAGAATGTCCCTAAAACAAACAAAGGACTATGATTTATCCCCAGTCCTTGATGACTTGGTGGATGATAACTTCAAAGTAGATCCCATCCCTCACACAAATTATTTCTAAGCCTTTACCACCAATAAGGTGGTTAGTTCCTAAATATTTTTCACTATTTTATAGAATAGCCCCGATGATCAATAGAAGTATCAATTGTCTAAGGAGAAAGGGAGTGGAAGTTATAAGAGAAACCATAGGGGTTAAAGAGAAGCTTTTAAATCTCAAGGAAGAAGGCCTTACTTCATCAGAGGAGGGTCCTATGTAACCTAAGAAGAATAAGAATAAAAATACAAGGGCAAGAAAGGCAGAATCTAGAAGACAAGGAGAAACTGCAAATGAACCTATTGACCTTTTAGTAGAAGAGACAATGACAACACAATGATCTATAGATTCAGATCCCATATCCTTGACTCCCATTTCCACTTCTCCCCTTCTCCTACACATTTTTTACAAGAGGTTTCAACACCTCCACTAGTTATCCCCATTATTCTTCAAGCCTCTCAAGTACCCATTACTCCACAAGTTGTAGCTCCTCCACCTCTAGTGTCAACCCCTCCACTTTTTCCCACTTCATCTACCACTCCACCCACATTAATAATCCAAGTTTAATTATCAAAAATGAGTCAAGTGGAATCTTATGGTCTCCCTACAATATAAATTCAAGTTTCCACTTCATTTTCCCTTCCTCCCACCTCACCTTCCCCATTTGATCCACTCCCACTTTCCATTCCATATACAATTCCTTACATTTCATTATCATTAATTCTTAACACCACCTAATAATACATTACCTCACATTCAATCATCTTGACTATGGTTCCATAGGTCACCTCAACCCCTAGGGTAAGTACTATTTTTCCTTCATCTCAACCCACTATTTTCATTTTACCAACCCTGAGTTGTCTTACACACCTAATTGACACATTTAGTACCTTGGCTTCCACCCTTCCACCAGTCCTTAAATTCATAGACTTTGTTTCAGTTCCATCTTCCACTCCCCCATTAGGTATAGCTACTCCCATTGCTTCCACTTCCCCATTTCCACTATTTCATCCATACCATCACTTGAGGTTGGAGCAACCTAGGCACTTGGTATATTGGTTTGCAAATTATTGGTGAGGGTGGAGCCTCATAGGCACCTCCTGAGTAGACATTAGTATCATCTTCCTAGGAGTCTCCTTTGGGCATAGTATCAGTTAATGTAGACACATCAACTAAAAATTCCTTGGTGACCATGTCAGATTAACAAAAGGCTACCCCTAGTTGGTTAGCCCAATCTATGGGTAAAAAGCAAAAAATAATGATTGATCCCAACTCTTTAGAAATCAGCATGTCAAAATTCAAAAAAAGTCAAATACCACTCCCAAGACTCTCTTAAGGACATTCACTAATGATAAGGGAGAGAGAAGTTGATATTGTAGTTCCCCCACTAGACAAATCAAAAGATCTTGTGGTAGTAGATTATCAAGATTCTCACATACACCTTGGTCAATAGACAAGAGAGGGACTCAAGAATGATGTGTAGATGGGTATCAACTCTCTCTCTTCCAGATAATTGACCATGACAAATCCACTAAGGATGATCTTAAAAGGAAGGTTGATTAGTTGACTAAAGCATTCAACCAGTTTATAAAGCCTAGTGAAACATCATAGCAACCACAGGTAGTGCATCTAATCAGTCTAGATCAATCTACAATTGATTCTATATGAGATATTGCTCATATTGTAAGGGCTACAAAATAATGGTCTAAGGACCAATCACAATATGTAAAAAAAATTCTTGGAGCCATGATGGAGCATTATGGAGTCATCATAGAGAGAAGAAATATTTTGAAGGAATAGATTAAGACCTATAAAGGAGAAATTTAGCTCTTAAATATGTATTATTCCAAATTGATAGCCATAAAATCAATTGCCATAAATACCCAAATATGGAAGGATCATGTTGAGTAGTAAGAACTACACAAGGCTACTCAATTTTAGATAAGAGTATTGATAAAGTCTATGGAGCAATCCAAGGAGGCTCATGATAAGGCTATTGATGTGTTATATAAGATTGAAGGCATGATGTATTTAATTTCATGCCAACTAATGGATGATGCCAACAATCTACTTTAAGTAGAACAAGTTCATAATCATTTTAAGGCAATTGTTGAGGAGTCTATGAAAGACATGGTCTTTACCTTAAGTTCAATTCATAAGTTCATCAAATAAGAGAAATAAAATCATTAGATGAGAACTAAAATATAGGGTATAATGACCTTTATAAGAGAACTAGTTGATGTACAGGTAAATTATGCAACCTTTAACATTTATTCTTATGGGCTAGATGCAAAATGAATACATGAAATAGTCAAGGCCTTTGATACATACGTAGAGAAGTTACAGATAGAGAATGATAAGAAAGCTGAGGAGATTCTAGATATCAATTAATATCCCCTCTTTTTTATATTTTAAAATGTTACTATCACGTGTAATTTCATTTCAAAGACAATGTAAATAGTAATTGCAAATGTACATCTTTATTTTTTATAACTCTTTTCAGAAAGAAAAAGATATATTTTTACACTTTATATTTTGAATATGGAAGTTGCAAAAGCATAAGTGAAAATTTCACTTTCTATTTTGATTAACTTGAATTATTTAAAAAGGTGCAAAGTCATGAAGTTTAAATTGCTTGATTCCTTTTTGGAAAAAAGTGGTAAAGACTTAGATGTTGTAAAATTCTCACTTTAGATTTTGTATGCTAGGGTTTGCATGAAAAGAAACTTGAAATTTATTTCAATATTATCTTTTTTTTAGAAAATCCAATTTCTATTTGGGCATCACTTCTTTCATAGAGAGCTATTTTTAGTCACTATCAGATGAAAAAGCCTTGCATGAAGATCTTCAATTCCAGCCATGTCATGTTATGCCTAGGATCACACCCATCTCATGCATATTATGTTTCAGCTATTCCATAAATCCAAGATGCTAGAAATAGAAGAGCTCACCTCATTTTGAATGAGTATTTTAGATCTACATGATTTCATGAACTGAGTGTTCATGTTTCAACAACTACATGTCTTTTATGACATATTTTGTATAAATATGTGTAGACCCCATGGTCCAATCTATATTTTTATTACTAGTTATATTTTTTACTTTTTGAATGTATTTACTACAAGATGTAATCTTTGGAGAGAAATAAAGTTGAATTTTTCCCTTTCTTGTCTTTGGAATCTCTATGTTGTGCAAAGTTATTTGATTTTCTATGGGAGTTCTATCTTCTAATTTAGTATTCAATAAAATTCATTTATGGTACTTTACCCTCTTAATAATATTGTTTGGAATAAAGATCATTTTCCATTTTCTTAAGAATAGTTAAAATACTACATCTAATTTCCAAATTTTCATAATTATGTGCTTAAAATAAATTCAATATAATTTCTACCCTATTGTGTTTGTCAAACAAGCATCTAGATCCACTATACAATATTTGGTGCAAACACCATACTTTCATTTTTCTGTAATTTCAAATTTCTTTAACCCTTCTCCCCATAAAAACCCTAGTTTAGGATCCAAAAATCACTAAATAGTGAGATTTACATAAAGATGATATTTTATCAATTAATATCAAATTTTAGTGAAAGGAAGTTAGCCTTCTCTAAATATTAACCTCAAATTGCCAAGGTCCCACGACTTTGGTGGTTTTTCCATTGTATCATTAGGCACTTGCACAAAAAGCTATAGAATCAAGGTAGGTGCAAACCTATGTCATAATAAAGATCAAGGTCACTAAGATGGTCAGAGGTAAGGGCTTTTGTGAGCACATGGTAAATGACATCTAGGAAGACAAGGAAGCTATTTTAGTGACCCACGATAACTCACAAGTAGGTGCACCTCCACTTCAAAAGAGCTAGCTTCAAGATATGTCTCACTTTTTGGTAACAAGAGAATGCCCTAAAAGTTTGGATAGAGCCAAAATAAGGTACTTCAAGCTTAAATCCATACCTTATGCATGTAGACACCTAAATCTAGCCACCAATAACTTCCAATCAAGCTTTTGGCCAATTTCTACCCAAAATACACAATTTGGCCTTAAAACTCTAAAAAATGCTAAATGATGTGAAACTAACATATTAAAATGCAAATTTTGGCTAGGGTATCCCTAAATGGGGAAATACAATTTATGGACTAGCTAACTTTGGTCAGATTATTCCGAGTCAAAATGCCAATTTTTTACCTAGGTTCTCTGGATTGCTCTTTCCTATCAAATATCTTACAAAATATGTATGCCTTTGTTATTTGTTTTCAATAACATCCTAAATGAGATAATGATCCAACACATTTTACATCACCTTTCAATTCCAATCCAGTCAAATTTTGGACTAATAATAAGGTATTCTAATCAATTTGAGTAATTTGTGCACAAAGTGCTTAAGCATGCTTAAGAGATAATTAATCCAAATCAAGGCCTAATTAAGAACTCCATGGAGACTTGTTGAAAATTTATTTTTAGAAATGGATATTGAATATCTGCATCATTATGTGACCTCATTTCTTGAGAAGACATCCTTAAGCCATAAATGCCACAAATTTCAGGATTCATGCACCTCCATGCCTCATCAATGACTTCCATGATGCCCTCTATGCCTCTTAATTCCACCTTATTCTAATGTCATGATGAGGATAATTATAAAATTAATTCTAAAAATTTGAATTAATCCTCAACCACACATCTCAATCTCATAATGGATGGTTTAGGTTGATTCTAGACATTCTCAAAAATCTATAAATAGAGAGTCCAAGAACATCATTTCTAAGCTATTTTGGTGCAAATTTATAATTCAAAAATATCTTAAACAATCCATTACAATTATTTTTACCATGCCAAATTTATTTCAAGCCAATCCAAGCCAAGCTATAAGCCAAAGGTGCCAAGGAGAGATGGAGGTAGCCAAGCTTCCATTACCAATGACTTCATGAGCACAAGCTGAGCAAGCCACTATAATAAGCATTTTGGAGCATCCAAGGAAGGTAAAAGAGAGTTTATTTTGAATTTGAGTTTTATTTTTTATTCATTTTTTTTAACTAAGCTCTCCCTAGTGTCTAGGCCTAGAGATGTTATGCTAGTTGGTGTGTTTCTTTCATTTTGTTTTCATTTTAAAATTAACACCATACTAACCATCCTCTCTTGAGTCAAATTTTTAGATCACATATGGGACACTTGATGGGATTAGATGCATCCCACTCATGAAGAAGATCATTTTTCAGCTTTAAAATCTTTATTTAGATCATTAAAACTCTTGCAAATTGATTTTTTCACTTTTTTTTCACTTTGGTTTGCCACGGGTTTAGAAACCGATATCGGTTAGTAAAAATGATATCCTTTGGATAGTTTTTTTCAATCACTATTGGTATAACCTATGTTTTTTAGATAACTATCATTGGTTAGCTAGTTTAACTATTGTTGGTTATATAATTGACATCAATCACTATGTTTTTCTTAAAACATAGACCCGATATCTTTTTTTTTAAAGTTCATTATTTCAAAACTAAAAGAGATTCAAGTCTAAAGGACATGCTAACATTTTTATTAGAGGACCAAGCTTGAAATTTTCTAAAAAAATGTTTTAGATCACCTTTTGCATGCTTAGAAATCAATTAGGAACCTTATTTTGGTGTTTAAAAATAAAATTAGATGCTTATGATGAATGTTTTAAAAGTTTGAAACTAAGACCAAGGGGTCAAATGGACACCACCTCATTTTCCATTTGGGATTAAAAATGAACTCACCTTTTCAAGATTTTTGTATTCACTTAGTTGTTTTAGATTAAATTTTGGTATGGAAAAAAGAGGGATGTTGCATGTATGCTCTTCCATTTGTCCCCTTTACCTTTGGAATCAAAAGTACCAATCCTATTAAAAGTAGCCTAGTCCAAGGATTAGAAATAAATTCATCTAAAGCAATCCCCAAAAACTCATCAAAGTTTGGGTGACCTTAAAACTAAAGTCTTTCTAGTTTCATGCTTTCTTTGTTTTTATGCAAACTTGGCTCACGATGGGGACTTCATCACCTCCTATAAGTTCTTTAGGGAAGCTTTGACCCAAGTTTTCACCTCTTGGCATTGACTTAATTTGGCTCCTAATTGGAGTTTCACATGAGATGTAGACATCACACTATACTTTATGAATATCAGAATGTAGTGGCTGTAAAAAAGACTGGACCTTTTTTGCAACAAGCCAAGTGATATAGACTCAAAACACATGCTTTTATTTTGCATTGTTTGGCATGAAAGTCATTGTGCAATTGATTCCCCTAGAATTTTCAAAAACTTGTTAAATCTTAGTAAAATCCCCACTCGATGTGGACGTATTATTGGTGTAAGGTGCACCTCAAGGTCCATATTATAGTACTATCATTTGAGAGAAGGGAGGTGTAAAAAACCTAATATATAATGTTCATTTACTTTTGGATGTAGACTTAAAATACTCTCAAATGATGTATATTGATGGATTCCAACAATACCAAGCAACCTTGTTAGTTTAGGATCTAAGAGAAATTAATTAGTTGGTCTTATCCTAGATTAAAGTCTTGTTTGAATTCAAAACTTGGTGTAAACAAACAAGTCAAACCAAACACATAGTCCTAATTTTCTTTTGAACAAAGAGGCATTATGTTGCCCATGTGAAAACAGCAATTTGCATTGTTCAAAGTTCATCAAAAGCTTGGGAGTCATATCATCCACTTTGGTACAGTTATGCTACCCAATTGAGTCTAGACCTTTACCAAATTTGGTTTCAGTCCTTCACTTATAATCTAAATTTGAAATTGCACCTCTATAAGTTCATAAGGTTGATGTGTTAAGTGGGTTTGCCATTTTCACTAAAATTGAGGGAACTTAGGTTTAAATTCCAATTTGGTTTGAAGGTAATTTAAGACTCATAATCATTTTCATCACTTGATAAACTTAAGCCATTTTGTGCTAAACACTTGCACTTTGAGTCTATGCACCACAACATTTTGAGTCAAGAAAAGTAGTGTTATGTTATCAAAATTGTGGAAAACAATCTTTGCCTTAGAGAGTTTTTGAAATAAACTATTTTTTCACACCTTTTGGGTATTTTAGCATCATTACTCTACCAAAAACATTTCAAATATTGTTTCATAGACCCTCTTGCATAGAGTTCAAATTTTTTGCTACATTTTTAGACCAATCCAAGTGTACTTTCATGATATTTTGTCTAACACAGTTATACTGTTCACTTTTGCCTATCTTATTTGTCAAAAGAACCAAGTTTTATACCATTATTTATCAGAAAATAAATTATCTCTAAAGTTCCTTTTGTTTCATACCTTATACCTAGTTGATCAAGTTTATGTCTAATAATTAAATGCCTAGTGTTTGTTAGAAGTGTTTCAAATCCGTTAAATTAAAACATTCATCTATTTCAAAGTCTATCTTTTGACACTATTTGGCCAAGAGTCCTAGCACATGCCTTATTTGAGCCTAGATTTTGATGCCACATTTGGCCAAAAGACCTAACAACTTTTAATTTCTAGATTAGACTAATTTGAAACACTTCGACCTTAGAGTTTGGAATTTTAATTTTTGGTCCATTTACTTGCTTATCTTTGTGTGAATAGTGAAATGTTAGATACTTCACGCTAGCTTGTTTCCTCACAAATATTTTTATAAACCTTTTGATCCTTTTGATGAATCTAGACTAGGTTGGAACATCATCTATTTTAGATTTTTACCTTTTTAGAGTTTGTAGAACTCTTTGACCTTTTATCACAAAGAATTGACTATGGAACCTAACATGTATTCCTACATTGATAGTGGAATCATGTACAATCTAGGGATTAGTAATGTAGTTCAATAGGAATAAATGGTGAAAGACCCCTATATAGATAATATTGCTTATGAGATGGATTGTTATCCCTCTTATAATACTCAATCAGGGGCACAAAACCAAGATCCCTTGGCTAACTATTTGGTTAACACACCATATTATTCAAAATAAGACCAAAAATAAGCCACATAATACCTAATTACAATACCCATAGTGGATGAGCTAGTTCTTCAATATTCATATTCTACTAATACAACTTCCACGTATGATCCATTTTTGTTTGAGTGACATTTGTTAGAGAACAAAGATGAGATTTTGGTTGGAGCCATAGAGGTCGGGGCCAAGTTTATAGTAGACCTCCCCCATGAGAATTTACCAAGCCTAGTAAGAGTACCCCACAATATAATTTATGATCAACAGGCTTCTTCTAGAAATCTTACGGCTCTAGTCCAAACAATGTATCAAGTAACTAATATATCTAATCGAGGAAAAAACATCATCAAAGATCACTTTAACCAAATGCAGACATCATATCAAACCTACCTAAATCTAGCACATAATTTCAAATAGATAACATGGTGAGTAAGCCTCTTATTGACCTATTTCCTTCAATAGGAGTGTTGATAGAGTTAACTAGACAAGAGAATCTAAGTTCTAACCCATTCATACAAACCACTTCAATAGATAACTTGATGCATATGTCTATTATTGAAGAAGTGTCTTTAGCCTCTACACAGAATAGTGAGCCAAATGTAGTAGACAATGTTCAAACAACATCCAACCCTAATCAAATTGGTACTAATGCACAAACAACTAGCCAACAACATGTGCATGTAGTTAATCCCATGAGTAGATCATCATACTAGGGAATAGGAGTTTCTACACCCCAACCTCAATTGTCTACTTCCTCAAGTGTATAACTTACAAGATTAGGTAATCAAGTAATAGCGAGTGTCATGCTTCAATGATATAATATGATGAATCCTACTCCTCATCAACAAGTAATGAGTAGTATTCCACAACAACAGGCATAACCTAGTGTATCAATGCAAAAGAGGATAAAAACATTGCCACCTTAATCAGGGGAAACTAATGTTCTACCTCACCAAATAACAATAAACATACCTCCTCAGTCATAGACTGATATGCCAATCCAAAACCAAGTAATTTGTTTCCTCACAAATCTTTTTATAAACCTTTTGATCCTTTTGATGAATCTAGACTAGGTTGAAACATCATCTATTTTAGATTTTTCCCTTTTTAGAGTTTGTAGAACTCTTTAACCTTTTATCACAAAGAATTGACTATGGAACCTAACATGTATTCCTACATTGATAGTGGACTCATGTACAATCCAGGGATTAGTAATGTAGTTGCATAGGAATAAATGGTTAAAGACCCCTATATAGATAATATTGCTTATGAGATGGATTGTTATCCCTCTTATAATACTCAATCAGGGGCATAAAACAAAGATCCCTTGGCTAACTATTTGGTTAACACACTATCTTATTCATAATAAGACCAAGAATAAGCCACATAATACCTAATTACAATACCCATAGTGGATAAGCTAGTTCTTCAATAGTCATATTCTACTAATACAACTTCCACGTATGATCCATGTTTGTTTGAGTGACATTTTTTAGAGAACAAAGATGAGATTTTGGTTAGATCCATAGAGGTAGGGGCCAAGTTTCTAGCAGACTTCCCCCATGAGAATTTACCAAGCCTAGTAAGAGTGCCCCAAAATATCATTTATGATCAATAGGCTTCTTTTAGAAATCTTATGGCTCTAGTACAAACAATGTATTAGGAAACTAATATATCTAATCGAGGCAAAAACATCATCAAAGATCACTTTAACCAAATTCAGACATCATATCAAACCTACCTAAATCTAGCACATAATTTCAAATAGATGAACATGGTGAGTAAGCCTCTTATTGACCTAGTTCCTTCAATAGGAGTGTTGATAGAGTTAACTAGACAAGAGAATCTAAGTTCTGACCCATTCATACAAACCACTTCAATAGATAACTTGATGCATATGTCTATTATTGAAGAAGTGTCTTTAGCCTCTACATAGAATAGTGAGCCAAATGTAGTAGACAATGTTCAAACAACATCTAACCCTAATCAAATTGGTACTAATGCACAAACAACTAGCCAACAACATGTGCCTATAGTTAATCCCATGAGTAGATCATCATACTAGGGAATAGGAGTTTCTACACCCCAACCTCAATTGTCTACTTCCTAAAGTGTACAACTTACAAGATTAGGTAATCAAGTAATTGCCAATGTCATGCCTCAATGATAGAATGTGATGAATCCTACTCCTCATCAACAAGTAATGAGTAGTATTCCACAACAACAAGCATAACCTAGTGTATCAATGCAATAGAGGATAAAGACATTGCCACCTTAATCAAGGGAAACTAATGTTCTACCTCACCAAATAATAATAAACGTACCTCTTCAGTCATAGACTGATATACCAATCCAAAACCAAGTAATGACTAGTCAACAATGTGCAAATATTGATCAATAGCAAATGCCAAATCTACAATCTATTTTTACTTCTCCATAGGGATTCATGTAATAAGGAGGTTCCCATGTTTCTCAAGTACCTAATAGACAATTGTTGATTGATAATATGCCACAAATTTAGAGACAAGGTCTTGGTCCACAAGTTTTCACTCAATAACAAGGTTTGATTACTCAGTAGCATGTCCCTTTTCAACCACATCAGACATAATATAGTTATATCCCTCCATCCCAACCACAATATCCTCCAAGTCAAAATTTTATCACCAACCCAAACCAAAATATCACATAACCAAATTAGCAATTTCAAGTACATCCTAATCCACATATGCATATTCTTAGTCCTTTCTCTAGCCAAACCAATATACCCCAGTAGGTATCTCCAACATACCCTAATTAAAGTGTCCCACTTGTGACCTCCCAATCATCTACCCAAACCAATATTATCCCTCAAACCAATGTTATTTCTAGTTTCCCTGTAGACACCAAAATAGTGTTAACCCCTCCTTTTGGTCCCTTTCTAACTTCAACATGCCTAACCTAAACTTTATTAATTTAAAATACTTATTTTAAATTAATAATCCCCCCTAGACACCTCACCTTGGATTCCTGGCTCTTAAGCCATTTATCACCCTATGACTAATCAATAATTACCTAAGACCTAATTTTAACTCTCCCACTAACTCTCGTGCCTATTATACCCGCCTTTGGACCATTTAACAACAACAACCAAACTTGGCAGATGGAAGAGCGAGCAAAAGGCTAAAAATAGCCTTTTTTCCCATTCTCTAGCCATCGACATCGGTTAATAGTCGATCGACATCAGTGGTATCACCGACGTCGATTGCTTAAAACTAAATTTTGACCTTGACTATAGAGTTGAATGTGAATTCTCTTACTCCCAAGATCTGAATTCTCTTGCTCCTCGACTCCTTGTAGATCAAAGATAGGCTTTCAGATGAGGCATCAACATTCTATCATCACTCTCTAGGCTAAGAAACTCTACAAAATTCACTCCACACCAGATTGAAACATTGCATGAGGTCTCCTACATCAGCCATAATGGAATGTCTTCTACACTTCTGGTTCTCCACCAAGAGCTAAGTATTATTCTAGGTTATATTTTAGTATTTTTAGAATGCATTGGTGATTAGTCCATTGAATATTCTTGAGTACTATTGATAGACAACCCAACTTTCTTCCCAGAGCCTTCTTCTCATTCTTATTCTCTTTCCACCCCTGTCTTTTATCTTTGCCCCCTTTCAGACCCTATTCACTATCTTGCAACCCTGCACAGACCTAAACTCCTTCCAAACCCCTTTATCGACCATAAACCTATCCAAAACTCACCCAAGGCCATTGCCATGACTGACATCGACCATTGCCCCTACTGACATTAGCAACATAACCAAAATTGGCAACCTTGATCAACCGAAACTGACAGAACTACCAACGTCAGTGACTATGGAAGACTGATTGTAGAATTTAGGTATGCATTATCTATTTCTCTTTCTTTAAGTCTTTCATTATTTCTTTCTATTACTACACTCTTTTATCAACTAGTGGACTGTCATCCCTCTAGGAATTCTTTACACTTCTGGGACCGAGCATATCATTTGGCAGTCCACCATATCTGTCTCTAACAATTTTCTTTGTTAAGTTTTCTTCTTATCTACAGATGTCATCCTCCACAGCCAAAGAGGAGCTCCTTCAATCATCTAGATATAGCACATAACTTCATCCCAGTATCATCTAACCCCTAACCATTATCTTTAGTTTCTTATTCCTTCTGAATGTGAAAAGCAAAAATGAGTTAGAAACATTCTGGCATGCCCGGTGGGACCTTGGAGTTTTCCTTGGGTTCATTTCTTCTAAAACAAACTTTCATATAAGTGCATAAGGAAAATTTATCTTCTTGCATCCTTCTTCTATCTTCTCATTTCAAAAAGACACCATTAGCACAAGTTAAAAAGAATCTTTCTTTTTCTTCTTGTCACTTCTTTTCTGCATCTTAGAGTAGTGAAATTCATGCTCTTAACCTTTTCCTAATTGTTTGCATCTGAACAAAACATTTCAATTTGGGTTAAAAATATATTGCATCTCATTCCTACTTGAATGCATTTTTAGCTCATCTAGTAATTAAAAATGCATTATGAATAAATCGTAGTGCACATATGTTACACAACCTGACCACATTCACAATCAAACATCTAAACATACCTGAGACAAGGCCCGACTAGGATTTCATCACCTAGCGGATACCTTACCCTTCTTGTTAATCCTACTTGGACTTCACTACCAAGGGGAGAACCCACTTTATTATCTGGCATAGTATAAACTATAGGGGAAGTATATATTGGTGAAGTGACCCAGCTTGACTTTGGGCTCGTGAAGTGAGGGGAACAAGCCCCTAGCACCAAGCCACGTATAAAACCTAACACAGACTTTTGAGCACCAAAACATAACCTAAAACTGACCTTAGACTGCCTCTTTTAGGACCCATTCTAAAATCCCAACTTCCCAAACACACTCTTCTAAGGCATAAGCCAACACGACTCTAAAATTTATTCTTAGGAATTTAATGTTTAGAAGCTGCTTGTCTTCATCTATTTTTTTATTTTTATCTTTTTTTGAGCTGGTAAGGACACATTATTCTGAGCTCCAAAAACAACTCCGAACTTTCTTCTTTCTTCCAAAAACTTTTAGTTTTCTAATTTTTTGGAAATACACAGTAATCGACATCAATTTTTCCACCGACGTCGGTAACTGATCTTCACTAACATCGGTTATCTGACCAACATCAGCAACTTATTTCACTGACATCAATTTTTCTATCGATGTCGGTCACTATCAAAAAAAAAATCTTCTCAAACAGCAAGCTAAAAACTAAATCTATTTTGCCTTGGATGGCTTTGACACGTAATCAAACCAAAACTCTTGTGACCATGCAAGGCAACAACCACTCCCGCCTTCGCCTTCTATATCAAGTCCCCAAATGGATTATAATTTAAAAATTAAACATACTCCTATCCAACCAACCCCAACTCAACCCCCTATTGTTCCCGAAGGGGACCAAAACTTTGAAAGGTTCCTTGACCTCAATGTCAAGGCTCTTCAGCACTATCTCATGAGAAGTCAAATGCAAGATACTTCAGGTAACCTAGTTTATGGAATGCCAACTTCCTTAGTTGAAATGGCAATCATATCAATAGCCTCCATAACCCAACCCATGGTCACCTAGGCCATTGCCTCAACTAACAACCCGACCATGACCAATATTCAAAGTGTGGCCTCTTCTTCTATTTTTGGACTTACCTCCATTGGGGTTTCTATCCCCCCTCAACCACAAACCATTCAACAAAGTTCTACACCATTCCAAAATTTAATTGTCTCCATCCCACCTACTCTTGCACCCATAAATACAAGAGTGACTACTTATCCTTCAGCTAGTGTTGCCACCATCCAACCACCTTTGGTGACATCAAGTCAAGTTGTGCCCTCTAGCTTCATAACACAACCACCCTTGACTTCAACGTTAGTCCTTATGACTAGTTACCAATATGTTGCACCTATACAAGTGCAACCAACTATGTCATACGCTCCACCTAACACCTTCCAAATACCTTACAACCTAAGGGGTGCCCCACCTATAAATCCATCAACTGATCTAATCAAGATGTTGATGGATAAGGTGTCTAATCTTGAGACATCTATTTTGGGTTCAAGAAATGTTCTCTCATATGAACAAATCTGTAATAAACCTATTCATCCTTCAGTCTCAATTTGACCATACCCTAACTAGTGGGAACTCCCAAAATTTACTCATTTTCAAAGTAAAGAGGACCCACAGCAACATCTATGATTGTTTAGACATGCTTGTTACCTTATAGCACATGATGATGCATTATTACTATGCACATTTCCTATGTCGCTTTCTAGTGCTACCCTCTATTGGTATAGTTCTATTACCAGTCACTCTCTATTTACCTTCACGCAACTAGCTCAACTATTTCTTGACCACTTTTCAATTAACATAACTAAAAAGGTCTCCATCACGGACCTATACTCTATCAAACAATTTGATGATGAGTCAATCACTAACTTCATTGTCCGTTGGAGAGGTTTGATTAACCAACTCTCCTTTTCTTTACCTCAACCTAAGCTCATCAAGCTCTTTTCATGAGCATGTGCTAAACACATCTCATCCACTCTATGGGTCCAAACATTCTACACATTTTACGAAGCTTTCACCATGGCCAAGAAGCTTGAACTCTGTGTTGTCGAAGAAGATAAGGTCAAATTGCGTAGTAATGCAAACTCTAATGACCCTTCATCTTCCAAACCTTCTTCTTCCCACTCCAAGTCTAAAGGAGTGGCAAACACTGTGGTCCATAGACCATCATCTTCAACAACAACCAACCAATCCAAACCTTCCACATCTCAAAGCATTACATGATAATTCCAACAACGATACATACAACGTCAATATACTCCAATAGGAGAATCATATGCTTCCGTGTTGGATAAACTAGTCAAGCAGGGGGTCCTCAATCTCACTCATATCTGACCACCTCAATTTGACCCCTCAAAATCCATCCCTACATGGTATAGGGAAAATGACTTTTGTAACTATCATCGTGTCAAAGGTCATGACATAAACAACTGTAAAACTTTCAAAAACATTGTCCAAGACATGCTAGACAAGGGGGATCTTGTTTTGGATAACCTGAATGCGCCGACTAACCAAAACATGGATGTCTTTAGACAACCATTCCTTAACCATCCCCCAAATCAAAATAACATTCAAACCATGGCCGATGACCTTCAAGAGCATAATATATGCATGGTCAACATGGTCTCTCCTTTTATTCCTAACCAACCTCTTCCACAGTCAGAAGAGGTTAATCAACCTATTTGTCCACCATAGGTAGAAGAGCCTTCTTCTCCCATTTATCCACCACATGTAGAAGATCCTTCTTCCTTATTCTCCCATTTGTCCACCACAAGTAGAAGAGCCTTCTTCTCCCATTTGTCCACTACAGGTAGAAGAGCCTTCTTTTCCCATTTGTCCACCACGGGAAGAAGAGCCTTCTTTTTCTATTTGTCCTCCACAACTAGAGGATAGTCCTCCATCCAGCCCCTTTTCACATGTGGGAGAGTCTACTTTAACCTCTCCTATATTGGAAGATGCTTTGATGGCACCAACACTGGCAGCCTTACCCTCATCCTTCTTATCATCAATGGGAGATCATACCTTCCCCGCTACTCGACCACACACAAAAGCCATGAACATCCCTATGCTCTATCCTCTTGAAGAGCCATATTCACCAATTCCTTCTCCATCAAGAGAAGAAATCATCACCTCACCTACTTCAGCTAAGAAAGATTTGGTGATGATTTTCTCTCACCTTTCACCCGTGATTGCTGATTTTGACACATATCTGATCTCACAATCACCCAAACCCTTACAGACATCCACCATGCTGAAACAGATCAAATCTCTTAGTATGCGCCCTATATCAAACTTCACTCACCCACAAGTGAAGATAGACTTGAACCTCACCTCACACAATATTAGTCCTCACACCAAACCAAAGAAGGCTACTAAACCGCATCGGAGAACTCCTCTCTCACCATCACCATTGCCCTCTATTTTGGGCCCACACCCATCTACCTTAAAAGGAGTCTGCCCCACTCCAAACCTCACCAAAATAAATCATGTCCATTACTACCTTTACTTGTCAAGAACATACCTCTTCCAAAACATCCAACACCTCTCACCATAAAAGTGCCATCTACACGTGCGGCCACACTGTCAAACAAAAAGGTGACACGAAACACTCCCTCAACAGCTTTTAAATAGAAGTTGTCAACCTCTATTACTACAACAAAATGTGTAGACCCATTAAAGGGTTGTTATTCATCACTGTTACACCAATTATTGCAGTCTTCTAGCATCAGTCTCCCACTAATTAAGCCATACCAACCTCTCAGACCAAAACCATCTTAGTTTGAAGACACTAAAATTTGTGTGTTTCATCGCACACCTGGGCATGACACTGAACATTATTGTGCTCTTAAGATTGTCATTTGCAAACACCTAAAAAAGGGCACCCTTCTCATTAAGGACCCCTTTGACAAACTACTAACATCATCCCATGTCTCCCAAGCCTCTTTACCTTCACACTCATCAACTCTCAGATCAAAACCATCTTGGTTCGATGACACTAAATTTTGTACGTATCATCGCACACCTGAACATGACACTGAGCGTTGCTATGCTCTTAAGGTTGTCATCCATCAACACTTAAAAAGGGACACCCTTCTCATTAAGGATCCTCTTAACCACCCTTTCAACAAATCATCGACACCATCCCATGCCTCCCAAACATCCTTGCCTACATCGGGATCTCAACGCAAGTCTTTGATTTCTCTACCAACTTATCCCCCTTTGTTTGAAATCAACACCATCAATGTGGCCAACAGGTCACAAACCATGAAGGATAAAGGGAAAGAGAAGGTTTCTCTCCCCCAAACATATCCATTTATCAAGTCTCCTCAACCACCAAAACCCAAGATTACTATCTTGGGCACATCTCGACCAACATCCTCGAAGAGAATTTGTGACTCCATGGTGAAACAACTTCACCACACAACCCCTATGAAGATGTCTTTGTATAACCTAATTCAAATCTCTCCATAGCATCACCAAACTTTAATCAAAGCTTTATAGATAGTGGAGGTCCAACCTGAAGAACCCCAACCACTGGTTACTTTTGTCAAATCATTACCCCCTATTGCCTCCATCACCATCCATGATTCTGAGATTCTAGACTACAACCTGGAAGATCAGGATCCTACCCTCTCAAACTAATCCTATCAGGAAAAAGCTTCATAGGATTCATCCTTACATCACACCCCTTATCAAAGAGAAGCTTCAATGTCTTCTCTCCATCTTATCCAACTATTCCTCAAGCATTCTCCTTGTCACAAAAGCAACTAGGGGAATTCAACTTTATATTAACTATCACGACCTCAACCAAGCATTGAACAAATATCAACCAACCAAGCATCGAAAAAACATCAACCAACCAAGCATCAACCAACATGTGACCAATATGGAAAGAAGAAAATGGGGCAAGTTTTCTCCCAATTGACTTAGACCTTATCATAATGCACAAGTATGGATCAAGGACTTATCGTCTGTCTTCTCTTGAAGGTCAGCCAGAACCTGAGCCCCTTAATGCCTTTCATCTTTAACCATTCTATTGTTAATCAAGTAATCATTCACTTGACATTTAACTTGAGTTCATCCCTTGAGCAACCCCCATCATCATCATTCCTATTCCTTTCAACCATTTTTCCTTACAAACATTAGTTAATCCTTTTTGCATGAATGCAATGTCCTAATAAAAGGGAAACCCTTAAACTTCTATAGTCAAGTCCATGACTAAAACTTCAGTCCATAAAACATAAAAAATTGGGATACCTATTCAAAGGTCATAAACTATCAATGTAGACTACTCCCTTGAAGGATAGCTACATAATTGTTGTAACTAATAGACTGCTCCTTCGAAGGACAACTATCCAAAACTATTAAAATATATAAAGCAGAATATAGACCACTCCCTCGAAGGATGGCTATACCCAAATTTTGCTATAAACAACACTCTCTCAGAAGCTTCCCACATCGATTAGCTTCATGTATGACCACAAAACCAAACAACATCCCACGTAGACTTCCCACATCGATTAGTCTACCAAAAAAAATTGACTGATAAACTATTAAGTCATGGACGTGCCTATAGTCGTTCTTAGGGTCACCTATAAAAGGGGCAAAGTTATCCTTGCTAAAAAGGGTTACAGTATCCTCACATCTCACATAATCAAACCTATTACCCTAACATACCCAAGGGATTTTGAGCTCACTTAACATCAAGTGATTTGAATACTTCTTTAACACAAACAATAGTCAATGACGTAATGCATGAACAGGACTTTTGTTTGCAAAAACCCTATCTATGCTATCATTATAGTCCTTGTCAATGAAAGAGCAACACACCTTTCACTTCTTATACATCTTTGTCATACAACCAAACCTAATCAAACCTGACCAAACCAAACCAAAACATTTTTAGACCACTAACATATCATACCCCATTCACACTAGTTTCTATGGAAGCCAATACACAAGGAAACTGTCAACCAAACATAATTTATGTCAAGCATACACCATCACCAATATGGAACTTGCTAAAGCATAAATATACTCATTTCATTTTTATCATACACCATCACTACTATGGACAATTGCTAGGGATGAAAAACCACCCAACCAATGTTATAGAATACACCATCACACAATATGGAAAAGGCTATAACATCATCACTCATTTCATTTTTAGCATACACCATCACAAATATGGAAAATTGCTAGGGATGAAAAACCACATAACCAATGTTATAAAATACACCATCACATAATATGGAAAAGGTTGTAACATCATCATACCCTTCATCATTTCAAGCATGTACCATCAAACATATGGGAAGTGCTAAACCATTAACATGACCAAACCTATTATCAACCTCTTTGACTCTTCCTCCCTTTTGGGGAGAACTACATTGGCCTGAGGCCCTTCAAATAGGGGCTATGTAGGTAGCACTAAAATGACACGTGGTCTTCTAAGGTTAGCTCGACCACATTCGTTTGTTCATCTACCTGATGGACAAACTATTTAACCTTTAACCATGACTTAACCTAGACAAACACAATCCATAACCTACACTCTTCTTCCCTTTTAGGGAGAACTACATTAGCCTGAGGCCCTTCAAATAGGGGCTATGTAGGCAACACTCAGTTGACATGGGGTCTTCTGAGGTTAGCTCAGCCATTCCTTCATCCATCCATCTAATGGACCAACTATCTATACCAACCCAACATCATGACCAAACAATCAGCCCTGACACTGAGTGAGTTACCTAAACTTCTCATGGGGCACATTAGAGATCACGTACATCTCCTTGACCACAACACACACCACTTGAGATGACTTATATCTCAGCCTGACTCGACCAATGACCTTGGAGATTAAGACTATCTCCTCCGACCATGACCACTTCTGAGACAACTTTGCCTTGGTTGTTTTTATTGCATATATGATACCTCATAAATAGTTAGAAAAATTGTCCACAACCCACATTATGACCCTCACATGTATTGTCAGATTGCGCTCTAGTTGATCCTCAATATTTGTGACATTTTCATGTTTTCTAGGAGCACTTCCTGAGCCCAGGATACTTGGAACATGACGACCATTGGAGCTATAGCTTGGATTGAATAACCCAATCAGCTACGACTAAATGTTGGGGACTAGTTATTTTGATTTTAGCATTCTTCAACCTTTGACTATGACAATTTGACCTACCTATCACGTGAAGTGGTATGCATGCAATCTCAACTTTTACAGTGTTCACACTCAACCTTCACCATACCCATCCACTATCTATCAAATCAACACTTGATATCAAGTTACCTTCCCTCGACTCCCACTTTGAGGGGGAATACCTCATCCCACATCTAGGGCAACCAACTCCTATTTTTGTCTTGCAGTTCATTAGAACAACCAATAGGACAAAAATGACCTTATCCCATACCTGGGGCAACTTACTCTTGTTTTTGTCTTGCAGTTCGTCAAGAACAACCAACAAGACAAAAATGGGCACATGTAGACACCAAAATAGTGTCAACCCCCCCTTTTGGTCCCTTTCTAACTTCAACATGCCTAACCTATACTTTATTAATTTAAAATATTGATTTTAAATTAATGATCCCCCCTAGACACCTCACCTTGGATTCCTAGCTCTTAGGCCATTTATCACCCTATGACTAATCATAATTACCTAAGACCTAATTTTAACTCTCCCACTAACTCTCATGCCTATTAGACTCACCTTTGGATCGTTTAACAATGACAACCAAACTTGGTAGATGGAAGAATGGGCAAAAGGCTAAAAATAGCCTTTTTCCCATTCTCTAGCCACTGACATCGGTTAACAGTCGATCGACGCTGATGGTATCGCTGATGTCGATTGCTTAAAACTAAATTTTGATCTCGACTGCAAAACTGAATGTGAATTCTCTTACTCCTGGGATCCAAATTCTCTTACTCCTCGACTCCTTGTAGATCAAAGGCAGGCTTTAAGACGAGGCATCATCATTCTATCATCACTCTCCAGGCTAAGAAACTCTACAAACTTCACTCCATACTAGATTGAAATGTTGCATGAGGTCTCCTACATCAGCCATAATGGAACAAGTCTTCTACACTTCTGGTTCTCCACCAAGAGCTAAGTATTATTCTAGGTTATATTTTAGTATTTTTAGAATGCATTGGTGAGTATTCCATTAAATATTCTTGAGTACTATTAATAGACAACCTGCCTTTCTTCCCAAAGCCTTCCTCTCATTCTTATTCTCTTTCCACCCCTCTCCTCTATCTTTACCCCCTTTCAGACCCTATTCACTGTCTTGCAACCTTGCATAGACCCAGACTCCTTTCAGACCCCTCTATCGACCACAAACCTGTCCACAACTCACCCAAGGCCATTGCCATGACCGACATCGACCATTGCCCCTACCAATGTTGGCAGCATAACTAACGTCAGCAACCTTGACCAACTGACGCTAATAGAACTATTGATGTCAGTGACTGTGGAAGACTGATTGCAGAATTTAGGTATGCATTATTTATTTCTCTTTCTTTAAGTCTTTCATTATTTCTTTCCATTACTACACTCTTTTATCAACTAGTGGACTATCATCCCTCCAAGAAGTCTTTGCACTTTTGGGACTGAGCATATCGCTTGGTAGTCCACCATATTTGTCTCTAACATTTTTCTTTGTTAAGTTTTCTTCTTATCTACAGTTTTCATCCTCCACAGCCAAAGAGAAGCTCCTTCAATCATCTGGATACAGTGCACAACTTCATCTGGGTATCATCTAACCCCTGACCATTATCTTTAGTTTCTTATTCCTTCTGAATGTGAAAAGCAAAAATGAGTTAGAAACATTCCTATCCCAAGAATTGAAACAAACGAAGGATGTAATTGTTACCATTCAAGTTGGAAAATAGACTAAAAATTTCAAATTAGATGATGTATGTTCCTATCCATTTAACATGGAGTATTTTAAAATACCATTTCCTCTAGGATAGAAACCACCAAAATTTGATAAATACAAAGAAAAAGGTGACCTTAAGGCTCATTTGACCGAATTCTTTATTGCATGTCAACTAGTGGTATATAGTGACATATACTTTTTGCTATTGTTTCCAAGGACCTTGACTAGACAAGCCTTGGAGTGGTTTTTAAAGTTACACAAAAATTTAGTAATAAATTTTTATGATCTTTATGATAAGTTTGTACATCACTTTTCTTATAGTCTTGATCATGATATTTCATTAGTGGACTTCACATAAGTAAAGCAAAAAATTGGTGAGAGTTTTGCAAGTTATCTATAATGATGGAGAGCCCTTGTAAGCTATTTCACCTAAAATTTACTAGATAAACAATTAGCCACTGTATTTACCAAAAAATTATGTAATGAGATAGCTTATCATCTAGAACTACAATGTACACATACTTTCAGAGAGATCATTGATAAAGCTTTGTTGATTGAGTAGGCATTCATCAATAAAGGAGTCATAAAACTTAATTTAACTAATCAAAATCAAGGTACCAATTAGGGAAATGGCCAACATTAACATCCAATCCAAGTGTAAGCATCACAATTGACATAGGCCAATAACTTAGAAAGATTGAAGCAATTCAACCATAATAGGAATGTTGTGGGAAATGAAGTAATCAAATCCTATCATGTCCAAATGGTGCAAACATCATTTACACCACCTTTCAGCTTACTCCTACCCAACAACCTCTCTAACCAATGTCAAAATCACAATAACCAGGACCTATACAACAAATACAACAATCTTTACCATTGCAAACCCCTCCTAATAAGGGAAGCATGCCTACATGTCATGTCTTTAGTGACCTAAGAGAACCTATTGAGTTTGTATTTCTCAAGATTGATATCACTAATCTGATTATTTGGCCTATACCAAAGCATTATCTATAAGGCATTCCTTATCTTGATTGGTACTATGAAAATAAATTATGTGACTATCATTGGGTCAATGGGCATAATCTATGAAGATGTGTCCAAATCAAGCATTTAATTGAGAATATGTTAGAAAATGGAGAGATAACATTGGATAATGGTGCTTCCACTTTCAATCAAACTCTTGGGATTTATCAAAACCTCTTTCCTTGACATAACAATTAGCAATAGTAAAATAATTAGCAATAACAAAAACAATAGCCAGTGCAGTAGCAAAATCAACGGTATCAAAATCAAAGGCCAAACCAGTAAAATCAACAAAATTAGTAGAAAAAATCATAATTATATAACAATGGACAAAACCAAGGTTAGTATGGTAACAACCAATAAACCTATCATGTAGTTACACATGACTACAATAGGGTTGTAGGTCATATTGTTGGGGGTAGTGTTAATACCATCTCCATTAATCCTAGACCAGGCACTAATCAACCTAGACCACTGCTAAACAATAAGATTTAGCCAAATTATATGGATAATCCATCTTTGACCTAGGAGTGCATATAGGTAAAATAACAAACTAGGAATTTAGCCTTTAGACATTATATCAACAACTTGTCCTTGCCATATGATCACATATAAGTGCACTAAAAACTAAGACTTATTCTATCTGGTCCCACACCATTCCTAACATTTATTAGAAATAATGGTCTAGTATTTAATCTTTATTGTGAAATCACAACTTGGAAGTCAAAGATTACTATCCCAAGCCCACAACCATCCACCACTTTACCTATTATCCAACTGACCATTTAACATCGAAATAAACTATTCAATATTGAAAAAGACAAGAAGTTTGATATTATGGAATAATTGTAGAAGACATCATCACAAATTTCTATTTTAGATTTGTTGTGAACGTCATCAATACACAAGAACATCTTGAATGATTTTTAAACCCAATCCACTATTGCTAGTGACATATCCCCAGATAAATTTCAATCTTTGGTTGGACACCTATCTCCATCCCAACAAGTCACATTTAACCAAAGTGATATGTCTTCCCTTGGCCCACTCCATAATAACCCATTGTATATAAAAGTTTATATAAAGTAGCATAAAGTGAAACATGTCTTTATAGACAATAGATTAGGGCTCAACATAGTGTCTCTAAAGCTCATCAAGCTTCTTGGGTACATAATGGTAGATCTTTAACCAAAAATAAGAACCATCAAAGCTTATGATAATTAGGAAAGTGAATCAAAAGGCACCATTAGTTTTCTAGTTATCATTGGGCCTTCAACCCATGATACACTTTTCCATGTGCTTGATCTTGAGTTATCATACAATATGCTTCTAGGTATGCCTTAGTTTCATGAGATTCATGTAGTCCCATCAACGTTTCACCAATGTATCAAGTTTTCCCACTCAAGGATAGAAGTGAATATTCCAAGATATTTACACCCATATGAACACAAAAAACATATTGAGGCCAAATTTCAAAGCTATAATTATCAGTATGACATGAATCCAAGTTCATATCAAGATAAAGGAAAGGATATACTTATTGATCTTTCATTGAATAATTTCATAGATCCTAATACCTTGGATTCCCTTTCCCATATACTACCTAAATCTTCTAATCATTTCACCATTTTAGATAATAGACCAGGAGAGTATCTGACCCATGATACATTTCATATTGCTAATCTTCCTCAAAATTTGAAAACCTTTGGGCAACCTAAATTCATTCCACATATGGATTGGAAAAAAATAACAAAGATAAGGGACTTATCACATTTGTACTAGCATCTAGCCTAGAACCCAACCCTCTTGAAGGGGATGAATCATGGGTATACAATGACAACCAAGTTGATTGTTATAAAAATTCAAAATATCCTCTTCCCAATAGGATCATGGAGCATCACAATTATGAAGGAAGAGGCCTCAAACTAAATCAACAAGGAACCATCAAGCTAATTTCCATGACTAAGTATGAAAAACCTTATGGACTTGGATTTAAACTACCTAGGAGTGACCCCACACATCTTATTCAAACTCCATCACTAACGACTAGTGATGATGATGCCAAAAATGAAGCAGAGTCTGATCATAGCCTCACCTTTGATGACATAGCTAGAATTAACTTTTCTGATAAGAATGCCATTTTTACCCTTACCCTGGCCATTCATCATAACACATTACCATTATATTATCCCCAACTGATAGATTAGGACCAACAAGAATCTAGTCTATCAATTGATGAGTTTTAGAATGATGAGGCATTCTATGTCTTCTTAAGCCTTAGAGATAATGTTCTATTGGGAGATCACAAGTCAGGATTCTCAATTACATTATATCATGTAGCCTATTTTAGAGAGCTAGTGAACACCCTTACCCAAAAAAAATAAGTAAAACATTGAGGTCCCAAAGTGAAAACCTCTTTGAGGCACTTTCTAACTAGGGAAAAAGTAAAGATAAAGGCTATTCTAGTGGTGAAAACTTGTTTTAGGTACCATTAGATGGGGGTGTTCATTCTTCTTCAAATTTAGACTAGGAGACCACCAAAGATGAACTTGCATGTGGATCCAAGTTTAGCTTTGATAAATAACACGTATTTGATCAAATTATTTAAAAATTTATGACTATTTTTATCACATGGCTAGATCTCCCATTAGGGGACTCAGATTCATCATGCCTAGGAGAATTTGAATAGCAAATCCTAAAGGATGACCCAAACATAATCCAACAATTTGAGTCATTGCTTACTATCCTAGAAGATGGTTTGACCATTATAGTCAAAGATACAATAGAGGTAAATATCAAGACTCCATCAGACCTAAAATGGATAAAATTAAGTGCATCCCTCACTGAGGATGAACATGCCATTTTTATAGCTTTTTTGAGAGAATTTGTATATATCTTTGCATGGGCCTATTTTGACATGCCAGGTTTAGACCATGTTTTAGTTTTACACCACCTTGTGGTTATTCCTGACACCAAATTGGTAAAATAAAAGATACATAAAATGCATCCTTACATTAATGTATTGGTAAATAAAGAGTTGGAAAAACTCTTAAAAGTAGGATGTATCTGATCCATTGACTACTCAAAATGGATCTCTAATGTGGTACCTATTAGTAAAAATCTTGAAGGGATCAGAATTTGTACTAATTTTTGAGACATCAACAAATCTTGTCCTAAAGATGATTCTTCCTTACCTAATATTGACATGATCATCAACTCCATGGTAGGTTATGAAATTATTTCACTCGTGGATGGCTTTTTAGGATTCAACCAAATAAAAATAACACCTAAAGACCAACATAAAATAGAGTTTACCACTCCATGGGGAACATTTTTATCTTATAATGCCATTTGGCCATAAGAATACTGGATCTACATATCAAAGAGCCATGACTATAATATTCCATGAAATGATGCATGATATTTTTGAAGACTATGTTGATGACATATTAGGAAAATCCAAAACTAGGGTCAACCATCTAGTAGTGCTATGTAAGATATTTGAAAGATTACAAGAGTATAAAGTTAGACTCAATCCAAAAAAAAGAGTGTTTAGTTTAACTTCAGGGATATTAATTGGCTTCATTGTGTCGCATAGAGGTATTGAAGTTGATCCAGCTAAATTCCATGATAAAACTGAGATGCCACCACCAACCAATTTAAAGCAACTCCATAGTTTGTAAGGTAAGATCCAGTCAATCTAAGATTTCATCTCTCAGTTAGTAGACAAGTGCCATCCATTTACACACCTTTTGAATAAGGGAGTTACATTTCACTAAGATGATCACTTCCAAATAGATTTTCAACAACTCAAAGACTATCTTATTAATCCACTTATTTTATTACCTCCTATTCTAGGAAAGCCATTTTTGTTAAACGTATCAGCTATTGACCATGATCTAGGGGCACTCTTGGTTCAACATGATGATATTGGAAAAGAGCATGCCATATACTACCTAAGTTGTACCTTGGTTACATATGAACATAACTATGCACCTATTGAAAAAGCTTGTATGTCCATGGTCTTCACAGCTCAAAAACTATGCCATTACATGTTGAATAATAAGACCATGGTCATTTCAAAAGTAGATCCACTCAAATATTTACTATAAAAAATATCTTTGCAAGGTAGGATGACTAAATGAATCATGATTCTCAGTGAGTTTGACATAGAGTATGTCAATCAAAAGGAAATCAAGGGACAAGTTCTTGTAGATCAAATTGCTAAAGCACCTCTCATAGACACATAGCCACTCACATTTCAATTTTTTGATGAATCCATAATGACTATCAGTGACACACCCCTTGAGGAGTAGCTCTAGAAACTATATTTTGATTGTTCATTTATTGTGCATGGATCAAGGGCAGGCCTATTATTTATTACACCACAAGGGGATATAATCCTTAAATCATTAAAAATTAGCTTTCCTTGTACTAACAACATGGTCAAGTATGAAGCAATTATTATAGGACTTTGACAAGTAGTGAACTGGAATATATCCCATCTCTAAGTTTATGGTGATTCTTAATTAATCATTAATCAGGTCACAAATCATTTTCAGACCAAAGATGACAAGTTGGTTCCATATAAAGCCATGGTCAACACTCTTAAGCGATAAATTTCCAACATTCAATTTGAGCACATACCAAAGGCTAGTAATAGAACTGTAGATGCCATGGCTACTATTGGCTCTCTAATTCAACAAGTAGATAAAGCTAGAGAGTATCAGTTTCTCATCAAGAATATGTCGACATCAGCTCATGAACCTTCAACCATTGCAATGATTTGTGATATTGTTGGTCCTAATTCTATCTAGTACTCAGACCTTTACAACTACTTCATGACCAAGTTCTACCACCTAACCTATCTCAAAAACAAACCAAAGCCTTCATTCATCATTCTACTCATTATACTCTACTTGGATCCACCATTTATCATCATAATTTTGATGGAACTCTAATTTATTATTTAACTTTAGCATAGTCTAAACTAGCGTTAAGAGTTCATGAAGGAGTATGTGGTGTTCATTCTAGAGGGGTACTCTTATCCAAAAATATCTTGTGTACTAGTTATTATTTTCCCATAAGACATAGATGTCATTGCATATGTAAAAAAGTGTGACAAATGTCAATGGCATGCTAATCTAATTCATACCCCCAACAAAGACTCCAAAACTAATGTTGACACCATGGCCATTTTCTACATGGAGACTTGACCTCATTGGGAAGATCAACCCCACTTCATCTAATGGCCATAAACATATCCTTACCACCATTGAATATTTCACTAAGTGGGTTGAAGCTATACCCCTCACATGACTAGAAAGAAAATTTCCAAATTCATTTTCAACCATCTAATTTGTCACTATGATATCCCCTCTAACATTATATATAATAATGAAGGATCATTCAATAACAAGTATGTAGATCAGCTATGTACTAAATATAACATCACACAACATTTTTCTACAATATATTACCCTCAAGGTAAAGGCCAAGCTGAGGCATCCAACAAAACCATTGTCAATATTCTTAAAAATATTATTAATGATGTCTGTCATGATTGGCATTTGTAGATATTCCCTACCCTTTGGGCATATCATACCAATCATCGTACCCCACAAGAGACACTCTATACTCACTTGTTTATGGTACTGAATCCATCCTTCCCATTGAGGTCAAATTAACTTCATTGTTCATATCTTTTAAGCATGTCCTAGATGATCATGACTATTAAGTATCTCACCTGCAAGAGCTAGATCTACTTGATGAGAAACATATAGTCATGCTCAACAATATTCAAGCATATCAGAACCACCTCAAAGGCAACTATAATCAATATGCTAAGTATGAAACATGTAAATTTCATGATCATGTTATTAAATAAAACCAAAATAATACCATAGTTGAGAAGAAGCATAAAGGGAAATTCAAACCAAATTGGATAGGTCCTTTCATCATTATTATAGATTATTGATCAAGAGCATCCAAGCTTGCCACACCAAATAAAGATGAACTTCCTGAGCTAATGAATATTATTCATCTCAAGTGGTAGTATGCTTGAGTGCTAAGGTGTATTGTTTATAAGGACCATTTTAGTTATGCCATTTTATCACTATTATTCTTTGTACAAATATCATCCTTATCTATCCTCGTAGCCATATCCACTTTTTGCTTCCAACCTATCAACCCAGTGTGTTATAAAGCCTAGACTATTTGACCTTGGTTTTTTCCATTTGTTACACATTTTTAGCATCAAGGTATCTGATTAGTTTCATCAGTTGGTTTAAGTACTTCAAAAAAGGTCATATTTTGGAACAGTGTGATAGAAGTTTCAACAGTTGCATCCTTCATTTGTTATTTCTTTCTTACCACTGGTCTTGCTACTAATTATAACCACCTTTAGGTAAATTATTAAAATTGATCTGTGTTGTTCTGTCTTGGTTATAATTGCCTATAGGAAAATTAGGGGCTACATTAAGCTTTGATGTATGAACTTGCCACTTCCTATGTCATACTATGTTTTTTTACCAACTATGCCTATTTTTTTGAATTGACTGCCACACTAGTCAAATTCCTTCAATGTAAGGGTAGAACTATAGTGACTTGAGTTCCTACTCTCAGACTATGTAGGTAACACTTGATACTTATTGAGGTCAACTTAGTCACCCCAAGCCATGCTCTTGACATTTTGTGAGCAACCTAAGCCATGTTCTTTCATTTTGCAAGCTTGAACCATTTAGTGTCTTGTCATTCTTGATTGAGTTGAGACACTCCAAAAAAAATCCAAAAATATTTGAAAAAACATTAGAAAAGAACAAAAACATTGACCACTTCTTTGCCTAAAGGATTCTAGGAAACCTTACTAAGTTACAATCAAATCACTTGTCACTTAGTTTCCCCATCATTTTTGTCCTTTTCTCTCACACACTTACCATTTTTCAAGACCATTCCTATTCTTATATCACATCCATTCTATTTTTTTCACTAGTTATCATATTCTTCCCATTCCCTAAGAGAACTACATTAGGCCTGAAGTTTTTAATAGGATATTACATCCATGGAACTATGTAGGTAATGTCCACTTGCCTAGTGCATATGGAGACATCTTAGTCACCCCCTTCCTTTTCTTTAATTCCCCCATTTTGTTTATTTGTTTAGTTATCACCTATTTTCTAGGGGAAATGTTCATATAGTTTCTATTACATTGTTTATTTGTTTATCTCTACTTATTTAATTTTTTTGTCTACCTATTTATTTACTTTCAGCACTGTTGCCTTGATTCAATTTATGTGTGTTCATTAGGTGATTCCTTTCCCACACTTATACTTGAATCCATCCATATTCATATTTTTACATTGTCATCATGGTTTATATTATTGGTGCATTATTTTATATTGTGTATTGGATTATGGGAGTTAGTCCTTATGCATATTTTGGCCAAGTCCTCATGATGTTATACCATGATGCCTACCAACACGTGCTACAACAAACCTTAGCTTCAAGAAGTTTACTCATCAATGATGGCATCTCTTTAGCACTGAGATCCCAATCATATCCAAAATAGATTAATTAATCATGAAAGAATTTCAACCTTTATTATTTTGAATCAGCATCTCCCTACTAGTAGGTTATTCCAATTCAGCATTACCCTCTGTGTTAGGTTATCATCATCCTCAACCAAGTTTATCATGTTTGCCATAATTGGTTTCTAATGATTATAACTACCTATGGGAAAATCATTGCACACCATCCCACCCACATTTCTTAATGATTATAATTGCCTTTGGGAAAATCATTGCGTTGCCACAAGTTTACTTTTTCTACCCATATAGAGGCATGTTATTCTCTTGTTTGTCTATCTTAACTAGGGCAGCTCCATCTTCTCAATGATTATAACCACCTTTGGGAAACTCATTGTGTTATCATACCACATTGCCACTATTAGGGTACAATGCTTATAACTACCTTTGGGTAAACCATTATACACCATCCCACTTGCATTCTCAATAATTTTGACTACTTTTTCAATATCATTATGTTTTCACCCCATCATCTTTATTTTCTTTGGTCCCCTCATTTTGATTCTTTATTTTTGAGGGACCATTTGCCAACCTGTTGGTTCCAACCATTCCCTTGAGGGGGCATCATATAGTTAGTTTATCATCATTGCAATTGTAGGCATACATGACCTTTTCATTATTCAGAAGATGTTACTATTCTTATATCTTACAATGCCTTCCCACACATGGGAAAATTAGACACCTAAATATGGCCACCAATAAATTCCAATTAGTCTTTTGGCCAATTTCTACCCAAAATGCACAATTTGGCCTAAAAATACTAAAACACTCTAAATGATGTGAAACTAACATATTCAAATGCCAATTTTGGCTAGGGTATCCCTAAATGGGGTAATGCAATTTATAGGCTAGCTAACTTTGGTCAGATAATTCTGAGTTAAAATGTTAATTTTATACCTAAGTGCTCTGGATTACTATTTCCTATCAAATCTCTTGTACAAGATTTATGCCTTTGTTATTTATTTTTAGTAACATTAAAAATGGGATAATGGATCCAACACATCTGACATCACCTTCCAATTCTAATCTAGTCAAATTTTGGACCAATAACAAGGCATTTTGATCAATTTGAGTAATTTGTGCACAAAGTGCTTAAGCATGCTTAAGAGCTAATTAATCCAAATCAAGGCCTAATTAATAATTCCATAGAAAATTGTTTAAAACTTATTTTTGTAAATGGATATTGAATATCTACATCATCAGGTGACCTCATTTCTTGGGAAGACATCCCTAGGCCATAAATATGACAAATATCAAGATTCATGCCATCTATGCCTCATCAATGCCTTCCATGATGCCCTACATGCCTCTTAATTGCCCCTTATTCTAATGTCATGATGCAGATAATTATAAACTTAATTCCAAAAAATTGAATTAATCCTCAACCACACATCTCAATCTTAGAATGGATGGTTTAGGTTGATTCTAGACATTCTCAAAAATCTATAAATAGAGAGGCCAAGAACATCATTTATAAGCTATTTTGGTGCAAAGTTATAATGAAAAAATATATTCAAGAAGCCATTAAAGTTAATGTTACCATGCCAAAATGATTTTAAGCCAAGCCAAGCCATAAGCCAAAGGTGCTAAGGAGAGATGGAAGTAGCCAAGCTTCCATTGTCAAGGACTTCATGAGCACAAGTTGAGTAAGCCACTATAAAAAGTATTTTGGAGCATCCAAGGAAGGTAAAAGAGAGTTTATTTTGCATTTTATTTGTGTGTTTTATTCATGTTTGTTAACTAAGCTCTCCTTAGTGTCTAGGCCTAGAGATGTTATCCTAGGTAGTGTGGTTCTTTCATTTTGTTTTCATTTTGAAACTAACACCATACTAACCATCCTCTCCTGAGTCAAATTCTTAGATTACAATGCATTGATTGATGGAGTTATTTTTAGTACGAACCTAAATATGGTAATCCTTAGGTGCATAGATGATGACCAAGTGACCAAACTCTTGGATATATTATATGATGGACTTGTAGGAGGCCATTTTATACCTAGAGTAACTACAACAAAGGTAATGAGGGATAATTATTATTATCCCAATCTTTTCAAGGATGCTCATGTATGGGTTAGAAAATGCCAAAAGTGTGCCCTCTTTATAGGAAAGCATAAACTAACAACCCTTCCACTCAATCCAATTTAGGTGGAGCAACCCTTCATGAAATAGGGGTTAGCTTTTATAGGGATGATCAATCCACCATCAAGTGTAGGGCATAAATAGGTGTTAATCACAATTGACTACTTTACTAGGTGGGTGCAAGTCATTGTTTTAAAGGAGGTTAGTGAAGGTGCAATTTTGAACTTTTACTAGATTCACATCAAGCTCAGGTCAAAAAGGCCTTTGACAAGAGAGAGACATCAAGGAGCTTTAAGGAAGGTGACCTAGTACTCAAATAAGGCCAAACTAGGCAACCATACCAAGTTTGATATCTTTTTGAGTAGTCTTTATTTGATCCATGGATCTAATGAACACAAAGATTTTTAACTTTCCCAACTAGATGGAGAGATATTATCCATCCCAATTAATGGCATTCATTTAAATACTTGTTATTAGAAGCATTGCATCGATTGTAACATATTGTACATATTAAAGTAGTTTTTATGCTTTCCTCTAAGTGCCTTATTCACATTTATTTTCTATTTTATTGTTTTCTTTTCCAAAGTTCATTGGTCATTTTTTTAAATTTTGTTTCTTTTGGTCCTTGCTGCTTTAAGAGAAGTTCAACTGAGTTACAGAGGCTAATGATTCCATGCCCAATGGAATAGACAAGGCAAATGGTCTAGATTCTCAAAGCATAGCATACATGATTCCCTGTGAGTCACCAAAAATGTTGGCCAATTTTTGGCCCACATACTAAGATTATTCCTAGATAAACTAGGTTTCTAATGGATGAGCATATGAATAAAAAAATTAGATGGAATGAGTGGTCCAAGGATCTCATTTTTCTCACATATCTTTTGAAACACTTTAAATTCACTTAAATTATAATTTGATGATTTATAAAATATAGGTCTAAAGTGTTATAGATACCCTATGGGATGTCAAAAGTGCTTTAAATGAGTATGGAAGTTCATAACATTCATCTGATTATTCATTGTGTTCATCTAGACATTTTGGGTTTAGTGGTAAAATTTTTGAGTAGGTAGTTTGATGATGTTATCATTGCCATATTTGGATGAATCAACAAGAATTGGTCATATGGTTATCATAACATTAGTCCCAAGAACATATGCAATAAGTTTTAGGTCATCCGCTGAAGCACATTAGAAGATATGAAGATTCAAAGTTGGCCTCTCAAACAAAATTTTCTAAGTTTCCATACTTAGCCAATTTTCAAAGCATCTCAAATAGAGCCAAGTGAGAATATTTATGGCATTATATCTCACACATTTGGTAGTTTCTTGAGAAAATGGTCACATGGTTTTGTTCATTTTTCACCTAGTTTCTATGTGCTAAATTTTAGGCCATGTATCTAAGCAAGACAAAAGTTATGCATGTTCAAAGTTGGCTCCTCAAATAGAATTCACTAAGTTTCCATACTTAGCCATTTTTGACCATGATAGGCATGTAGATGTCATATAAAAACACATAGGTTATCTCACTTGAACATTATATAAAAACACTTAGAAATCTCTTGAAACCAACTGCATAATGTTTTTGGTCTCAAGAATATCTCCATCAAATTTGGTCCCTCCATGATTTTTACACTTCAAGATATAAATATTAAAATTTAGTAAACTAATGGGATATATTCACATAGATGTTAACTTTAAGCCACTACAAAATTCCATTGGATCTTAAATTTGATAGTTTATAAGATGTCAAATACATCCCTGCAGACATCAAATAATGATCGTGTGGATGTCAATTTTAAGAATTAGTGAATAGCAATTTGTTTTCAAACCAAAGTGGATCTAATGATTGGCATTAATTCATACTTAGTAATATCAATGAATAAATAAGACTCAAAATTTAAAGGCGATTGAAAGGTTGACATATAGCATAAGTATGTAAAGTAGTAGATTGATAACAAGATCTTGAGTATAAATGTAGGACTGCCAAGTGGCACTAGATCAGACAAAGTTAACAAGTCAAGGGCAAGATTGATTTCTCTTTCTCAATAATATAGATTGAGATCAACATCATGAGAAGATGTCGATATGTAAATAATCTAAGTTAGATATCGATATCCAATTAGAGCAAAGGTGACCTAAGACTTTTAATGGAAGTTGAGGAACCATTTTTAACCAAGGAAAGAAGAAATTGTAGGGTCATCCTGTCACCATTGAAGCTCAATCAAACACCCTTAAAAGGCCATATATATGTAGTAAAGTATAGATAAAATAAAGATACCATCAATAGAGATTAATATAGACTTCTGGTTCAACATTTTATATTTTGTAGGGTTCATCTATAACTATGTTCACCATTCTTAAAGGAGGGCCTCTATATAAAATGAACTCTTGGTTCTTGAAAAGATAGAATGGGTCTATTTGGACCTATTATAATCTATAAAAAGGGGATATGTGGTCTATATGTCTATATTAATATGGCATCTATATAAAAACCAATAATCTTAGATTGGTTTTCTATCTATAGGATGAACCTATGATCCAAACGTAGAGATAAAACAGATATGTGACTAATGCAAAGGGTCTTTATCCTTCAAGATGGCCATATTTTTGACAAGAAGCTACCTAAAATGCAAAAATCCATGGTTCTATCAGATCCATGAGCATGAATTTTTTTCTTCAAGTGAGAGATAGTGTGGAGGATCAAAGAAAAGGTCTAGTGTTGGGAACTATAGCTAGGGTCATTTAATTCATCCTCAAAACCTTTGGAGACTTTCTCACTCAATAAGCCATGGGCAATGTCTTGATTGATCAAAAAAGTGGAAAGGATTTCATTGGCTAAAGAGAAAAAGGTGGTAGCTTGAGTTCAATTAATGACCTAAGATGGTGTGTTCCCTCTCTGATTGTGTGGTCCCACATTATTTCTCTCTCTTTCTTCTTGTATATATCTTGGTCTCATTCCCTTTGAAGGGTTCTCAGCTCTTATAATTTATCATTCTTTTCTAAGATTAGGATACTCATTGAGACTCTTAAAAAATCATGCCCATTTGATGTGGTTAAACCCTATCAAAATATTGTAAGAATTACCTTTTGAAGTAATAAGATCAATTCTTTGCCTATCTCTTATCTTTAATCATTGCTTAGTATGTTTCTATATGGTGAATTTATGAAGGAGTTTATTCATATTTTATTGTCCTTCTACTTGCCTCTTTGAATGTGTTTTGAAGCTAACTTATAGGTCTAGATTAGTATTCTATCTAGAACCTCTTCTATGAAACATTGATGCAACTAGTGAGATTGAGTAAGCCATTGTTGTATTTTGTTAATCTAGTGTGTGTTAAAGCTTATATGAGTGTTCATTTAACATTGGTGCATCACCCTTTTATACTTATTAAGAGAAATTATCCACTTTATACCATTTTCCATGTGAAGCATTAGTTTATAATTAGTTAAGGTGAACATCAAGAGGAGTCCAACCTTCTTTGGAGGTCTAACCCCACCATAGGTCACCCAAGATTGAGCTTGTAACAATATGTTATTCAAATCATAAGATTATTATATAGGAATACTTAAATATTAGAAGATAAGTGGAGTCCTTGAAGGCTGAGTTAGAGTAAGAATCAATAAATTTGAAGACCTATCAAAAATGGAGAAGATTTTAGGTGTTCTAGATGACATATTGAGTAGTGAGAAATCTTAAAATGACAAGAGAGGTCTTGGATCTCATATGGTTAATCAAAGAAGTAAGAATGAAGAGTTGACTAAGAATAATAAGGATTATAAGGTGAGTCATGATCAACTCATAAACCAAGGAGGTTTGTTTGCTAATGCAGAAAATAAGTTATATATGAAAGAATGTCAAGAGTATTATTTATCATCTTAGAAAGATGATCAAGAGGGCAAGTCAAAGATCAAGCCTAAATTGACATTCAAACCTAGAAGTATGTTGACTAATATTTAATCTTGTAGGATTATGGAGATTTGATAATCTCCTAAATTTGTGCACATTTCAGTGCCTTATGGAAGGGGTGATTCCATTAGGCTTCATGGAGACACTTATAAGTAAGTGGAAGCATGGTGTACGCCTATTAAGCTTTGATAGGTGTTGTATGTAAAAAAGGTATGAAGACATGTTGAAAGGTATTTTTTTGGTATTGGTACCAATGTTCTTGATCTATGCTGGAGATGACCTATGTGTATTGTTGATTCATATGGTGAGAAAGTTGTGAAGATAAATGGGGAACATGGTTGTGTAGTTCTGTATGATATTTATTTGTTGAGTAGTTACATTGATTGATATATTCTTGGTCTAAGGGGGAGCTTTTTATCTTTGATTTATTTATCAATAGAGTGATTTTCTTTGTTATCTAAATAGAGGCAAGCATGAAGTTAAGGGGATCATGATTTCTAAGATGTTTCATGATTTTGTTTGTTGAGCTAGTTGTGAGAGAGATTTTTGTTCTATGTGCATCAATATTACCTTAAGGTCATAAAGGATCAAGGAAAAATTTGTATAGTTATAGTTTACATATCATGAATAAGACAAGTTATGATAGAGATGTGACATAATGAATCATGCAAGTGCAGACCTAGTTAACAAAATGATGCAAGGAAGATGGCATGATGAGATATGTGCCCTAGTGGTTTGAGAAACATGAAGGAGATATATTTATGCAATAAGAAAATTTAAGATATCATATGAATATGGCATGATTGATGTCTACTCTATCATGGAGGACTAGATTGTTCCCTTGGAATAATATCTTTGATTGCAGATAAACTTAATAGACATGGTGTATAAGCATTGATTATAGAGAAATTTTAGGCTCATAATAATTAAGTGTGATTACTATAGGCATTTTAATATGACCTTTGGGTTATTTATCATAGGTCTATATGCTAGGTATACCCTAGTTGTGTGAGTTGAAGGTTATCAAGCAAGACAAAATTTTGACAGATAGTAAACTATGTGTTTACAGACCTAATGAGTAGTGAACTAATACAAGAAGGGTTGTCATGTTGTAGATGGAGATAAAATTTCTTATGGAGCTAGAAATATGATAATAGGAGTCTTTATGGTGTGAAAAATAGTTTAAGGTCCAATCAATCTTGAAGTAGTTCAAAAAATATTATTATTCATTGTGTGGTTTCTTGAATTTTAGGTCCAAGTATCAAATGGTTTTTTATGTAAGACCCTTTGTCATTAATGTCAAAGGGGGAGAAAGACCAGTTTGGGGGAGAAGAGATTGATCAAAGTATAGTATGTTTTTCCATCAATGATAAATGAGGAGATTTCTAGCATAGTTTTGTCATTAATGTCGATCTAATGTCATTAATGTCAAAATGTGTTATCATTGATGTCTAGATGCATCTATTGAAGATGCATGATGAGTGACCTTTCATGTCTGAGCTTGTGAGCCTTATGTGACAAGGTTATTATAAAGGCATGATGAGTTATTATGCCAACATAGTAAGTACTTTTTCCATTAGAGAGAAAGGTATATGACTAAGTGTCTTATATCTACTTGTTTCATGTTGTGTTAGGATCATAATGTGGATGGAATAGGTCAAGGAATCAAGGTGTCTTGTAAAGCCTTGTCTAGACCTTGTGGTAAGGCGGTAAGGCATGTATAGGTAGTATGGTGAATTAAGTGAACTTAGGCATGTGACAATTTGTTTTTAATTATATGGGCTTGAATTTAAGTATAAAAACCTTTTGGATTATTGAAAGGAAAGTAGTTAAGTTCAAGTGCTTAAGTAGCTTAAGCTTAGACATGTCATGAAGAGGCGTGTGCATGATGAGAATGAAGATGAATGTGCATATGTATGTGTATTTCTATGAAATTTTTTTAGGATCATATAAAGCATGTTATCAAGGTTTGAAAGCATCAAATGGTGCTTCAAGATCAATTTTAAATCTTTATGTGCTTGGAAATCCTAGTTATGGCACTAGGTAGAGCTTGTAAAGTCCTAATGGGAAGGTTTAAGCATGGTGGCCTAGTGATATGGGTACAAAGAGGCATACTAATATATATAATATTACTTTAGAAAGTATATAAGGCATTATGAGAACTTAGGAGAGTTTCAAGGTGAGTCTATAAGGGTAAGACCTTAAGTCCAAATTTACGACTTGACTAGGTCTAGAACCTGCTTGACCTAATGAGGTGTCATGATCTATTTTCAAGACATATGAAGGATATAAAGTAGTTTTGAGCATGAGATAGGTTTATTTTTTAGGTTATTGAGGTGGAGATAAAATGTAAAGAGGCATGAATATTAGTTGCAATACCTATTGTGGTTTTCAAGTCAAGGTCTAAGAGAACAAAGAGAGAAAGTATGTCCTAATAGGGTATGAGGTTTTGTTTTCAAGGAAAGTATCAATATGTGAGTGTTTTTAGAGGTATGATATGTTTTTTAAATCATGTTAATAAGTTTTGAGGTCATGGTTTGCAAGATAAGGCATAACAAGTGGTTTTGAGGTTTCTGATGTGCATGGAATGAAGGGTTCTCAACCCATGAAGGACTTTCAAGTGTTCATTAGAACATGGAACCTCTAAATGAGAATGTAAGATATTCATGGTATATGGGGAAGGGTCCTATCTCAAAATTCTAGTCATTAGTTTTTAGATTAAGGGGATGTGCTTTATGAATGATCATTAATACTAGAAGATGGTTTAAACCCTCAAAGAAATCCTAATATTAACTATTAAGAATGGTAAAAACATTCCATGAGGTCAAGATCTAAATATTTCACAACAAGAAAATCAAAAATATCTGAAAACAAATGTAATGCAACACAAATCAAACCAAATTCTTATTTATAATATGAGAATAAGAGATGTTAGTACAAAAATTAAGCTCTTGTTTATATAGGCAAGGCCAAAGACTAATCTAACTATCCTAAGCAATTTTGGATAGATAAAACCATAATACAAGATGAAATAGATATATAATACAATATAAAACATAAGTAAAAACATGAAATACATACTCTAACACCCCCCTCAAGTGACTCTAGGGGATAACAAATGACAAAAACATAAATAGTGGCATATCCACATAATGAGTCGTGATAACTAAGCTTGAAAAGGTACTCATGTACAATATTTATCTATGTAATGAAGATGGAAGATGTCCTCATGAACATCCCCCAAGGACAACTTATGAAATCCTAATCATGCCATGCATCTCAAAGAAATGAGGTGATGTAAAAGGCTTTGTGAATATGTTTACAACATGTTAGTAAGTTATAATGTACTCTAAGCTAAGAATGTTATCCTAATTGTGTTGATGAATGAAGTGCATATGTACCTCAATGTGCTTGGTCTAATGATGCTCAATTGGGTTGAAAGATATATGAATTTTACTCTAGTTATCATACCAAAGTATAGTGGGTGAATACTACATGAAGCCAAACTCTATCAATAACTAACAAAGCCAACAAACCTACTAACTTACTATAACTACTACCCTATACTCAGCCTTTGTAGATGAACATGTAATAGCCTTCTACTTCTTGCACAACCAAGTAATAGGTGAAGAACCAAGACAAAATATGTATCCATTAATAGAATGCATGTCATCAAGAGAACATATCCAATCTAAATCACTGTATCCAACTAATTGAGTAGAACCACTAGTGTAATGTAATCCAAAATGATTAGTGTCTCATTGATATCTCAAAATCCTCTTGACAGCTAGCTAATGACTATTATGAGGGGCATGTGAAAACCTATATACAAGCCCAATTGTAAATGCCCAATTGTAAATGAAATGTTGAGGAGAGTATGGGTCAAATACATAAGACTCTATATCATCTTCCTATATAATTCAAGATCAAAAAATGGAGTAGTACAATAGGTAGTGAGAGTAACTCTAGATTGAAAAGGAGTAGGAATTGGCTTTTAATTATCCATGCCAAAATCTTGAAGAAGATCAAGGGTGTACTTTTGTTGACTCAAATAGCTCCTTGTATCTAATTATGAAATCCATAGACCAAGGAACAAGTGCAAAAGACCAAGATATATCATGTTGAACTATGCTAAAATTTCCTATTGAATAGTATGAATTTTAGATGAGAAATTTCATATGAGAAGAAAATCATCAACATACAAGACCAAAATAACAATGTCCTCCCTAATATGTTGAATATACACTATGAGATCAAAGTGGTAGCAAACAAATCTAGTAGAGAGAATAAAAGAATCCATATTCTCATACCAAGCTTTAGGGGATTGTTTGAGACTATAAAGATACCTCTTAAGTTGACAAATAGGATAATAATCATTAAAAAACCTTACAGGATGATCTATATATATTCCCTCATGCAAGTCTCCATACAATAAATCACTCTTCACATCTAATTGATATACTATCCAGCCCTATGATGAATTAATAAAATTATAAGGTGAACATAATACATATTGTTAATGGGCACAAAATTCTCAAAATATTCAATACATTTGACTTGTGAGAATCCCTTTGCAACAAGACATGTCTTATACTTGTCTATGGACCCATCAACTACAAATTTGGTGCAATAAATCCATTTGCACCTGACCAACTTTCTTCCCTTAGGAAGAGTGACCAAATCTCAAGTGTGATTCTTCATCATTGAATAATACTCATTTTTCATCACATTATCCCACTCATGTATCCCATAAAACTATGAAAAAGTCTATAGATCCCTAGAGAATACCTAACATAAAATTCTAGCACTCATAGAATGTGCATGATGATGTTGAGTAGGTGGAATATCATGTATGAGTGGTGTTTCCTCATCAAATATAGTATGATCCCACCTAGGCATAGTGACAAGTATGAACAAGATCCTCATCCTCTATAACCTCCTCAAGAATATCATGAATAGGCTCCTCAAAGAATGAATCCTCAAGAGGAGGGGAATCATGGAAAGAATAAGTAGGCATGGAAGAAGATGAAGAGTCATGAGATGTGAAATGCTCATCAAACTATAAATGTGTTTGAAAATGAACATCATGAGTATCAAGATATAAAATGTGATAAGCTCTCATGTCCTCATAATACCCTAAAAAGGCCAAATTTTTTCACTTATTATCTAAAGTTTTCCTTTTCTTCTTTGGTACAAATTCCCAAGAAAGGCTCCCAAAGACTCAAAAAAATGAGACATCAGGCTTGGATCCAAACAAAGCCTCCTCCAGAGTCATATGCTCAAGTGCTCAATGTGGCGTGTAGTTTTGGATGTAGTTTGTATAATTAACTACCTCTACCCAATAGATAGGAGGTAAATCCCATGAATGCATCACATAATTAGCCATCTCCTTCAAAATTTAGTTCTTCCTTTTTGTTTAATCATTTTTTAATGGATTATGTGCAATAAAATGGTGATGAACAATACCATGGGCTTATAAAAAATTAGTGAACTCTCAATTGAAGTATTCCCCCATATCTATATGAAGCTTCTTGATGTAACTTGATGATTATTTCTCAACCAAAGCCTCAAATACTTTGAAGTGAGAAAATACATCACTCTTATACTTGAGGAAATAAGCCAAAGTATGCCTCAAGAAATTATAAATTAAGATAAATGCATACCTATCTCTATTTAAAGGAGTAGGAAAGACCATCAAATCACTATGCACAAGCTCAAGTGGTGAGGAAGCTCTTGTGGACATGCCCTTAGGAAATGGATCTTTATGTTTTTTCCCCAAATTCACAATTGGGGTAGACTTCAAGACATAAAATTATAGTAAGACCCTCTACCATACTATGAGTGCTCAATTACTTCAAATATCTATAGTTAAAGTGTCCAAATATCTCATGCCAAAGGTGACTCTTAAATATACATGAGAAACTAAACATGTCCTTAAAAGAGGAGTATTATCAAAACCCTAAAAATAGTAAAGCCAAGAACTATGATCAACAACATCCTATGCACTGAGTGTATGTGGCTCTAACAAATCTTGAACTTCAGCACCCTATGGTGTGAAACTCACTGTCTTTCCCTAACCAAAATGACAAATTTGATACATTGAAATTATATTGGTGGTGGTGCCTAGAACATATAATGCATAATTGATGCATCCACCATATATCTATATGTCACCCTTCCCCTTAACATAAATGAAGGAAGAATCTCCAACCTTAATGTTGGAAGTGTAACTCAAACCAAGAAATAAAAAAGACTCCTTAGAATAAGTCATATGGTGTGAAGCACCAAATAATAGAACCCAACTATCTAAAATAGGTAAATGTGATCTCCCAACAACATTAATTGCTCTCCATGATCATGATATGGAAATGAGTGGAGATAGAGATCTTGTGTTTCCTAATGGTAGCCTCTAAGGCTTGTATTATTTTGAAACACCTAAACTCTTCATGTCCAATCCTCTCACAATAGGAGAAAGATAGGTTAGACTTATTCTTGAATTTAAAATATGGTTTAGGTTTAGATGTAGTAGTGTTGGGCTTATGTGTATTTTGAGGTGGAGTGTTCTTCTTCTTGCCCTTATGTTTTCCCTTAGAATTAGGATGTGAGTCCACTAACTATTTTTTAGAGGTAGAAGACTCAAGGTGATATAATTTGGACTCCTCCCTATTGAGTCTCTCATAAAACAACTCTAAATCTAGAATTTTGAATGTGATACTTAAGGCATCCATAATAGAAAAAATGTAGATGTAAATATTTGGAATGGGCCACTCAACTTAGACAAGATTAAGTACACACACTCTTCATCATTTTTATCTCAACTACTCCACCAAAATTCTATCAATAAATGATTGAATTTAGTGAGGTAATCTACAATAGAAGCAAATACATCTAGATTTAATGAAGTAAGATCCACTTCAAGCGGCATTGCTCTCAAGTGGTCTACCTTCCCAAACAAACCTTTTAATTTAGTCCACATTTTAAATGGAGTGTCATACCCATCAAAATGAAACAAGAGACTATCACTCACATAACTCCAAATCAAGCCCATATATTCTTGAAACTTACATTGATGCTGAAAATTTTCAAATTCTCTTGTAAATTATGGTTGTGTTTTGTTCATTAGGGACCACAATATTTTATGAATAATGATTGTATCTATTCTAGGTCTCCATGTGTGGTAATTATTTATATTCAAATGCTCACAATGATCAATTTTAGATGTTGATGTCATGATAATCAATCATCAAGAGTAGAAATAATGTAAAGGGTGTACAAAAATTAGCACCGAGACAACCCCATAAAAGATTGTATTATAGGACCCCCAAATTTTGGCACTTTATAAAATAGTTAATTTTTACAATATAATGACACCAATAGATATACAATTTAAAAAATATATATACTTTTGAAAAATACATAACTCAAATCTAAGAAACGGTACATAATATACAAGTGTTATGATTTCGCATAAAATGGATCAAAATAATTAAAAACACTATGAATAGATTTTAGTGACCAAAATTAAAAAGAACATAGGTGTGTAACCACTCGTTTAAGCTAGAATTTCATCACAGACTTATATAATCTAATGAAAGTAAAAATAATCTTATTGGTTACCTTGGTATGCATGCAAGTACGTTTGACTACCTTTTTTTAAGAAAAATACAACTTATAACAAAAAATAATGATTTTCCAACTATGTAAAGAAATAAAAGGAAGGCTTTACTATGGTTTTTTTGCTCAAAACTAAACAAGGAGATACAAAATTAGATATTTTTAAAAAAATTCCCAAGGTTTGATCTTACAGTAGAAAATGAAGAGAGTGCCTCTAAGATCTAGTGGTTTGATAAGATCAAAACTAAACATTTTTCAAGCCAAAACCAAAAATAAAAAATGTCAAGTTTGGATATCACATAGTTTGTATCTCCTCAAATGAAACCACATCCTCCTTCCATGCCTTGGAATGCATGACTTTGATCCTCCTTCCAATGCACTTGGTAATCTCCCATGCAGGTCAAAAAAGGAATCCAAAGTTCTTCCAATGTAGTTCTATAGACCTCCAATGCACCACATAAAATAATGTAAGATGATAGTAATATTGACATGTAGATAGAAGATGATGCCAACACCAGGATGATGTTTATCCTTCCAACTCTTCTCAACACCAATTATATTTTATAGATCTAAAAAAAAGAGGAATAATAATTCCAATGCACTATTTCAGTAGTATTTTCCAAGTTTAAAATGGATCTAAATAATTAAAAAAGATGCCACGGTCCTCTTTTAAATATAAAAAAGGCCAAGCTTCAAATAATTTTAACACTACATTCCAACTTTAGTTATGAAACAATAAGAAAAATAATGATGCCTCCCTTTTTTGATTAGATATTTATAGAGTCCAATGCCTTTTTCTCCTTTTCTAGTGCCAAAATCTCCAATTCCAACATTGACCACAACATTTATAACGCCTCCTTTTCTATATAGGTTTCATGTATTCTCTTTTACAACACTTAGATTTGAAGAATGGATCTCAACACCACTTCAGATACAATAGATTAAATGCCTAGCATGGATGAAGAAGACATCAAAACAAATATTTTTTAATGCATACCATCAAAAAATAAGACCTGCATGCCTCCCTTTATATTAGATAATTATAAAAACAACAATAATGCCTTGTAAATGACATTAACTTGAGTCAAAAAAATAAGGTCTCAATGCCTTGGATCAAAAAAATTATAATATCTCTAAGCTTAATCCCTATTCTCTTCTTTTAGATATTATGAAAAAAAAAAGAAAATGAATTTTATCATAGATCTAAAATAAATAAAGAAAATACGACATTTTCATTACCTTAGAAGCAAGAAAAGCTTTGCAAAACAACAAAACTTTTAAAAATTCAAAAAGTATAAAAAAGAAACCAATATCTTCTCTTTGAATTTCAAAATAAAGATGGTTGGATCTTATTCAATGCTCTGATACCATATCAATAATGGTAAGAACATTCCATGACACCAAGATCTGAAGAGTTCACAATAAGAACATCACAAGTAGCTACAGACAAATGGAATATAACATAAAGTAAACTAAATGATTGCTTATAATATGAGAATAATAGATGTTATTAAAAAGATTAAGAACTTTCTTATATAGGCAAAGTTCAAAGACTAATCTAGCTATCCTAACCAATGTGGGATAGATCAAAACCCTTTATAAGATGAAATATCTAGCTAATACATTAGCAAATATGAGTAAATACATGGCATACATACTATAATAGTGACCTAGTATGAAATAAGTTAATTTAAAGTTATTATAATGTATTGTTATGTCTATTTAAGTTATTTTAGGTTGTATTCAACTCTCCCAGACACTTCTAGGTGTAATTGATTTGTCAGGTAAGTGAGTGGATCATATAGGAAAGTCCTCAGATATTTTCTATAGATGTCATAATTGATCAAGTAAAATAAATTTAATGGATGGATAAATTTTTTTAGACTTTTATTTAATGTCCATGGTGGATTTTTGGAAGTTTCTATCCCTCAGGTGTGCTAAACTGGTCATCCAAAACAATTTATCGCTAACAAGCTTAATAGTAAAAAATAGTAAGAAATCCAAGCAGAAGTGAGAAGATGAATAAGAATGTGATACCATGGAATATGGATGAAAATAATTAAATGGAGAAATTTTTAAACAATTTTAATACATGTTCATGTTGGATATAATTTTTTGATATCATTTTACATATCAAAAAGTTGCTCACAAGTTAACTTGTCTAACTTAGAGAGGTCTATGTATAGTAAGGTCATAAGATTGGTCTATAAAATCAATATTTATATTTTAAAATATTATATATCTATCTAATAATGGTGTAGTTATCTCATAGTATCATCCACATGCATCATGAGTCTCTATAAATGGCCATACATATGTTTAATGTCATTATCACCATGACTATGCTTCAAGGCAAACTAGCAGTTTTGGGTAAGAAAGTTATAACAATGAGTTTGAATCTATTTACCTTAATTGGAAGCATATAATATACATATTATTTATATTTATTAGTTTTATGTCCTATCCATTTTTTATAAGGTTTGGTACTCAGTGAAAGTAGTGAAAATATTGAAGCTAAAATGGCTTGACTAGCTAAGTGAGATCTGTGAGAGAGAAGGTCAATAAATTGGTCTGCAATATCAATAAATGTCATTATAAATTATTATATTTTTTTGGAGTTTTTTATTATTATGTTTATAATAATTTTCATACATTTTAATTAATTTAATTTTTTTATTTTAGGTGTTAGAAGTTAAGGTTTCCATGACTGTGTTTTGAGGATAGTTGGTAGTGTAGAGTGAGCATTTTGCAGAGAAACGTTTGAGCCTATATACCTTGATTTGAATCATATATTTAATTTTTTATGACCATAAGGTCATGAATTTTATAAATATATAATTTTTTTCCATGTTTTTTTGTAAAAATTGTGTTTATGCTTCAGTTGTTCAAAATAGACTTTTTGTGCGTATGGAGGCCTATTGTGAACAATGTTTTAAGAAGGGGTTCAAGTGGTGGTTGGACCTAAAAGGTGTTGTGTAATTAAAATTAAGATTGATAGTATAAATTTCATTTATTTATTAAATTATATTATTCATCAATGAGGTGTATTTTTTTTCAAGGGGTCATGAGGTAACATGTTGCCAAAGTAGGCCTAATTGAATTAGGTCTCTTTAAGGCCTAAAAGAGAATTTAGTCATATATGTTATGACCAACATATTTTAATGATTTATTCATGTTTAAAACATGTTATAATACATATTTTAAGGGTAATACAAGTTTTTAAAAGTGTATGGATGACTAGGGTGTGTGAGAGAAAGTGAATTGTATAAGATTAATCTTGACTAGGCCTGATTGAGTGAGTTAGAGAAGAGTGTGTGCAAGCAAATTAAAATTTAAAATTAAGGAGTATAATTAAATCATGTATACCATAAAATGGGTATTTATACACATAATATTTTAAACTTTTATCATATATTTATGCTTTACATCTTTTAGGAACTCGTTTAGACTCAATCTCTCTAATTGCATGTCTTAGAGGGTGCACTGAGAAAGGGGTAGGAAGACCTTTGGTGATTCACATGATTTTTGTCCCTTATTTACACATTATTCAGAATTAAAAAAGATATTCAAATAACTAACTAAGATATTACTCCTCCCTTTCACACTCCTCCAGTCTTTTTCCTCATTTTATCCCTCTTTTCCTCACCTTGATCCCCTTTCACCAGTTGATTATACTAGGTCAATTGAGTCGACCCTATATAGTTTTCATCCTTTGATTATTATAAATGGTTTATTGGGTCAACTGTATACTATTTTTAGGTATTTTCACTTGATATTTTTGTTATCCCTTAGCCAACTTATCTCGTAACCTAGTGATTTATCTCTCAAAAACATACAGGTTGACTGGGTTAACCCTGTACAGCTAACATATTAAAAATTATTTAGGGTGAGATCCACCTATAAATACAATAATAAGTTACAATTATTTCATAATTCAATCAATAGTTATTATTTTATTGTACTTCTTTACAATCTAATCTTCCACCATTCTACTTGAGGAGTCTTAGCTTAGGGTTTCTATTTGGAGAATATAGTCTTCTAGATAAGTCTTGGAAGATTTGGCCTTTCTTTGTTATCCTTAAAAAACAAAATAACATCTTTCAAAGCCCCTTTTGCCAAGGGAGAGATTAAGTCTCAACTGGTTCACATTTAGGTAAGTATGTTCTAATTTTATTCTCCTTTCTTTAGTAGATAGAAGTAGCATAAGTATTGGCTTGAATAATGTCTCTTCATATTCCATATATTAGGGTCTTACTCATACTTAGCTTAATTTAGATTATCCTATGCATGTTTTGATTATATACTAACCCCTCATATTATGCCACAAGTTTTGGTGAATACTAGATTAGATTTACTTTTTTATTATTAGATATAGAGTGAAACATTAAATCTCAGACTTTTCTAGGGTTGTTGCATGATTGTGTTAGATTGTAGGCTTTGGAACCCTTTCTATAATGGTGTATTATGATAAGTGATCCCCTAATCAGGTCTAGCAGATCCTTATATTGGTCATGATCCTACTTAAAAAATGTATTACCAATTGAAAGTGTAGGTATTCTCTATCTTCTTTGAGCTAGGATTAATTTACAGACATGATGCATTTATGATTGCATATATTTTGGTGAACTTGACATGAACTAAACCTTATAGGATTTTTTCACTTATTTCATTCTTTTCCATCATTATTTTTATCATATATTTACCATACTAGGTCAACTGCATTGACCCACTCTAATTTCTATGTGTAGGTTTTTAGGTACAGGCTATTAGATCAACCTTGTTGACCTAGTATAGGTTTTCTAGACTTTCAAACATCTAGTCTAGACTACAAGGTTGACCTAGTCAACCCTGTACATTTTCAAGCACTAAAAAATAGGTTTTTTTCAAAGCTTGATTGACCCATTCGACATAATTAATAGAATTTGAAAGTATATATCAAGGTTCTTGAATAATAATCTTCATCCTCTACATCTCTAATCCACCAAGGTTCCTTTCTACCTCTCTATCTCTTTCCTTTTATAGTTTTTAGTCTATATAATTTCTCTTACATAGTCAACTAGATCGACCCTTTCAACCCAGTTCTATATTTTGTGTGTTGTCTAAAAAACTAGGTCAACTTTACCAACCTTGTTCATTGTTAGACCTTACTTCCATAATATAGGATTGACCCTATTGACCCTATTCTATATTTTTTTCATTTGTTATTGACTATATCAATATTGTACCTTGTTTTAAAATTGGAATTAACCCTATATGCTAGTAATTAGTTCACACTTTCTTTTCTTGTTGCTTGCATGATTAGAATAGATCACATAGATTAATTAGGTGGTTTTTAATTAACCATTGAGTTTCACTATTTTTATTTTACAAGCATGACCAAATCATAAAATATAAAGAAGCATTTTAACATTTGACTACCCGAGGCCAACCTACTTAGATTTCATCACCAAGGGTGAAGCTGACTTGACATTCTAGTCAAGTATAAAGCATGTTTAATGGTATATTTTGGCTAAGAATTTGACACCCTTATAGATGAAGTGTGTGAAGTGAGGGGTAGGCCCCAATACTAAGCTTTTATCATTACCACTACATATCCCTTTCAACCCAAACTACCTGAAACCATCCTTAGATTGATTTTGAGTTCCTTGATTATAGCTAACTTCCCATCACATTTAAAATCATATTGTAATAATCTAATAAACATTTATATTGACCAATTAGTTAGCTATTTTAATTTATAAGTTGATTTCTTACTCTTTAATCAGTTGTATTTTGTATTCAAAAAACTTGCATTAGTTATCATTGATGAAAGGTTTTTTGATGTGTGCTTCAATTGGATTGGCCAACATTAATCTAATTTATTATTTGTTTCCTTTTAGTTCTTTTTTTTCAAATTATTTACAAAATTTATCTTATTTTAGTTCAAAATATATTATAGGTTTCTTAAATTTCCCTATCTTCTATATTGGGCTGACCTAGTTGACCTTATATCTTTCCTAGCCTCTATTCACTATATTAGATCGACCCAGTTGACCATGTACTTTTTGTAGACCCTATTTTCTATGCTCGGTCAACCTAGTCGACCCTATACTATTATTTTCCTTTCTTATTTACTGATCTAGTTCTCTATTTCTCTTTCTTAGATTTTTTTAAATTTATCTCAAGAATCATGTCCCCTATCAAAATCTTCTTGGATAACTTGAATCCATTTAGATGCTATATGGGGTTCTCTTTACTTCTTATACTTTCCTATCTTTTCTTCATCTTATTAGCCTATGGGGCATCTTGAAATGCCCATCCACATATCATTTTATATTTTTGGGCATCTTATGATGCCCATCCCTACATATACTTGCCTTTGAGGCATCTTGTGATGCCCACTCTTATTCTACCTGGCATGATACAAAACTAATTCAACATCAAGAAAATTTTCAAGACATAGGATTATCTCTCACATGCTCATCCTTGATATAGACGTTAGCTTAGGATGATTTACTTATTTTCATGATTTCTATCTACATCCATCTAACACTTTTTACAAGTTACTTACAAGGGTATTTACCTCTACATCAATTTCCTTCCTTTCACAAACCTTTAGTCCTCCTTTTTTGTCTTTTGGTTTCTTGATGTACCATAGCCTTCTTTATCTTCTTGCATTTTTATCTTTTTGACACCCCTTAGGTTTTTTATTTGTGAGTTAACTCATAATAATGTGTATAGGACCCGACACTCCTCACAAAACTACCATTTTGTTTATTACCTCACTTTATCTTTTGCTTACTTGTTAGCACCCTTATGGGTTTCTCTTTTATGAAGTTGTAGTGTAAGACTATGGTTAGGACCCGATCCTCCTCATTAAATTACCATCTTTTCATATATTTATATGATCTTTGTTCTCAACTTTAGCTTTTACTTATTTTGATAGATGGAATTTGCACAACAATATATGTTAGCATGTTCTTCTCCATTTTCCTCATTCTTATGATAAGGAATCACACTTTACTATAATTATATCCCTTCTCACCATTTGTCAATTCTTTTTTGCAATTTGAATTAATTCAAATTATTCAATGAATCATTCCTCTTTATTTCCCCTTCCTTTCACTCCACATTTGATAAAACAAGGTCAAAGTCAAGATAACACTTTTATTTTACCTAGATTTATGAGATTCTCAGACCCCATTCTCTTTGAAGTTTCTCTATCCTAAAAACTAAGTCCCAAGTGTTCAAATGAAAGTCATCTTTATCACCCATGTTTGTTTTTCCAAATTTGTATGGAGGAGGAATATAAAAATCCATCAAAAATCTAAAATATAAATCATTTGAATCAAAAGGCAATGATATCTAAAAGGTAACATACCAATCTCAAAAGTCAACATCATACCAAAATATGTTATTACAAGCATATATCCTATCTCTAATCAAAGTTCAGACTTCACAGTTGGCCTCACATAGAGTTGAGGTCTTTTGAGGTGTGATAGGCTAGTAGATTAGAATAGGGTGATTCAATAAACTCTATGGTGCTACCTACTTTCTCATGCAAGTACCCAATCTTTGTAGTAGACCAATGACTCTATGAGGGGTCTTGAGGAATGGGAAACATGTTGTGGGAATGTAGGTCCATTTTAATTTTCATGCATATAGACTTCATGAAATCATATATATACTTCATTTGTTGACTTAAGACTTGTGTGGCTAAGATAAGTTCTTCAGAGTTCTTAAGGTCAAAAGTCCTCTTATTTTGACAAACCTAATTTGAGTGTCTTGACTTTGATAAAGAGTTCCTCTACCTTGGTTTTTCCTTCATTCTCCCCTCCACCCATTTCATTTCCCCCCTTGAAAGAAAAATTGTGATTCCAAATCTATCTTCCCTTATTCTTTAATTCCTTCTTCTTCATATCTTAATAACATGCTAGCACTACTTTATTTCAGTTTTATCTATCCTTATAATGAAACAACATAATTTAACAACTATACATTACTTCTTTCTTTTACCATGATTTTACATTTGTTGACTTGTTTTAATTTCCTCTTTTTACCATTTACCATTTATTTTACTATCCTATTATCATATACACCTAATTGTGTCCCTTTTTCCATCATTGTGTGAGATTGGCTTGTTACTTCTCACTCAATAATGTTGGTTTCCCTTTTATGCATCTTTTTCCATTGTTGAGTGAGATAAGGATTGTTACTTCTCACTCATCAATGTTGTTTCACCATTTTTTTAAATTTATTATTTTACCATTGATTTGTTTTTATTACCATCCTATTTGACATCTATCCTTGGTTTGACTTGGTGAGTCTGCCTTTCTTTCTTAAGGATAACTTGTTTGAGGATTTTAGTCTTTAGTAGCCTTGATTTTTTAGTTACCCAATTTACTATTATTATTTGACTTGGTCATTTGGTATAAAATATAACTTGTCACCCCATCTTGCCAAATTTTCCAAGTACATTCCATCCTCACAGCACTATCTATCTTGGTTTTTCTTATGTTTGTTTCTTTTTTCTCTTTAGTTTTGTATTCTTGGGTTTATCAAAACTAGTCTCTGCACCCTACACAATTAAAATTAACAACACATCAAACACCATCCTATGATAAAGGTCATTCAAGGTATGAATTACATTTAATTTTTAGTTATTTTACATTCAATCATTTAATTTCAATTTTTTTTCTTTAAAAGACTATAATTTAATTTTTTAGCCATAGTATTATGTGTTCCTATGTTCTTTATTGAAGGACGATCACTTGTTACACCTTAGTGACACATGATGAGTTTTAAGTGGTGCATATGTATACACATAATATTTTTAATTTTTATAAAATACTAATGCTTTACATCTTGTAGGAACCCATCGAGACTCAATCTCTATAAGTGCATGCCTTAAAGAGTGCACCAAAAAAGGGATGGGCAAACCTTTGGTGCTTTGTAGGATTGTTATCCCTTATTGAAAAATTATTACCAATCCAACCAACTCTAAAAACCATTCTATAAGCTATTACTCCTACCTTGCACACTCCTCCAATATTTTCCTCTTTTCATCCCTCTTTTCTTCACCTTGATCCCATTTTACTAGTTGATTGTACTAGGTTGACTAGGTCAACCATGTATAGTTTTTATCCTTTGATTACTATGAAGAGTTGACTAGGATGACCCTATACTATTATTGGGTATTTTCATTTGATTTTTTTGTTAGCCATTCGACTGACCCAGCTCAAAACCTAGTGATTTATCTCCAAAAAACATACAGGGTTGACCCCGTACAACTAACACATTTAGAATGATTTAGGGTGATATCCACCTATAAATATAATACCATTTCATAATTATTTAAAAATTTAATCAAGATTTATTATTCATTCATTCTTATTTACAATTTGATCCTCCAACATTCTACTTGAGGAGTCTTAGAATAGGGTTTCTACTTAGAGAATCTAGTCTTGTGGATAAGTACTGGATGATTTAGACTTTCTTAGTTATCCTTATAAATGAAAATAATCTATTTCAAATCTCCTTTGTCTAAGGGATAGTTTGAGTCTCGATGGGTTCACATTTAGGTAAGTATATTCTAACTTTATTCTCCTCTCTTTAGTAGATATAAGTAGCATAAGTATTAGATCAAATAATATTACTCTTCATATTTCATGTATTATGGTCTTACTCATACTTAGTTTCATTTTTAATCTCCTATGCATGTTTTAATTGTTTACTAACCCCTCATATTGTGCCAAAAGCTTTGGTGAGCAATAGATTACATTTACTTTCTTGTTATTAGATATAGAGTGAAACATTAAACCTAAGACTCTTTTAGGGTTGTTATGTGATTGTGTTAGACTGTAAGCTTTGAAAACCCTCCTATCATGGTGTATTGTGATAAGTGATCCCCTAGTTGGGTCTAGTAGGTCCCCATATTGGTCATGTTCCCACTTAACAAATGTATTCCTAATCTTTAGTATAGGTATGCTCCATCTTCTCTGAGCTAGGATTGATTTATAGACATGAAGCATTTCTGATTACATATAGGGTATAGAGAGAAAAACATGAACATGTAATAATATTTTTGAGTATGGAGATCAAGTTCATATGATCTAATTAGTCTTGAAGAGACCTAATAAAGCAAGGAAGACTATAGGCAATTTTGAGAGTAATATAAGTATGTAAAGAGATGAATAAGGTGACCATCATCTATTATATGATTAATAAGGTGTTCTAAAGGTTATCAAGTGTTTCAAGTTGATGTGTTGATACTGATTCAGCTAGGGGGTTGGTGTCTCCTTGTAAGTAGGTTCTTATTAAAGCTTGGCTAGGTTGGTGCTTAGCTAGTTGGGTTTGGTACTCCATGTCAATTTGGTGCTTCATTAAATTTGATCTTTTATCTTATAGGATTGTAGTCCATTTTCATGTATTAGTGGGTTTTATTCCCCTTGAGGGTTTCTCACATATAATTTGTGTTATCTTGTGTTATTACGTTTCATGAATATGTGGATGGTTACTTAGTCATTGTTTGATCTACATGTTTGAATAAATGTTCATGGATGCTTAAGTGGAATTGTTGAAAAGTTTTTTAGTGATTGATTCATGCCCCTCTCAATCATTGTGATTCTAATAGATATTCCACCATTATGTCTTGTAGAATTGGAAAACTTGGGTAGTCATGCAAGAAAACCTTCATACCATTGATGATCCCTATTGACTTGGTTAGAGTTACAACAAGCTGCAACACTCCTTTTATATATGGCTCATATTTCAATCCCAACTTATCTACAAATAGTTTTGGCATGACTGAAGTGCTTAATCACTATCCATAATGAAATTATGTAATAAATTATATCCCAAAATGAGTATAAGATATAAAGGAGGAGGCTTTCTAGATTTAATGTAAGGCTCAATAATATTGGTAGGTACATTTGTGAGGGATATACCACCATGCTTGACTGGTTGAGGATTGATATGGAGTTGGGATAGCTACTCTTGGAGTAACTCTTTTTTATCGAGAATGTGGAGTACCTCCTAAAGAGATATATTAAATTGTGTGTTCTTCAAAGAGTCAATGATATTCAAAGGAGAGACACTAACCTTTTCTTTAATATTTAAGGCAATGAAGTACCTTGAGTCATCTTTCAAAAGTTATGATTTTGAAGAGGTGTAGGATTTATAAGGGCTACCAAATTTTTATTCAAATCTTGTTTCCTTGAATGAGTATTGTTTGGACTTGTATTCACATCTTGAACATCTCCTAAAGCTCTTTTATTTGACCTTGTGTGGGCTGAAACTAAGGTAGTTTGGTTTAATACAAATCTATCCTTTATTTGAAAGTTTGTAAGGTTCACTCCTTGATTGCCACACTCTCCATTTGATTATTCTTGCATAAAGATCTCATCTTCTAATATCAAGTGAGGAGTAAGCCTTCTTTGAGCTACCAAAGCTTATCCTTCACCCTCATAGGTATTCATGTACTATCCTTGAGGTTTCCATTCTTCTCTTTGGACTAGATTGTTATGGATTAGAACCATGGATCTTGTGTTGGGAGTAGAATTTGTATTATAGGCATTGGGTGGCATATTAAAATTAGCTTAACCTTGCCCCCTTATTTTACCATTATACTAAGGTGAAAATTGATTTTATTGTGGATGGTAATAGTATGGGTTTTTGTGATCTCCAAATTATTGATTTGGTTACATAATTTGAGCTTCTAAAGACTTGAACTTTGCTTTCCAATAAATGGCATCATCTAATTTGTTTGGAGCAACTTTGGAGTTATTGGTTGGATTTAAAAATGGATCAAAACTTGGAGGAGTAGTAGGTATGTTAGGTAATATGGTCATTAAGACTTTTATAAGGAGATTATTGGCTTGAATCAAACTATTCTCAGCTCTAATATCTATATCATAGTCATTAGGCAATGTTTACCCTCCCATGGACTAAAACATGAAAACTATATTAGTCCCATTAGCTCTAAGATAGGTTGGGAAAACAAAACTTGTAGGGGGTTTCATGAGAGGTGGAAGCCTATTCCATGTTATTTGAAACCTTTCATTAAAGTCATGCATGGATTCCTTAGGCCCTATTTTAATGACATTCAACTGATGTATGATTAATTTTATCTTCAAACCTTTGAGTCAATAAGTCACCAAACTCATCCCAAGTAGTCGTTCATCCACTTGACAAGGTTATATACCAATCAAGGGATTTTCTCCTAAGAGACATGTTAAGCAATCTAATTTCTATATTGATCTTGGTGATATTATGAATATTTTAAAAGTTATAAATGTCCCTAATATGCTCACTTGGGGTGATAGGACCTTACCCATTGAATGTGAGAACACTCTTGGTGGCAATGGGAGGGGTATCATCATAGGCATTAAGGTTTATAGGATTTTTAGTATTGAAGGATAGGAAAACATGTTGCCTTAAAACTCTTATTCACTCTCTTTCTCTTCTTTAATTATAAATTCTTCTTTTTATTTAGGCTCTTTAAGTGTCAAGATATGCTCAGGGTACTGAACCTCAAGAGGAAGTTTAGGATGAGGGAGTGGATTTGTAGGATGGTTAATTCTATTAATAGCTTATCTATTAAGAAATATGAAGCATAAACAAAATAAATAATAAATTGATCTACAACCATATGTTACACCTTCAATGGAGTTGCCAAATGCCAAATGAGGAACACTTATGTATCTATGATGTTGTCAAGCTCAATATTCACCTTGACAAGAAGTACTTGAGATAATTATCCTACTAGGTGTGCTAGAACTATTAGCACTCAATTTTTCACCCTTAGATAGGTAGTTCAAACCTTATCCAAGTTAAGTGAAACATGGGAATACACATAGACTTGTGGGTTGTCTATAATATGGGTAAACCTCTATACATAAGGGCTAGCTCCCTTGATATGTCTATTGAATTTCATAACTTATACTAATAGTTTGTTTGAAATGAAAAGGGATATAGAGAACATGAATGAAACCTAAAATAATGAAGTGATGAACTAGGTTAATATCCAAAATACCACCATGCAATTCCACTATGAAAGATTATTTATAAAACTAACTTCATGAGGAAAAGTTTCTCTAACATAAGTATTTCAAACGTGAAGGTGATATGCAATGCACTTCTCAAGGTGAATGAATAAGAAGTATGATTGAAGATACTAAAATTATTAATTACACTTAAAGACATATAAAGACACTAGCTACAATTCATGTGACATCTTAGAGAGCATACTACTTTCACAAAACATGAAAGGGTAAGATGAACACAAGGATAGATGAGTATCACTTTTCATTCTTGACTATGCACTACTTCACATACTTAGACAAGAAGTTATGAAATAAAAACCATATTTAAATATTTTATTAAAATGAAATAATAGTAATCAAACCAAAATGTATTCACCATACTAGGTTTGGATTCTACAAACTTAGCCAAAAGTGGATACTTATATAGATAAGTATGAAGAGAGAGAGAGAAGGGGGGAGTAGTATAAGAGAATTGACAAGTGTCCATGAGTTAAAAAATAAATATAGTTATTAGATAGTACAAATAGACCTCAAAAACCATGTGTCTCACTCTAGAATATTTTCTAACCCTCCATGTGGTGTAGGGGTTATAAATTGGCTTGACACATGACTATCTCCTTGAAAACTACCCTTCTTTACATGAAAGGAGTGATAAATGGACCTTAAAATAATTAATTATACATGAAATGATCCTATGAAACTCTTTGGACATCTACCATGCCTTAATAAACTCTTTTGAGCTGATATTCCATCTTACATGTGCATAGGTGTCTTGAAACTCTTCATTTCCCATGCCTAGTTTGGTTCAAGTGGCCCAAAACTCAAGTGATATTAAAGTCATCATATCTCCATTAATGGTCTTAAAAAATGTTATCAAGAATTACAAAAACCATTTGGATCCTGTAACAACTCCCAATAACTCATTTCTCTCCTTGAGCCCTCATTAGGGTTAGTTTCCTTTTAACCCTAAAAACATGTAAACCTCCTTGTATAGGGAGTTGTATAGATGATAATGAGAAAATAATGGAATATTATATGATAAATTATGGCCTTATATAACCATGTATAATTTAATCCATTAAGTCCTAGTGGAAGTCCATCTTTTCCACCTTTCTTACTCTTGAATTAGCCATTAATTAGGCCTCCTTGCTTAGGACCTTGTTTTCATATTAAAGGCCTCTGTCACACATCTTAAATCACTCAAAATAATTTAATTCACTTTTATTAGGCTATTAAAAACCTCCATGTCAATTTTGAGATCATGAGACCCTATGTAAGTATGCAAACCATGAAATCACCTTGTTACCTAGCTTCACTTTGAGCCTATTTGAGATTACCTTGGAAAACAAGACTAGTTTGACCATATCAAGGATATAATATGAAATATTTTGGACTTGGTTAGATACTAAAAATCCCAAATTACCCCCTAAAATTATTGATAATTTCTCTTATTCTTAGAACACATAAAAAACACTAAAAACATGTAAAAATAAGGCATTTGTGATAGTCTGTACAAGTTACATCATCATAAAATTACATGTTTAGAACCTAATTAGAGTCTTAAAAAACATAAAATAAGTTTTATGATCAAAATATGGCATTATATGTGCTTTAGATGTCTTTTCCCCTTGACTAGTCACTATTAGGGCTTTAGAGGGGTTTAAGATCTATTTAAGGTCTTAATAATTTTTCATACATAAATAAAAAACCATAAATTGGCATCCTTATACTTGTAAAAATTATTTTTTACCTCATAAAATATTTTAAATGGATCATCTTCCCATGTAATGTGTGAGTTATGGTGTGAGCATCTAAAATTACTTCTCAGGTGGCATGCTTAGCTCTCTTTAAACTTGAAAAGGGTCAAAATTGGGTTTTGGGGCTCAAAACTCATTCTCAATATTATTAGTTCATAAACCTTAAAAATAATCATATAAATGATTATAAATTCCTTTTAATTTGTTATCACTTCTCTGTATTCATTTGGTATACTAGTCAGGGTGCTTGGGGTTATGAGTCTATCACCTTATTGCTATCCCTCAAGGGAATTTGGATGTAAAATAAGGTGTGTTGATACTTGATAGTATATTAAGACTATTTTAATGTTTTTTTATTACTTCAAGTTCCCTTCATGAGATATAGAATGATTTTTTTGTTCCTTTGATCTCAAAAAGACCCCTTCGTCTGAAGACTGCCCCTTGCCAAATGAGTGGGCCAAGTCTGAGACAAAATAGTGGGTATGTGCACTATTATTTAGTATTTTAATTGAAAATTTATGCCTTATTATAGTAATTATAATCCCTTGTACCAATTTATATAGTGTGATCATTCATATGGAGGTCTAAAAACAATAATTTATTGTGACTGGATGTAGATGATGAGTGTGTGTGTTGATTGACTTATGTACCCTATGTGACAGTCTTATCCTAACATGTTTGAGAAATGTAGATGATTATATATATATATATATAGGTTTTTAAAAATAATCGTAAACTCATCATCACCTTCATAGCATGGCCTTACCTTCCAAAAACCACTTACTTAGGCATGATTGTGCTACATGGTACTAGACCTATTAGGCTTAAACAAGGTTTTTGAATAGTTTATACTCCTATTAGGTTAGAGGTTTTAATGAGATGCTACTTGAACTATGAAAAAATTCCTCAAATAATCCTCATTATTTTATACTTCTCATATTCCTCTAACCTCTCCTCAAATCCAAGCAAAAGCCTTCAAAGAACAAATATACTTGTAGCTTACTTCTTGACTATGTTTAGGGTTTAGAATTTAGTTTTCTTAATCCTATCTATGTTTCCTTTAGTCTTAACATACATTATGAAAAAAAATTATCTTATTTAGACCTCAGAGTCTTTTCACCATTCTTCTCTTCCCTTTAGGTTTAAAACTAACCTATGTTCTCTGATATTATAACTTGTAGGTAACTTATAGGATATTGACTATGTCTTGATGTTTAAGATCTCACCCTCACACCAATAACCCTTTCAATTCTCTCTAAACCTATTTGTAATATCAATTTGGATCATAGTTATTATAAACATCTCTACCATTCTATTAAGGTTTGAAACTGAGTTGAACCTTCAAATAGGCTTGTGGGTGGTGTTCAAGGGTCATGACTGCATTAGGTGTTTAGACCTTACTCTTACCTCAGTGATATTCTCCATTATATTTAACTATTTAGAGTACCATTTGATTTTGAATAATCTCTTCATTTTACTCTTCCCCTTCATTATATACATCTTTAGCTCACTTACTAGTCTTTACAAACTGTAAGTGCTCATTAGGGCTAGGTTTGAACACATAGTCTTGAACATAGCCTTTTCAACCTTGTCATTGATGATTAAAAATGTACACACCAAATAGAAGTCATTAAATTACCAAAAAGGTATTTTTACTACCTCATATAAATTTTAAGTCACTTTTAACTTTCCATCAAGTACACAATACTATATAAAGTCCTATAGGTGTTTAGTTACACTGTCAACTAAATCTCACTCTCATCTTGATTGGAATTGGCCTAGTTATTCCTTGATGCATTGGATCATTGTATTCATTATGTCTTGTAATCAAAACTTCACTATCTTAGTTTTGTTTTGTTTTGGAGAGTGATGATCATGGTCCAAAATGAAGACCTATAGGCTTTGGGCCTATAGGTCTCATTTGATTGTATAGGCTATATAAATTCATCTCTTGAATTTTTAGGTCTTCCAACCCTATCAAACCACTTCACACTCCCATTTTCATTCATAAATGGTATCCAAATATTAATTTAATAATCATATCACTTCAAACTCATTTAACTAATATGTATGGACTGCACACATAGTCAACTAATGTATGAGGTCTATGAGTTATCTTGGAACATTTTAGTTAGTTTTGAGAAAATTAGTGATGGAAATGGGGAAATAAACGACCATGTGAATGAATTAATATATGTATCAACTATTTTTTATGAATTTTATCACCTACCATTTACTCTTACAGTTTGTATAGGCTTGTATCTTGAATAAATATCTATGACTTCTCATTGACAGGTATGCATTTGGGCTCTTATCTTGATCTTCTCATGATTCCAACAGTGCAATAAGTTTTTAAACATTACACCATGATTTATCACTGGTACTTGAGTCCATTTTGACAATCAAATCTATAGTATACTACTCAAACATAGATCTTATTCCCAAAAACAAGCACACTTGAAAAATATGGACCAAAGACACATCTCATATAAAATAACATGGAATATATGAAAATAAGATACCTTCCATGAGTTATGAAGCATTATAAACCTATGAGAGTGACCACCATGAAGACAAAATAGATACTTGCATTAGATGCCACTGGAACACCTTATAAACCAAGACACTTTTATTTGAAATGAAAACACCTCATAGAGAGGATTTGGATGATGAAACCACCATGAAAAGGAGATCCATAACCTATAAAATAATCCCTAAAAATAATTCTTATCCATGTATTTATGAAATAGATAAATAGGTGCAAGAACATACTTCTCTCAAATGGATATGCCATAGTGATCTACTGTGACTCTTAGCAATTGTTCATAAAAAAGAGACCAACAATATGAAAAAAAAAATCCACTTATTTAAATTTTACTAAGACCCATAAAAATGGCCAAATTTTTAGTTCCTAACTCTCTCTATCTCCTAGCAATACAATTGAGTTCAAATTTTCCTTCATAAGCTTGTGAAGGTAGTGATGGAGGAGAATAGGTGTATGGAGTGTCAATTTGACTTGAAACTTGGTCCATAGATGAAAAATTATCTAAGAGATCCTAAGGGACACTTCCAAACCATTTCAACTAAAAATCAATCTTAAAAGGTCATACAAGTTCTTGCAAAGTGACTTTTTTCCAAGATTAGGCATCGAACTATAGATGTTAGACTATGATTATTATTTAACCTTATCTAACCTATTTATAACACTAGAGACATTTTAAATCTTCTTGAAATGTTCTCTTCTTTGAATGGTATGTCCAACTCTTCCACATGGTCTAAAAGGTGGCTAAAATGTGATTTTTTGCATATTACACTAAAATAAAAGTTAGTTCATGATAATATGACATTAAACACACCTCAATAACCTTTTATAATGACTTTGAACTATATTAAACCTTTTACTTTGTTTGACCATTCCAATACCTTATACTTAACCATAAGATTAGACAAGTGAACCTAAGACTAGAATTTAAAAAATGCTAGATGAGAACAAATATGACCATATGGGACTATTTAAGACCACTTTAAACCATGACAAGACCATGACAAACATTTGACAACCATATGGGGTTTCAACCTAGAGGAGGTGACCAATTTTGATTTGGGGTCAAAATTGGGTCAACAATTACCAAATTTGAGATTTCTATTGATCCAAAATGAATTTAGGACATTTAAAATATAAAAATTTCTAACAATAGGAAATAACTGAAATTATTTTTTTGAAAGGATAAATTTCATATGAAAGTTCATTTCTAGATTTGCATAGATTATTAAGCCATTCAATTCCATGTTGAAGTAAGATGCTAAAGTAGAATGGATAACTAAATCCAAGAGGAAATTTTAGGATATTAATATTATCATTTCTTAAGATCTAATTTTGGTTAGCCCTAATTTTATTAAATATTTCATTCTATATTCATTTTCTTTAGAACACACTATATCAGTAGTATTCACACCAAGTCTAGATAATAGTGAACATCCCATTGCCTTCATGAGTATTAATCCAAATTATGTAGAATTGAAATATTCAATGGTAGATAAACAAATATATAATTTTATTAAATCAATAAATAAATTTAGGCATTATATTCTCTAAAACTAGACATACACCATCATTTTATACCCAATTGTTAATATCACACTATTTTTATCAATTTAATCAAACATGACAACATGGTATGAGGCCAAGGGATCACCTAGTTCATGACTAAAATAGATCCATGTATGTACATTTATATATCAATCAAACACATGAAGATATAGGTGACTGGTATGCCCACATTATCCACTACCTACTCATATTTTCATGTGCCCATAAGTTAAAAAGAGAGAAAATATGGGCCCTCGAGATCAAATAAACTCATTACATGATTAAAAATGGTTTTTTTTTATAGGAAAAATTATGAAGGCATCTATTTTAGATGTTTCTCAAGATAAGATACACACATCTTAGACAATTTACATCAAAATCTAGGTAATGGACATCCTTCTAGAAACACTACACTTCACAAGCTGCTAAGTATAGGATATTATTAGTTGACTATTTTAAAGGATGCTCATAATATTTTCATAACATGTCATTAATGCCAAGTATTCATAAAAATGAAGTACACATATCCATGCCACTACATATTGTGATTGAAAGATGTTCCTTTTCTCAACGGGGTCTTTAATTTTTTGTAGTAATCAATTTGAATTATTTAGTAGGACATAATTTTGTTTTAATATCTACTAATTAATAAACCAAGTATATAGAGGTTGTGGCTAAGAATATTTCTAGAGATAAATATGTGATTAAATTTTTGGAATAAAACATACTAACTAGATTTGGAACTCAAATTTTATTTTTTGTATAATAACTTTCTAGTCCTTAAATCTACACAATTTATTGAGTGGCCCCCAATAATCAATTTTTTATCAAACAAAAACAATGAATTACTATCCATAATGGAATGGGGTTGTTGAGTCCACTATAAGAATTTTATGGATGCCATCAATAAATAATCACAATAAAAACCAATAAAATGGTATCTACTATTGAAATGTGCACTACAAGTCGATAGAAAAAAGACATCTAGACATCAAGGCCTCATCTTTCTTGATAGTTTATGTATAATAGATAGTTTTCCTATTAATCTCAAGTTACCAACATAAAAATTATTGTAAGAGTATATGGAAGAAGATGAAATAGTTCAGTTAATATTACTAGGAATAGACTATATGAAGGATGCACAAACATAATCACTCCATAGATTAAACAAGCACTAGGGCATTGTCAAGAGGTGGTTTGATAATATATTCAAAATCAAATATTTTAAGATTTCAAAATTAGTAGTCTTATGGGATAAGGTGAGTGAACATAAAGGAAAACATGGCATATTCACTCTTTTCTAGATTGAGCCATATCAAAACTCTAAGATTTTGTGTAACAATGGTTTTCCCTTAAAGGACTTCTAATGAAAATATCTTACTTTTCTAGTAAATGGGTAGTTTTTGAAACATTCTTTCATGGATATTATAGTTTAAAAAGCTTATAAATGACCATGAAGTATACCTTAATGATATGTGTATATATCCAATTCCTATCACTATTATGTTACAATTTTCAATCTAGGTAAAATCTTTTGACAATGCACAATCTGGACCAAAATCACTAAAACACACTAAATGGTTTGAACTTATCACATACAAGTGCCAATTTAGGTTAATGTATCCCTGAATGGGGAATTTCATTTTATGTGATTATTATATTTTATAAAAAAAAATTATTCAAATTGTGACCACATAAAATTATGCTTTGGACTATTGAATTCTTCTAATTTGGCAAGACACATTATGTGCATGTGTTATTATTGGTATGCATGTGATATAATTTATTTTTCTTATCATAATAACATAGAAACATTAGAAACTAATTGATACAACAAACAAAAAATATTATTTTGCACATTTATTTAGATCCCACACTCTTTCCATTTTGCAAGTAATCATTTAAATGCACTCACCATTTTAAAATCATGTTTCCTTATTCTTCTACACTATAATCATGTTTTCATATCATCACTTTTCTTCTATCCCATTTTCTGGGAGAACTAAATTTATCCTGAAGTTCATGTTAGATCTATCATCCATTGAACTATGTAGGTGACGCCCGCTTGCCTCGTACATCTAGAGTTAGCTCAGCCACCCCTTCATTTTTTTAATCTTTCCCCCATTTTTTTTGTGTGTTGTTTCCATATCACTTGGGGGAAACTTTGTAGTCATTGTTCTTGTCTCATTGTGCTAAAAATCATCATTTCTTAGATTCAAGGTCATCCTATAATAGAGAGTAACACCTATATTACACATGCATGAATGATTAGTTTTTGTTTTTACTAACATTGTGACTAACCATCCTTTGTGTGTGTTTATTTTATTTTTATTATTGTTTTTTGTGATTTATAATCTCTTCATTTTTTTTTGTTGATTTTTTATTATGTGTTTGTTCATTTATACTTAGGTTGTGTTATGCCTTTATTTTAGTTATTAGTGTTTTCTTGTATTTTTTTCATTTTTCTTTTGTTGAGTGGTTACTTTCTCTATTGTTGTTTTATTATTTGCGCATTTTTATTTTAGTCTCTTATTATTTGTTTCTTGGTATTTTTTCATGCCTCTATTTTTATGTATTTATTTATTTTCTTGTTTTATTCTCTTATGTTTAAATGCATTCTATAAACATTTTTTAGTCTAAGTTTTAATTAGGATTAATTTGTTTAGATTTTTGTTTGACTTGTTTTATTATTTTGTTTTCCCAGTACATCTTATTAATACATGTGGATCTTGATTATTCATATCTTGATTTCATGTTACTTATTAATTTGTTCTTGCTTTTCTTTTATACACTCTTATTCCTACTTAAAACTTGATTGTTCATATCTAGATTTTAAATTAGGTTACATTTGTGTATTGTTTTTTATCTTTGTCTTTTTTAAAATTTAAATAGTTGTAACTATGATTTTGGTAAATATTTTATCATTATTCTTAGTTATAAATATTCACATTTGAACTAGACATTTGCAATAGAAATACAACATTGTTATAAGTTACTCATACTTATGATACATAATTTCAATTTGCTATATTAAACACCAAGTGTTCTAAATCCAAAATTCAATGAAGCACCGAAGATTATTTTTAAATACACCATTCCTAAAAATAGACTCTATGAAAGACATGCATCTCCTGACATACATTATGAGTCTAATTGAATATTTATATAAGTAGTTTGGTATGTGTATCTCCTAAATTGTATTTTATCATCTAGTCATCCATAAAGTAGAACAAATACATCAACATCCATATGCTAACTAAGGATGTGCATCTCTTCAAACTAGCATATTAAAATGTATCATAATAAGAGAAATATCAATGAACACATCATGAGACAATAAAAGTATATATATATATATATATATATATATATATATATATATATATATATATATATATATATATATATCCCAAAACCATGTTTCTATACATCATGAGAATATTTATACATATCATAAGTATGAAAAGAGGAGACAATACAATCATATCTCATCCTTCTAATCTTTGGGAGAACTCTGATGAAGACCCTACCCTATCCCAAATGTAGTATATGTAGAAGGACATGGTGGTGGAGGCCCCATGACAACCCACTGTACATATAGTTGCATCATCAACTACTTTGAATCTATCTCATCCCTTGATGTGACAGTCTAACTATTTTGTTATGACCTCATATGTTCATTATAGGATGCCACTCTTTGCTCTACATGAACTATTACCTTATATGCCCACCTCTAGTCAGCTATCTCATCTTTGGCATGTAGGACATCATCCTTCACATGCAAGGAATCATATTTAGCTAAAATCATGTTAACCAAGGCTCTCATTGACCCTGATCCTATATATAACTAATGCTATATGCATCATCTCTCTCTTGAGTCAAACTTTACATCTCCATCTAAGAAAACTCTCGCTCACCAACCACAGTCACATAATCCACATATCATGTGGCTAATCAAGCCTAAACCCCTCTCAAATGTGTCACTTATCCCCTAAAATCCATAATCTATATGTCCCTAGATATAATAAAACACTATATCATGGTGGTCTCCCCCTTTGTAGTAGCCAAATATTTCTATAACCCAACCATAGTTCTCTGTAAACCTACTCTCTCTACAAGGCATGCACATATCTCCCTCTAGAACCTACCAATCAATGCATAGTCCTTTATGAAACTCCCTTTTCCTGAGGACCCTAACTCTCTTGATCCTATACCTATCTTAGAGATACCTACCTCTTTAGATCATGTCTTTATACTTGGGACATCCCCTATGTCCACATCTTGGCCATCTAGCTCAGCCATCTCCATATCCTCTATCGAATCCTAATGCCTTTGAGCCTATACAACCTATAATGTAAAGGTAAATAGAATGGTTGGTTGTACTAGAACAAAAACCTATTACTATGTTGAGGCCTATATTTTATCCCTCCTCATCCTAACCCATCATTATCTCAAAAATAGCTATTGGGCTGACAACTTAGTTAATCAGATGGGTTATACTCTCAACCACCATGTGGCATATGCATCTATCACCCTTGTATCTATAAATTTTCTAATGTAGTCCCATAACATACACACCCTCTTGTAATTAGTCACCACCTCTGCCCTAGGTACTAGTGCCCCCCACTCCCTAATCTCCCTAGTCACATGAGCAAAGTAATGCAGACCCTTAGGAATATCCTATTGCATCCAAAACTACCATTAGACATGATCTATCATGTACCTCTCCATGATGTAATCATGTATCTAATAAAAAATAGGTCCTCCACCCATACAAATTATGTCCCTATATAAGGGCACCAAATGAAATCACCATCCTCCATCTCATTAATGGCTTAATTGTAATATTATAGGTCCCCTAAATGTCCTTCCATCATCAATCCTATCAGGTACCATACCTAAGCCATTGGATTCTCTATTCCCCTTTAATACCTTATCCCCACTAGCCATGTGATCATAATATACTCCCAAGCCCACACCTATAGTAGTGTGTTGTGGCTTATACTCTACCCTCCCTTATACATGATCATATATAAATCTTTATATAATTTTGATAGAATCACAAGTCCCTAGGTGAACTAAGTTATATTTTCTAACATCTACTATACTACACCAATCAATCCTAAGGGAAAGTAGAACCCACTCTTGTCATGCAGCAGAATGCCACTAATAAGAGCTATCAAAACCACTACCTCAAGGGGGATTATACCCTATTCTACTCAACCTTCTAGGGGCCAAGCCAAGTCCTCTAGTACATATACATCAATGAACTCATCTACTATCTCCTATTCCACTACCCAAAGTAGGTCATCCAACATAACCTATCTCCCCACCCCCATCCATGTAATCTTAGGTCCTTGCATGGGTACCCATAGAATCTAGTGCACATCATTTAGTGTCATTATCACCTCCACATTAGGTAGATGGAAGTTAAAAGTCTTAGAGTTACATATCTCTACTAAAAATACCAAATAAGCTCTATCTACATGAATCACTAGCAAGCATGATAGGTGATACAAGTTCATACCTACCAAGACACCCATAAGCTTGTCTGTAATGAGCCCCTATCACTATAGAACTTGGAAGTGTCACTCTCATTATTATAATTAATACTCATTCCTAAACATTAAAAGGTGGGGATCATATCAATTGTCTTTTTAAATTATATTTTTCTAATTTTGAGGCCTAGAATAAAACTCTATGTGCCTCTTCCTCTCTTCTTCTAATTTTGGTCCTCATATAAACCCTAATGGGCCCCATCCTACTTTTTTTTATAGCATTTTTAATGTTGTTTTGGTGATCATATCATTTATTAGGATTTTCTTGCTATTTTTAGGACATTCTCATTAATTTTCAAGGTGATCCCATTGTTTTCCATGACCTCGGTGATCCACATGTCATTCTTGCCATTTGGTAGGGCTATCCTATCGATCCTATTGAACTCACCATTTAATAGGGAAAATTTTACCTATAAATGTGAGATCACCAATGTCTTGGTGATCTCATAATTTTGACCCATGATCATGTCGAAAAATCATTGAGATCACTAATATCCTATCATTCTTGCCATTTTTGTGGGCAAACTCACTATTTTCCAAATTGGGAAAATGGTAGGATCACCCAACTACCACACCCTATGTGAAATAAATATGTTCAATGACAAATTCAAAAACCCAATAAAAACACCTACCGATACCCCACTCCATGATGGTTGATTCTACTCTCTCATGCATTCCCTAAGATGTTGGTGGAGTAGGATATTAGCCATTTTGCTCAGCTCACTCTTGAGCAAATATCAAAACTCCAAATTTATTATATTTAGGGTGTAAAATGACTTATTTTTACCCCTAAGGGTTAAAATATAGTCAATTTTTCAAAAATTTCACCTCTTGGGCCTATACTTGTTGCATTTTATCTCCCTTGGGATACTATTTTAGCCCTATTGATCATTTTTTCTTTCTACTTTCTTTTAATTGCTCCATTTTTAGCCAAATTTTTTGAAATTAATGATATTATCATTTATTTTTATTGAGGGCCCAACCATCAAATATTTTCAAATTTTCCATTTTCCCCTTGAAGGGACATCATAGGCCACCCAAATGATGTTCAGAGCATTTTTTTAAAAACTTGTTTCTCTGTAATTCATGCAAATGTTAAAAAAAAAAAATGGGAATGAATTTTATTTGTTTTGATTATAGTGACCTTCTAATTCATTGAAAAGATATCACTTCACTCAAATGTATCAAGACACCTTCTCAAATAGGGTAAAAATGTATACATCCAATTCCTATCATTATTTTGTTGTAATTGTTTATCTAAGGAAAATCCTAGGATAATGCATAATCTAGGCCAAAATCACTAAAATGAGATAAATGGTTCAAACTTGTCATGTAAAGGTGCCAATTTAGGCTAATGTATCCCTGAATAGGATAATGCATTTTATGTGATTATTATCTTTTCTCAAAACACTTCGATTCAAATTGTGACCATGCAAAATGACCTTCTAGACCACTAAATTCTTCTAATTTGGTATCACACATTATGTACATGTGTTATTTCATGTCCATAATGACCTTATTGGGGTATTATTTCATACACAACTAACACCTTCTTCTAATTATACTTTACTCAAATTATGAGTTCATAAAATGACATTTCCAACTAGGTTGATTATGTGTGAAACAACTTTCCAAAGAATTGTAGAAAAATAATAAAATCCATTTAAGAAAATTAAACCAAATCAAGAGCCTATGTGAAAAATAAATTGAAGTTATTAAAAATATATTAATTATAAATTCATTCATCAAATTTACATCACCCTATGACATCATCAATGCGGTGGCATCCATAAGCCATTAATGGAACAAATATCAAGATTAAGGCTTCATATGCCTTATTAGTGCCCCATTTCTCCAAATATTTATGACTTATCTCTCCAATATTAAATCATTTTATGGACACACATCTTGATCTCAAGATGAATAGTCATGGCTGATCCTAAACATTTTTAGAAAGCTATAAATAAGTGAGCCAAGACTACCATTTTTAATCTTCCATTATACAAACTTACTATGCATAAATTACTATCAAAGAGCTTAAATTATGTAATGTTATAATGCAAAATTATATTTACAAAGCTTCATCTATTTTCAAAAATTGATCAAACTCATGAACCTAAGTAATTAGTTCATTAATAAATGATGGAAAAGCTTGTTACTCATCACTGATACAGACTTGGAGCACCAAATCCATGGAAAACACACTTCTTTGTTGCACTTGGAAGGAGGGATGTTATTTGGAAGGTTTGTTAGTATTCCTTCTTCAAGTAGCCTTTATAATTCATTTTCAACACCCCATGAGGGAGTGGGCTTGATGTTTTAGCATATATATATGCTTATTTATAAGAGGTTTTCTTGACTAATGCATGGACTAACACATCTTGTAATCCTACTCTACATTAGAGTATATTAGTTTTTGTGTTTTCCTAGATTATCTTTGTTGTTTTCCTATATTAGATTCTTTATTTTATATATTTTTTTCTCACTTTTTAAGGATAAATTTCCCCATTTCTAGCATTATCCTGATTTCTAGAGTAGTTCTTTTGATTTCATAGACTAGTTTGTTTAAATTTAGAATAATCTATTGATTTTATGGTTTCAACAAGATTATCCTAACAAAGGTATGGAGGGAAAAAATCATAATAAAATGGTATTTTATATAATATTCAAGATGCATTTTTAGTTCTTGAATAAAGGTATGTGTCATATTAGAGGAGAAATGTTTACTTGGATTGGATAAGTTTATTGGACCATTTAAATTTGCTCTGATAGTTTCATGAAAATTTTAGAAAAAATTATCATTATAAAATATTAACTACATGATTACCTATTTAATACTTGTTTGAGAGATAATACACACTGAGTATGGCTATAGAGTGAAGAAATATCTAATTTTAAATTTCATTCCTATAAACATAGCTAATGGTGGTTTCTAACCCTTCTTCCATGAAAGGTCCAAAAAAACTCATGGAAGAGTGGTGATTAAATATATCTATTAGGACATGGATTCCTAGATATAAGTATAATAATTCTTAAAGTGGAATCAAAGGTATCTCTATCAGTGCTATGGAGGTTTGGCTGGTAGTAGAACAATGCTCAGCTTCCCTTGTTTTAGTACTTAAAAGATGAATGTTTTGGGTAAATAAGATCAATACAATATTTAGCGTTGCCCAAATCTTTTTAAAAACTCTCATAACAAGGAGGAATGAACCTTCATAATATCACACATAATATGAAGATTGAGAAGGGTTAGTATATTACATGATTGCACTTGGAGTCTACTTTAATCTTCTAATTTATTTATTTCTTTTTAGTAAAGTTTGGAGTTATGTATGATTAGATTAACATTTTGGGTTCTCAAATAATCTAGATTATTTCCACACTGAGTCACCATTTTTTATTACTAACACACCCCAGCTTCAATAATTTTATATTGGGACCCAATTTTCATTTAGAAATTTTATGATCATATCTTATGTATTGAATGTTCAGGTCTATCTCATATTGAAAATGATTTTAATTCCTTAATACTTATTTAGTTTTATTTCAATATATATAATCAATGCTTATTATAATTTTAATGTTCTCCAAAGGTTATTTAAATATTTCATATCATGCTAAATTTGGGATATAAGATGTTTTGTATGGATATAATGGAATTCAATTTTCAAAATTTTGAAAGGTGATTGTTGAAAATTTTAATTGTGTTTTAATCAAAATATCTTGCAATTCTTTTATGAATTTATTGTTAATGGTTAGGTAGAATGAACTTTGATTAAAACTTATTTTCCTAATGGACTAATATAATGTCTTGTTAAAAGTTATTTCTATTTATAAGTGCACATGATAGGCACAACATTAGGAGATCTAGACATGAATCTTCATCTTACTTATTTGTGATCTTAAAATTTATAAGTTTACTATTCACCCAAGCAAGTGATATTGATTCATAACCTACAATACCTCTTATCCACATTCTAAAATTATAACACATAGTCTACAGAGTCATTTTGTCACCTGAGTGAGTGGTATCATGCTAGTGTCTTCATCTCAATGACCTACAGATCCTTTAACAATATTACATGTTCTATGTTTTGCTAGTTATCTAAAAAAATAATAGTCTTTTATGTGGAACCATCTAAAACATCCATAATTAACAAGTCTTTGCTTAATTTTCAAAGATTTGATACCTTTTGATGAAGATATATTGATCCATGTACATCATCCTAGTGACCCATAACCTATAAGAGAATAGTACATATAAAATATTGAAAATTATCTAGAGCAATTGGAACCATTTGCATTCATCATATTAGTGATATGTGACCTATTAAATCATGGTAAAAAGGTTAGATATCAAACCAACATGAGTTATAAAAATTTCACCATTCTGATAACTCACAATCTAACATAATATGATACATAGTCAGAATTTAATGACCCTTACAATAAAGCAAGATTGCTCAACTTGTTGTAATACTACTAACATGTGGTCCACATAGTGCACAATGAATAGTTTCATACTCCAATAAATCAAGCATATGAGAAATTTCCAAGTGTCATCACTGAAGGAACCTATGACTGATGAAGCAAAATATGAGAAATAGGGTTTAACACCTAGCAAAGAGTGAGATAGATCTACGTGTCTCTAAAGAGTGGGGTAACTATAAAGGAACATATTTTCATCAAAGACAAGCTTCAAAGGCATATAAAGAATACATATGTCATGTTAAGATGGCAAGGCACCCAAATGTAGTGGAAAGATTCCATATGGCATTAAAAAATACACCAAAGGTTATCAATGTAAAACTGAAAGTAAAGATAAGAAGTGAATAAGTGGGTAGTGAAGTAAAATATATTGTTATAATAATTTGGATGAATTAGAAATTAAATGCATTCAATTCTTATATCCAACAAATCTAAGTGATATATTCAATTTTAAAATCATAATTTGATTAAATATACCTCTTTCCATCACGTAAAATCTATGATTTAGATCTCCATATCAATTAAAAGACTTCAATCTTTCCATAAAATTTGAAATTTATTGCACATTATTGATGGATTCATCATCTTTTACTCTTTTCGCTCTACATATTTTATTGACAGCATTACTAAATTCATGTATATAATATTTAATTTGTATATATCTAATGTTATTCATCCATATTCATATAGTTGGATGTTAATGAGCTATATGGAATAAAGTACAAAATGTATATATTCACACAGTGATAAAAAATGGCATTTTGGTTATTAAGGTAGTAAGCCTACAAAATGATGCCACAAAGCTAGAGATAATGTCCTGTATTGATTTACTTTATGATTTGTTTAAAAATGGGAAAATTTCTATAAAATGTTTCACTATTATCTTAACAAAACCCCTATATCCTACATTAGTGGAAATGTGTTTGATAAATATTATAGGATTCATGTTCTTTAGATAACCTATGACTATGCAATGATGAATTCCTAACCACTTTAAAATTCCATAGAAGATAAATTGAAACAATTGGCATCCAACACAAGCAAGTTCATGATCTAGGGCCTAATTTCATCCATTCACATGGTCATTTCTAGGCTAAGAGTAATAATTGACATGGCCCTATTAAATCGATTATATGGATTTCCAAACATTTATTACATAAATGAGATATGGTTATACTTGTTGGACATCATTTTTATTTTGGATAAAATTATTTCTCTTGGATAAATAACTAGATCTAATTTTATACACCAAATCAATAACCCATAAAATCTACCATATGTCAAATTTTACATGATGTCATACTTAGTATATTCCAGAACTACAACAATACAACCATCATATGTTGGAAGCACACTGACTAAGAGTGGGGGGTGAAAAAATATTCAAAACATTTATTTCAATTACACTTAAGCAATCATAAATCATTCAAATAACCATATAGATCTAGCAAGCATAGGTAACTATCCACATAAAAATGAAACACAAGAATACATCATATATGTGGAAAACCCTCAAGTGGATTAAAACCCATTAATATATAATAATAGACTATTATCCTATAAGACAAAAACCAAATTTAGTGAAGCACCAACCCCAACTAGTCAAACACCCACCTGACTAGGCTTTAGTGAGCACCTACTTGCAAGGAGACACCAACCCCCTAGATGACTCAAAACCAACTTATCTACCTAATTTATTTAATAACCATTACAAAACTATGTTTCTAAACCTATATATGATGACCACCTCTTTAGTTCTTCATGCTCTTATCCCTCTCAAACTATCTTTTAGGCTTATTTTCTCAACTAGGTCTCTTCAAGACTGATTAAGTCATATGACCTTGATATTCATACTTAGACCTTCTATTAGATATTAATGAAAATCCCCATACTTTTTTTTTATGTTATATATGACCTTATTATACTAAATGATCTTCTATCTCATACACTCCTCTCTATATTCCACTTACATGTTAATTGGGCCTAAAAGGCCTTGTTCTTATACAAGCCTCTTGATCATACACCTATTGGTTTGCCACACAAACTTTACAACTGATATTTTATATGAAATAGGCCTTATGACACATTAAAATCAATAATAAATCATTAAATTAAGCCAAACATTACATAAAAATACCAAATTCTTCTTTAGTTCTCATGGAGACCTAATTTCATTAGGCCTACTTTAGGACATGCTACCTTATGACCCCTTGGAACAATATACACCTATATACATGGAAAAAAAATTCCATAAAATATTCAAATATTTCTTATACAACATCCTTAGATAATCATGACATCTTTTAGGTTAAACCACCACTTGAAACACTTCATTTACACTATTCACAATAGGTGTTTGAACACACAAAAAAGTTTATCTTGAGAAACTAAAGATAAAACATCATTTAGACACATAAAAATGAATATAAATCACTTATATAAAACCTTTTTTACCTCAAAAATATCACCATATGCATTAGATACTTCAAATTAGGTCATAAAGCCTCAAATTCATCACTGCAACTTGCTCACTTAGGACTACCAGTTTATCTTAAAGACCAGTCATGATGACTTAGACATTCAACACCTGTATAAACATTTTAACTAATTTTTTATGAATTTAGATGATCATATAAGATAATTAGACCATTCTTAGATATAAATATCATATGTTTAAAGGGAAAATATTGGTCTTGCAGACCAATCTCATGACCTTATATCTCACTATCTTATTTGAACTAGATAGGTCAAATTGTGAGCAAATTTTTCACCACACATGACCTCAAAATATTATTAGAAGCATGAAAATATATTAAAATTCTTGAGAAACATATCCATAAACTTGGTTTCAACATTATATTATGATAACACATTCATATTCATGTTCTTATTGTTGCCTGGGTTTTTGACTATTTGTACCATTAGCCCTGTTAGCGACTAACTAACTTGGATGACTAGTTTATTAGACTTGAGGGATATAAACTATCCATAAACCTTAACTACATGTGTTGTGCCCAACATACCCCCATTATTTTGAAAATTGGGACCCCTGAGATGCTTTGAACCTTAACACTAAAAATTTGGCTTGTTTGAATGTTATTGGAATCTAAATATCATCCTCTTTGATAAAATGGCTTATTCTCTTTCCATTATTAAACTTTAATTTGCCTAATATTACTAATAATTTGCCTTTTTAATGGAAAATATAGGTTTCATAGAGATAACATTGATAAATATTGATCAAAAGACTATAAACAGGTTATAGAGACTCTATGGGATGTCAAGAGTGCCTGGAGTAAGTATGGAAGTGCTTGCTTTTCATCTAGTCCTTCATTGTGTTCATCTAGGAATTCTAGTTAGGTGGAAAAAAAATTGAGTAGGTACTTTTTTGACATCACCATTTTCACATATAGATAGGTTAAGTAAAATTGGTCATATGAGTATGTCCACATTTGTACTAATTTTATATGCCTCAAGTTTTAGGTCCTGCACATAGCGCATCAAAAGTTACAAGCATGAAAAGTTGGCTCCCAAATAGTTTTAGATTGATTTTATAACAAGTATGTGAACGTCATGCAAAATCATGAAAAATGGATCATTTTAACATTTCATTGGTGCATTTGGAAAGCTCTCAAGATTAGTGGGTTTAATAGGTTAGTTCCTTTTGTTATTAAGTCCATTCTCTAAAAATTTGGTGCCTTAGTGAGTTATACACTTCAAGATAAAATATTGAAATGTTGGCCAGCCAAAATAGATGATGGTCGTACTGATGTCAAATTTAATCCCCTGTAAAATTCCATACGAGCTTAAATTTGATAGTCTTCAGGACGTCAATGATGGTTGTGCGAACATCACATGACGATCGCACAAACATCAAATTTAATCCCAATAAAAAATTACATGAGCTTAAATTTGACCATCTTTGAGACATCAAAAATGGTCATATGGACATCAAATGGGAATGCAAACAGAGTTCACTGGGCATTTTCAAGATGTTGTATCTCATATACGCTATAACTTTAATACAAATGGTCAAATGGGTTTGTTAACCCTCATACAAAGAAATTTTTTACCAAGTTTAAGCTAACATGACATGATATGACAAAATATCTAAGCATGGAAATTTTCCATCCAATGCATTTTTATTGTTTTCCAAACTTAGCCAATTTTGCAGGGTCTAAATTGAGCCTATAGGGCATTTTTAAGAAGTCATATCTCTCAAGAAATGTAGTTTCAAGAGAAATGGCCAAATGGGTTTCTTCACCTTTATGCCATGAATATGTTATCCAAGTTTTAGCTCATGTGACATAATTAATAAAAATTTATGGATGTGTAAATTTTCCTTACAATGCATTTTCACTATTTTTTCATACATAGCCATTTTCAGAGAGCTCAAACAAAACTTGGTAGGAATTTTAAAGATGCCATATCTCACATGTGACACATCTTAAAAATGGTAAAATGAGTTTTTTAAACCTCATATAAGGACTAGTTTTCTAAGTTTTATCCCATGTGACATAGCATGTCAAAATTTATGGGCATGCAAAGTTGGTCTTCAAAGCATTTTGGCTGGTTTCTAGGTCCAAATAAAGCCTAATAAGCATTTTAAAGTGGTCATATCTCATAAGATATGTATCTGTAGGAGAAATGATCAAATGGGGTTTTTTCACATTTATGTTAGGATCATATACACCAAATTTTAGAAACCTTGCTATTATACATCAAAAGTTACAAAGACCTAAAGTTGGTCTCCTAGCTATATTTCACTATTTTTTCATACTTCATCATTTGTTTTAAAGAATTGCAAGCAATGTCAATGGACCCACCACCAATCTAATTTGAAAGTAAAATTTCATTTTAATATATATATATATATATATATATATATATATATATATATATATATATATATATATATATATATGCTAGTCTATTAGCATATATGGGAGCTATTTGTCAATTTTGACATAGGAGGTCACTTACATTGCAATCTTTATATGAAGGACAATTGTCCTTATCTTACATGTAGTATTTTTAAAAGATAACCAGTAGACTACCTATGTTCTCTATAAATAGGCAGGGATTACCATTTTTTAAGGGAGGGATTAAGAGCAATTGTATTCAAGAGAGAATTTAATACAACTGAATAATTCTATAAATATTGTTTGAATAGTGTGTTAAGAGCTCATATCTCTCAATTGCATGTCAATGTCTTATATTTGTATGGTTATTTAAGTTTTTGAGCTGAATTTTCTATCACAAGGTTGTTTATTTGTGCTATTTCTAAATTAATTGAAAGTCTCAAGTTTTTTTCATTCTATTTTACTCTAAATTTGGATGTGCTTATGTTATTCATGTTACAATAGCGAAACTTTTAAAGTAAAATTAGCTCTTACTTATGACTATTATAATTCATTTGATTCTTACATGATTCATGGTGTAATTTGTGTTCAAACTATCTTGCACCATAAATTGGTCTATGTCTTCTCAAATTGATTATAAATTTATCATAAGACTTAGGATAAAGGCTTGCAATCATGTTTTCTTTCTGGCTTCCCCTTCCTTTTTCTCATTTTTTTATCAAGACTCACTTTAATTCAAAGATCATTGTTAATACTCATTTAGATTATTTTGGAGATCACCAATTTCACAAAGATTCAAATAAAGGACCTAGGTGGCTCCCAACCACCAAATTAGATAAATATTGTGGATAGCTCTCATAATATTCTTCTATTCCACCACAAACATCTAGAATTGTCACAAACTGCAACTCATGCCTTGGTCCTCAGGATCCTAAAATGAGAAGTGTTCTTAAACACTAAGAGAACCTATGAGACAATTATAAGCATCAAAAACATGATACATGAGTCTACACCTTCTTCCTCCATCCATTTTATTACTATGTCCAATGCAACTTTTGACTTGTACAATAACTTTTTCATAAACAATCTTGTAACTTAACATTTTCTCTCTCCTCTCTATAACCAATACCACCTAGAGGTACATAGGAGAGTCTAATATAATATAAAATATCTTAATTTATAGTACCAATCTATTATGGGCACTTTTTATCAACATCAGGTCCTTATTAGGGTTTAAAGAGGGTTTAAACCTATTTCCACTCTTAACCATCATTCATAAATCATAACCCATCAATCCAAAAAATAATGCCTATAATTTTGATCTAGGACCATTACACATCTACCTTCAATATATTAGGTTCCCATGCAAATTTTTTACAAGCTAATGAGCACAATAAAATCCTTTTTAGGTTTAGAACCCTTCATTTTGAGCACTCAAGAGACCTTCAAACAAATTTTCATTCCTTGTCGTTAAGATTATGAAATCAAACTACATGAACAAACTTTAAAAAACATAAATCACCTTTAAAATTCTCACATAATCTCAAACACCTTGAAATATGATCACAACCTCTTATTCAGCCACACTCTCTCTCTCTTTGCTCTTTAAACCTTGGCCTACAAACCGCAGTAGGCCTTAAAATTGAATTCCATGCCTATTTACATGCACTCTCCACCTCATTAACATAATAAATAAAACTATATAATTCTTAAATACTACCATACATCATTTATATTCCTTGATAATAGATCATGATACCTCATTATGCCATGTAGGGTTTAAGAGTGGTCTAGGTTTAGACTTGGTTTAAAGGTTCTACCCCTGTAGGATCACCTTGAAACTATCATGAGTGATCCAATGAATTAAATACATTATAAATAAACCTAGTACATCCATTCATGCCTATTTACACTCATATAACCAATCCATCATACTCATAACTTCTCATAAGGTCTCTTCATACCATAACTAGGCTTAGGCTACTTAAGCACTTGCCGCCTTGACATGTTCCTTCCATATCATGACCTCAACAAAACATAAACCAAGAATATATAAGACATTAAAACTTATTCATATCAATAAAAATATCTCTTTCAGATGACAACAATCTTCCACATCCTCATACACACCTAAAACCACATGACCAACCATTATATGACTTGACATCTCTCTTTCATGTACCTAAACACCTTTGACACCTTGACACATGCCTTCATTAAACCTTAAGATATTAGTTTCCTTTAAATTCTATATTTTTCCTTCAAATTATATCTTTCCTTCAAATTCTCTCTTACCTTCAAATGCATCTTGTCACATGGATTCCTATGCAGTCATTAGTTGTCTTCAATCATCTTTCATGACATGTACCTTCCATGATCACATTACAATGACATTTATCATCAATGAATTTTTTTTCTTAACATATCAAATTTAAAATTGACATTACTCTCAATAATAGTCTTTTAGGCCTACTTGTCATCATACCTTCACAAGAACCTTCAATGATAATACTGACAACTTCATCCTAACCTGAACCTTGATATCAACCTTGACATAAACCAATAGAGAAGACAAAGCTCAAAAATCTCACCTTGTCACATCAAGCCCATGATTTAATACCTCAAATACCACTCAATATGTATCTTTACCTAATACATCTTTACATGAATAGCATTAACCTTGACATCAATGATAACACTTATCAACATCTTATGCATAACCCTATGAGCCATCCAAATAATATCCAAAAAATAAGATTTGTGATGAATTCAATATTCTTCAATCTAAAAGTTCAAGATAAAAATTTAGAGACTCATAAATACATTCTATCTAATGGTATATAGGTACATATATGGGTAGAACATGCCTAGGTTATTAAAAAATATTAAGATAAGTATTCAAAAAATGAGTGATTATTGGTATTACACAGATTGTGCAGGGAAATTGAAGCTGATCTACAAATCAATCCTAGCTATGAAAAGATAAATCATACTAGCCATTTTTTTTTTTGGTACATTTAGATAATTAGAGTAATGACCAATATGTATTTTTTATACCTAAGGGGTCTCTTATCCCACAATATCATTAGAGAGGGTTATAAATCCTCTAGTCATGCAATACCACACAATAAGCCTAACTAGGTCCTATATTTTATTATCACAAGTAAATGACAAATAAAAAGTAAATCTAACATAGTGCTAACCAGATCATGTGGAACAAAATGAGGGTAATAAACATAAAATTAAACATGTAAAGAATAAATCTACTCAAGTTAATGTAGTGGTAATCCTAATGCATGGGAAGATAAATATATTCATAATCTAACAAATGCAAATCTATCTACTTTAATAAAGAGGAACAAAAGTTAGGAATAATTATCTTGAATATGAACCCATAAATCTTCAATCTCTCCCTTAGATACGGTTCTTTAGAAAAATTTGTTGTGTTTTGTAAGGATAACAAAGATAAGTCAGCTCTAGGTTACATGACTTCTCCTATGCATCAAAATACTTCTCCCACAAGACAAGATTTGTATCTCCAAGTGTAGAATTGAAACCCTAAGTAATGGATCCTCAATTAAAATCATGGATAATTAGATACAAAATTAAATTATTAAATCAATTTGTCTAATGAAAATAATGAAAATGATGTGTTTATATAGATAAATCTAACCCTAAACTATTTCAAAGTTTTAATTGATAGACTCAGCCCAATTGACCTTGTTATTTAATTAATAAAGTAATTAAGTCTCATACTAGGTTAGTTGATGTTGACCTAATCCCATAATGTACTTATATATTTTAATTATATGATTTTCACAAGCTAACTTTATTTGATAAATGTCAATAAGAGGTTTTGGCTGCCCTAGGGGCTGTTTGAGGTAGTAAATTACTTGGAGGAGTGTGTAAGGGAGGTGTTAGAGCTTAGGGAATTGTATAGGAGATGTTACAAGAAGAAGGACCTGTCAAAGGTATAAGTGTCAAAGGTACCCCTATTTATGAGGTGTCATAGGAGGAGTCATAAGAAGTAGAAAAAATATAGGACCAAGAAGAATCCCAAAAAAGTATAATAAGAAATAAATCACTCAATTGAGATAAAGTTTATATCAGAAGAGAAGAAACAACAAAAATATATGGAGTCAAAATTAGAGTCTCGGTAAGAAGTTCCATCTTGTTGAGATTAGTAGACCCCCATTTCTAAAAAATGAGGACCCTTATTCAAATTATGTAATTTTTTGCTACAAATTTAACATCCCACTTGATCAAAGTGCATTATTTGAATATCATGATTCTCATGTGGCTTAATTAACATGTTTTCATATAATATTTCTTTGACTTTATCTAATGTTTCTAACATTTGATTTTTGTGTTTCCATGTTATAGGTTTAATGGAGTTCCATTTAAATGAACAATATTAATTTAACCCTTTTGTTAATATTTGGTCTTTAGTCAATTTATCAAATCAATGTTTATAGTCTAAATGCTTTATTCAAGTTTTATTTTAAAAGGGATTTAAATTTATGAATAAATTTTTTATTATATCTTAGACTTAGTTTAAATTTTATCCTAAGTTTTAATCATGTTTATCAACACATCTAAAACATTAGTATAAAATTTACCCTAAGTCTCTATATATCTAAACCCTTACTTCACTAATTTCATTATTTTTAGGAATGAATTAAATGATAGATCACCAAGTGGAAATATTTCCAAGCTCAGATAGAAGATCAACAACATACAAATGATCTCCCAAGTCAGTAAGTCAATGTTCCCCCTAGATCGAAGATCAATGGTGCATGTTTTAATGTACAAATCCTGATTAATGATCCACATGCAAATCTAGAGTCAATAGGTCAAGATCAAGGATCTATGAAGTAAATTCAATCATGCATTCAAAAATTGATGGAAATCATAGAGTCAATATGTTAAAGGATTCTAAAATCAAATGTGAGAATGACAAGTATCCCAATATTAAATATAAATAAAATATCTAACAATAAGCAAAGATTAAAAGTCAAGGATACTAAGAATAAAAATGAGAGTGACAAGTGTCATAATATCATTGAGTAATCAAGTAGATAAATATTCCATGCTTGATCTTATGAATAAATAACAAGATCACTAGTCTATATCTGATCATGTATTTAGCAGATCTATAGAGTGCATTTAATCCCATAGAAGGAAGATCAATGGCCTACATTTGATCATACATTCAAGATCAATAATGCGAGTGGAGTCAATAATTTAAATAGCCCATACTAAACATGATTCTTCCATGTGGTGTAATACCATTCAAGCAATGAAGAATGTTTGCAAAGTACACAAAGAGCCTATAGAGCTACCAAGTATCTCAATCTTATAATATTATAAGGAATATCAATGGCCAATGATGAATTCAAGTATTAAATTCTCCAAAAAAGATTAACAGTGTGAATTAGATCAAGCTTCATGAGGCATGAAATAATAACACATGTCCAAAAATGATGATGGTTACATTTTAAATAAATGAGTACTGTGACATGGTAGTACCACATAGGTAGAACACATCATATTGGGATATCTTATGGACCCAAGTATGCAAAAGGTATAAATATACAATCCAAATGCAATCTAAGTCACCAAATCTCACATTTTGAACTTTCTTTCTACCATTAAAGCTTTGTGTGAACCTCTAAAAGCCCTAAAACATATGGAAAGCCTTAATTGTCTATAAATTCACCATGATTGAGCCAAGAAGAGTTAAACTATTGTATTTAAAAGGATAATTTAATTATAATTATAGAAATGATGACTCATAAACATGTTGTAAATCAATAAGTTGAGCTAAATTTGACATTAGATGATGAAGGATGAGTGTTTAAGGACACATAATTTGTAGTTATTTATTTAAACACAAGGGATAGCAATTGCTCCAAATTGTTCTAGACAATTGAAAACTAGCCAATTATCACCAAGGAAGAAGAAAAAATCCTCCTAGTAAAGAGACTTTATGACAACATTATGGCCATCAAGATGATTGAAATTCACTATGCAGCTACTAAACTAGAAGTACTTCATTGTATTGATGTTCCTAGTCCCATTTTCAAAGTAACTAAGATAAACAAGGGTATGTTGATTAATGAACATAATTTGAGGAAAATTTAATACATATCCCCAATTGTATTTGAGTCTTACCAAAAATTCTCCAAGCCCAAGATTGACCTAACCTCCATTAAATCATGGGCAAAACAACACAACATGATGAACACCCAAGCTAGGTGGTTAGAATTTGGTAACCAAGTTATTGTGGATCTTAATAAGAACACTCCTATCAGTCAATTTAGACCTTGAGTTAGGATGGTTTAGGATGGTCATGACCATGCTAAACAAGTTGTATGGGTGTGCAAATATAACATATGTAGATACAATGTGGGTTCCCATGGTGTAATTCATCATTGAAAAGGTACTAGTTCCTACATTAGGTGAGATAATCAGTATCTCCCTAAGTAGAAAAATATATGAAACCAATAATAAGAAGATAATTAGTTTTATATGATGTCTTATCTACTAGATTCCCTATGTCAAACCAAAAATATTCCCAATCAAAGACAATGGTTCTCAGACTATTTCCCAATATTGTTCCAAATTGCACATCTATAAGTATAAAGATCATATCTATTTCATTTGTGATTGTGTCTAACCTACATTAAGTGAAGTTATAGATGTAATTCACATTATGAGAGTTAACCCTTTGATTAATAAATCTATTGAAGCAATGGGAGACATATGGTTATACCCTAATTGTATAGTTATAAGGATTGAAGGAACTCAACATGCCCCTCTCAAATTGCCAATCTATGTATCTGATAAATTAAGAAAATAAGAGGTGGCCTACCAACTCTTCAATGGGATATATGGATTTTTTTAAAATAAGAGAAAGTGTATCCTACACATTTTCCCCATGATAGTTAGCAAGACCACTTTTAGGTAGTGGGATCACATTGAAGCTACCTCAAAGCATAAACTATCTTTCAATTTTCAAATTGATGATATTAGACAATGAGACCCTTATGGGAGGGTAAAATAACATTTAAATATCAAGGTTATTTTTAATGTACCATATGAGCATGATCCTAGTTCATTTGACTTCATATACATTAAAGCATCTTCAATCTATGAAGTTGCCAAGAGATTAAAGTAACACAACATAAGGCCTAAGTTTAGATTGAATAAAGACAAGGAAATGGAAGATGTATGGAAATTATACCAAAGGTAGTATCATTTGATAAATTTTGGTTCTTATAATCTTCCCATAATATAATTACAAATAGAGCATAGATCAAAAAATAAAAGACTAGATGAAATTGCTTCAAGTTCATCAGCTCCTAAATATTCCAAGACATCAGAGCAATATCTACCCTAATAGGAGGTACATATGATAGCATTGGACCCTAATCAATCTATTTAAGATGCACTTATGATGATATCTATGACTTATGAGATATATTTAGATGAAGAGGCAAAGGTTGAAGAAGTCAAACAAGATAAGGGAAAGTCCTTGGACCTGATGGTTATTAACACACCTAAAAGGAAAGCTGAGATGACCATTGTTCCAAAGGCAAAGAAACCAAAGGTAATGATTACACCACCTTTTAATAAATTCAACTTGTTTAGTGAAGAAAACATATTATATGGTCCACATATTCCTAAGTGCTTCATTTATCAACCAAGGTTAGAAAATATTCCCACTATCCATCATCAATGCACTATGGTGTAGGCTACAAACATCTTGATACAACAATAATTGAAGCCATAAATCATTTCTCTACAAGAAGAAGAGGTAAAAATATTGGATAGTCCAAATTAGTAAGCCCAATCATAAGTAGAAATCATATTTCCACATGTAACCCAATCTTTAGTTGGGGTTAGGTTTGATCCAAGTATTGATGGTTTACAAAGGGTGACTGAGAAAATAGTCGTGCAAGGTGGTGAAGATATTACATATCAAAAGGTGGATCCCATGACTAATTTAACCTAGGAGAGGGGACAAAGACTTGGTGAGGATCTAATATTTGAGGACGTATTGGAGCTAGCTAAAGCATAATCAAAACAATTGCAAGCTACTATCAAAGGCCTAAAATAATAAAATAAAAACATAAAGGAATAATATATCTTATCAAACCCAGGGGATATGGTCAATAAGTTTGAATTAATCATTTATAACACATTTAGATTTATGAAAGCTTTAATTCCAAGAAAGACATGGTCAACAAGAAACATTCTAGGGTTATGCAACAGATCAATCAATGATAGGATTCAAGCAATAATGTAAAGGAATTGATCAATGTACTGATGGATGGTAAAATTATTGAGTTTAAAATAGTTACCTTGGCACATTTTAACATGGATATGATTATCTTGTCAGAGAAGAAAAAGGATATGAATAAATGGTCCAAAGGCATGGAGGATATTTCTAAAGACTTCAATCAAGTAGAGAGTAAAATGGCACATATACTAGGAAGATTGATCAAAGACCCAACTACCCTTAGTCTTATGGATTTGATAACATATGATGAATTCAAACATAGGGCTACCCAGTTCATGTAAGAGGTGAATAATAAAATCCAAGGCACTATAGGGGTAGACATAAAATAATCTTGAACATGATCCTATATGCAGAGGAGAAAATTGATGACGCTAGGAGTATTAGAGGGGACTTAGATAGAGCTGACAAGGACTTCAAAGTCCTATCAAATTAAGAAGAGGAACTTATTGGCACCAACATACCCCTAGTTTTTCAATTGGGACCCTTGAGAAACCCTCAAAATAAATCATGGAAATTTTAGCATGTCAAGGTTTAAAGAACTTGAAGGTCATCCATTTTGTTAAAAGGCAGGCTCATATGGGTTTTGTTTTCTTTTAATCTAGACTAAAAGTGCTAATGAGATTAATTTGGATTTTAGTTGTAATTTTCATGGCATGTGTTCCCAAAAATTCTATATTCCAAAACCCTAGCAAACCCTCAATTCAAATTTGAATAAAGGTGGGAACCAAATTGGTGGGAATAATTCTAAAATTCATTTATGGACTTAAGAATAAAATGCATATTCTAGGCTTAGTCATGTTTTTAAAACAACTTAACTAAGAAACTCATTCCCATTTGTTATTTCCACCCTCTTCTAAAGTTCCTTATGACCTAACTAATGTCATCTTGTAGGGTCATTTTAATATTTTCAAACTTAGCCTAAGGTTTTAATAATAAGGTCTCAATGTATTCATTAATACAATCATGACCTTAGTCTTAAAATCTTAACCCTAAGTCTTTTATGTCTCCATGGTCCTAACTTAACTTCCATTCATCTTGTAGGATCCTAAAACTATCCCTTTATCATGACATTTGATCCAACAGAGTGAGGATAACCCAAACTTTAACTTAAATAATGTGTATCTTTTGTGATCTGATGATCCATGCTTACGCGCTAAGACCTGATCGAATGAATTGAAGCATAATTAAAAAGTGAAAAGGACATAAAGGGCCCAAAGGATTGACAAGTTTTGATTTTGTATTCAAAAAATAGAAGCAATTGGGTACTACCTGACAAAGTGACTAACCATAAGCAAGATCCTAAATCATGATTGATGGTTGATGTTTTATGACCAATTTTCATCCAACAAAGTTATAATAGTCCAAGATCTTGAGAGATCCCATGGACGTGCCAAGTGGCATTCTCACATTGGGCCATAATAAATTTATGAGCTTAAAATTGACATTTATGCGACCATTATTTGATGTCTGCAAGGGTCTATTTGATGTCTACATGACTATCAACCTTAAGCCCATCAAATAAAAAACTTCACTAGCTTAAAATTGATGTTCGCAAAACCATCATTTGACATCTACGAAGACATACTTAGCATTCACAAAACTATCAAATTTAATTTGATGAATTATTATGCTCAAGGTCAAAATACACTCCCAAATCTCATTGGAAGGCTCATAAATGGCTTTATAAGCTAAAATAAGTGCTCAAAAGATGCTCAAAATAGGAGTCTTCAACCTGAAAAATATGGAAGTGGTCTTATGATCTAAATACTTAGTCTAAATTTATATAGAAGTTTCCTCATGGAATTTTTTAAAAAAAATCATGAACCTTAAACTATGAGCTTATGCTAAGTCTTATTTTTAAAAAAGGAGGTCCTTGTAACATAGAATATAAGCTAACCAAAAGGTTTTTATACATGGTGGCCTAGATTATTTAGACCCTCAGCCATTTTTTATAAATTAGGAAACTTAGGCATAAATTTCTTAGCCTAAGGTTTATTTCATGCTTAATAGATGCGAAACAAAACTTAGCCTAAGGAACTTAAGCCTAAGTCACAGTTTTAATAATGTAGTAACTTAACATTTGGGCATTTTTTTAGATCAATAGTTTTTACCCCATCATGGGATTTAATCCAATGGTGTGAAGGTGCCAATGAATTTTCAAAGGCCTACAATCTCTTTGTATGTCCAATACTCATTCATCAAGTGATTGACCAAAAGATTTGGAGCACAGAGAAGGAACTTAAAGCACCAATTGTCATGACTATGAGGTTCACAATAGAAAGACCCAATCATGACCAAGGGCATATATTATAATCAATGGCTCAAACTAAATCCAAGATTTTGATCCTATGGTGTGAAATTAAGAAGGTATTTAAATACCAATGGCTAGTATTTAAATGACATTTATGAAAAATGTCATGAAAGGTCCAAACCAATGCCACATAGGCACTATGGAAGCAAAAAAAGACAAAATTCAAGATCTGATGGGATTAAAAACATAAAGGTATAAAGGCAAAGGTCCAAATCAAATCTTAGACACGCATAAGCCAAATCATAGATATATTCTACCATTAAAGCTCCAAAACCCTAAACTCTACATAAAAGCAACCCAAACAGACTCAATCTATTATAATTTAATCAAAAGAGAACTTAATTATATTTTGTATGTGTAAGATATCTTTCACAAATGTCATTTTTAATTTGGTGTGAATAATTAGTAAAGATAGAGACCATGGAAACTAGCAAGTAGCAATTGAAGGAGGAAACTAAGCTCTATTTGAAATAAATAATTAGGGTTGAATCTTCAAAGATACTAAATTGGACCTCACATCATTAAACATCCAAGGCATTAAGAATTGGTCCAAGATATTCTTTATGATATAATAATTATAACCCATTTCAAAAGAGGAACAAAGGAATGCCACCATCAGTAGGTGACACTATGACTTGGTTGTAGTACAGATGGCTAGCCTTCATCACAACACAACAAAACTAGAGGTATTACATTGTATTGACATCCTTGCCCCCATATTTGTTGATTACATAATAGATAATGAATGGATCATTAGGGAGGGTAAGTAAAAATGGGTAGCCTATATTTCCCTTATTGGTTTTTATAAGTACTACAATCTCCCTTTCCCTCATGTGGACCTTTCCAAAATCAAAGAGTAGACCAACAACCATGATCTCGACTCTCTCCTTAGACCTTGGTTGCACCAAGGACCTCATATCTTTCAAAACCTTGAGGTTAAGATCCCTATCATCTAATTTAGAGAGGGAATTATGGTAATAATGACCCTATTGAACTAAGCCTTTAGTTCCCTTTTAGCTACTTATGTGAATAAGATCTGGGTCCCATATGTGCACTACATGGTGGAAGAGAAACTTACCCCTCTAATTAGAGGCTTAATTAGTATTTTCCTAGCCAAATAATTCAACACCATCAAAATAAAGACCTAAAATCAATTATTTATGAGTTCATACCTACTTGATGCCCTTCTTGCTTTAATCACCTTCCCTGGGATTAGGAATTGGTCACTAGAAGGAAAGACTAACATTTCACATTACTATTCCAAACACCACATCTTTAAGTATATGAATCAAATGTAGTTTATTTGTGACTGAATTTATCATACTATAATGTATGCCATCATGGGTGTTCCCATGCCTAGGGTCCACCCACTCATCAATAGGTATGTTGAAATAATAGGGGACATATGGTATTATCCTAACTGCACAGTTATTAGGATAGAAGGAATCATGTCCCAACCTTATAGGCTACTAGTATATGTTCCAAATAATCTTTTATATTAGGAAATTACCTCCTAGCTCATCCATGGCATTTATAGGACTTGAAAGGAAAAGAGGAAAGGTCTGCTTCACCCCTTCCCCTTAAATATTGGGAAAACCACAATAAAAGATTAGAGACAAGTGGAAATTATGTCCACACACAAGGATTCATTTGGCTTCCAACTAGATGAAATATAGATGTGGGATCCAAAGAATGTATTAGGTGAGCATCTAAAGGACAAGAAGCTTCTAAAGCTAGAATATATACATTAACTAGATGTCCATGACACCATATATATTAAGGTTAAGAACTATGAGGAGGTATTGGCCAGGGTCTAAGGCCAAAACATTAAGCTTGAACCCAAGTTAATCAAAGATAAAAATCCATCTAAGGAAACATGGAAAATGCAACCTTTATAATATCATTTACTACTTGGGACATTTGGAATAACCCATGAGCAGCCTTAGGAAGATCAACCATAGACACAACCCCAACAACAAGTTAAACAAGTTTAAGATGAACAAGGAAAGGGAAAGGAAAAAGTGGGAGAGATGAAAATAGAAGAAAATCCTAGAGAGGGGACCCCATCCTCAACACTCCCACAAAATCCACCTTTTCTAATTTAATACGTAGACATGATAGCCTTAAAACTAGAAGAAACAATTGAAGGTGCCCTCAAGGAGCTTTCAAAATCTTATGACTCTGATAAGGATGGGAAGACCAAAGAAGATATAGGAAAGAAGATTTTCCCAATAGTATCCCATGAGAAGATATAGGAAAGGAGCAAAGAACAGAAAGGTAAAGCTAGCACTAGTCCCTATGGGACTAAAGAAGAAATAAATATTTACCTTCACTCATCCCACTACTGAAGTCAATCTAGTTATTGATGAGTTCTCAATTCATAGACTAGTCATTCTTGATTGGTTCATCTATGGAAAGTTACAAAAGACCCCCTCCCTTTCTCATTCATTAGCCATGACAAAGGTCATTGATGTTGGGATACAAGATAATATGAAGGCTTGGATAAAGGCTATAGTAAAAGATCAAGAAGAAAGGAGATTTTTGGTCATTGGAGGATAAGAAGGAAAGAAGATATATGTTATAGGATCATCTAGTATCTTAGATGTGGAGGTTATAGAACCTCCCAAATTCAAGGAGCCAATTACTACAGTCTATTTCAACCATAAAATAGCTGGGTTAGAGAGTAACAACTAGGATAACTATGGTTGGGATAAAAGAATTCACCTCTTAGAAGGTGGAAAAATTTATAGGATTAACCCTCATGGGAGGATAGTAACTGGGTGAGGCTACCATTCATGAGGAGGATGTGAAAATTCTAATTGAGATGTAGTCAACACAAGCTAAGATGGAGTCTAGGGTTTGAAGTAGAGGATCAAGAATCTATAAAAAGAGAAGGAAATTTTGTAAACATGGACAATTTTAGAAGTGCCAAATGCAATGACCATAATTCTTGATGAGTTATTGTATAACATGTTTGAGGAACTTAAGTCAATGAAACTAAGGCAAAGTGCATTCGAAGGGTAGTATGCATTGGCCAAAATCTTGGTCACCCAGCGGTAGACCTTAGAAGACAAAATTGCCAAACTCTTCAACATCTAAGCAAAGAAACATATCCCAAAATTTAAGACCATAAATATGGGATGGTTGAGTGTAATTCTAGGGATTATAATTGAAAATTTTCAAAGTTTAAGTGCATGGCATAATGGTGTGGAAAGGGTCCTAAAAAAGGATAAGGAACTAATTGCAATAATTAAACAACTTCTTGGGGCCATGCTTACATAACCTACATAACCCAATGCCCTTGGGATCATAATTTATGAGGAATTCAAACATAGAGCTACCTTAGTAACCTAAGAAATAAAAGGAAAAGGCCAAGGTAAATCTGGGGCTGACAATAGCAAAATCTTGGACATGATATTCAATGTAGGGGAAAGGATAAATGAAGCTAGGAGCATTAAAAAGGCCATTGATAGGAATGATAAAGAATTTGATGAACTAGATGATTATGAGGAAGAATAGATCATGAAAACTACTATGGATCTATAGCTGGTTAATGAGAAACATGAGAAGGCCATGAGCAACCTCCATTAATGACAATCAAAGGCCCCACCAAAAATTAAGCAGTATTTTATTTTGTAGAATTTTGAAACATTTTGAAATATAATATTCCATTGTAAAGACATATGCTTGTTTGTTATCATATTTTCCTCTAGGTCAATATGATTGTAAAAAGCAAGTGTATTTTAGAACTTATAAAGACAACTATCCTTATCTTTGTACACTTGTATCTTGTTATTGACTGATATACTGCCTGATCTTCTTATAAAGGCATGCATTACCATTTGTAAAGGGAGAGAGAGTTTTGAGAAACTTTGTAACATTCAAAGCAATTAATAGAATCAAATTAATTATGCAAAGATTGTCCATGTTTGATGTTTTAATTGTCTTTTTTAGCTTTTCTCTCAATTGCTAGTTAAGGTCTTGAATTTGAATGGTGTCTTGGAATTCTGAGTTGTATCCTAGTAATCACAGGGTTTCTAATTTGTAAAACCTAGTAGATTCGATGAAAGATATTTTGTTTTCCTTCATTTTATTTTACTTTGTTTCCAAATGTGCATGTGTTATATGATAATAATAGTATCTTTAAAGAAGAACTAGTTCTTACTTGTGATTCTTCACACTATCCTTTGAAATTGGCCTGGTATATAGTGGAATTTGAGCTTAGGCTATTTTACATTATATATTGGTTTGAATACATACTCAATTGAAATGGATGCTTTGTCATAATATTTAAAGATAAAATTCGCAATCACTCTTTTATTTTCTACCTTAGCCTTCTCTTTTCTCCTTTTTACCATAAGATCACTTTAGTTTTAGCTTCATTATAAAAATCCATTTAGATTAGTTTGTAGCTTAAATCTAGAGTGTAATTCACTAAGTATTATCATAGATTCATAGAAATTCATGAAGAACGGAACAAGATGGCTCCCAACCACCAAATTATATAAATATTATGAAACAATTTATCTTATTCTATTATTATTTCATCATAGGCAACTAGATTGCTGAAACCTACAACTCATGCCTTGAATTTTCAGATTATAAAATGAGAAGTGTTTTTTAAACACTAAGAGCATGTGTGGTTCATTTATAAGCATCAATAGGAGAAGCTCCACTAGCACTAGAAGGTGGGCCTTGAGTTATTCAAATATATTTTAATTTTGGTCGATTTTGTCTAAAGATTGGTCTATCTTTATGTTTTTTAGTGAATTATTTGCTTAAACATACAAAGATCATTGATCTTTGTTGTGTTTAGCACATCTTTATGCTTCCTTTGATGTTCTTTGAGCATTGATGCTTGTTTCTAGTAAACATAGCTTTAGCTTTGAATAGCCATAGTATATAAGGTTAGGATGGCTTGTTTTGATCAAAGATGGGCATATCTTGGATATATATAAGTTCCTTTAGGCTTATAATTTCAAAGATAGATTGCATTCATGTAATTGAATGCATCTTTGAGATAATGCAGTCAAAGATCAATGCCCTTTATAGTTTTTCATACCGCCTTTGCAAAATGAGCTCAATGTGCAGGTCTAACTCTTGTTATTTATAAAATTTAACTTTATACATCATATTTTAGGTAGGATCCTCAAATTTTAAGTTGGAATTTCCTAATATTAAAATAAGATCACACTCAAAAACTAGAGAGCCTTTATCTAAAATTGATGTTCACATAAAGGCTAGATGTGACAAAGGTAGACAAAGAGGTCCAAATCTTTGCCAACTTCATCCCTTCAAGGTACCTATGCTTTCAATCTTCATCCAAGTATGGCTTGGTTGGGAGACTCCTCCATCAATGTACTAGGTATGGTACATGATCTCTATATATACCTTAAGAAATATCTACCTACATTTAGCCCAATAGGTATAGCATTTAATGAGGAACATATAAAGTCTTTCAAGTTTGCCTTAAGATTTCTTAATGTTGTGCATGAGCATGTAGCTTTTAGGTTATTCCCCTTTACATTTAAAGATGCTACTTATGAATGGTTTTTGAATTTGCCTAATAATTACATCACAAGCTAGAATGATTTCAATAGTACATTCATTGATCAATTTGGTAAGATTGTAAGTCCTTGTGTTATCTACCATCAGTTCACCACCATTAGAAGATATGCAAGTGAACCTATTAAGTCCTTAAATTCTATATTTTATAAAATGTTTAACAAGACCATAAACCCTTACAAACCTAATGATGTCTTAGCTTTAGATATTTATAAAGATGAACTAGATCCCAAGACCTTTTTATTTTTTAAGAGATCCATGCTAGCCATAAATTCATTATCTAGAGCCTATGCTAAAGTAGTAACCATCAATGATCATATTATCCCTGAGGGAAAATGGCATATTATATGCCAAACATCAACCCAGAAATGCCTATGTGAACTTGTTTCTAAATAATAACTAGAATATCCTAGCATTAAACCAACTCCCAAACCTAACTCAATTACCATTAAGTCATGCAACTCCAAATCAAAATTTATGATTCCTAAATCATCATACCAGTGGCTTCAATACCAATGATCAAATGGATCTAGTATTATATGCTAACAATAACCAAGCACATAATTCTAAAACTCCTAAAAATGAGAATGACTCTATCTTAAAAATGGTCCAAAAGTTTAGCACTAATTTTATTTAGTTGCAAAAACAAGTTATAAATACCACTAAATGCTTGGGTAGAAACTTCTCATTTCAAAGGTATAACATGCCAACTAATAGGTTTCAGAATGATAGTTTTCATAATAATAGGAATAATGAGCCATTTTCTGAAAAGGAGACTATGTACATTAACCTCATTGATATTGCATTACTTGACTATTGTAGGGTACATTGCACAACCCAACATGGTGAAATTGATTGTATAGAATTTTTCAAAACCTTTGAGGCTTTCCAAGAGGAATTGGATACATTTAAATTGGTCCCTAACAAAGAAAATGGTGCAGATTCCTCTATACCTAAGTCATCTGATCAAGCATTTATGGTGGACACCTTTGATTTCACCTTTCAAGAGGAAAAAGAACCTGATGAGATCCTTGAAGAGATTCAAGCCTTTCAAAAATTCTTGAAGAAGAACTATCCCTTAAGGGATAGAGAATAAAGGCATCCTTTGGCTACCTTAACACCTCCAAATAATTTTAGAACTTCTCTAGACCCTTCTTCAAATATCAATCTTGAGCCACCTAAAGGGAGTACTTCTAAACCCAACATTAAAATTCTTAGCTCTTCTAAGATAGGTTATAACATAGTTGAATACATGAAAAGGATAAAGGATAATATCACTTTATAGGAACTTACATAGATTAAAAAGCAAGGGGACCTTCTATTGGAATCATTGAAGTCCAATAATCCACCACAAACTAATCATGCCAATGTAACTATGCACAAGGCTAATGTTGAATCTCCTTATTTTCTACTCACTGTCAAGTTGTTTGATAAGAACTTACATAATATCTTATTACATTTAGGATCATCTACTAATATCATGCCTACAGGTATATGCAAATAACTAGGCCTAACTCCTATTAAGTTTTATAGAGTGGTAATTTAGTTGGACAAATCTAGAGTTAGGGTAATTGGGGAACTTTTAAATATTCACATGTAACTAGCTTCTAAGCCTAGGGTGCAAAAATTCATTGATATTCAAGTTGTTGATATACCTGATGTTTGTGGAATCTTATTACATAGGGAATGGACCAAGGCTTTGAATGTTTACATGTCCATAGATTTTTCACATCTATGGCTACCTTAGAATGGAGTCCCCAATCAATTCAAGGTTGAGAGGGAGCCAAGAATGATACATATGATAATTGAGTACAATGTTGTGAATAAGAGAGTAAACATAATAGAATTAGACTTAGGGGTTTTCAACCTAGATATTGATAAGTTATGTGATCCTAAAGGTACTCATGTTGTTCTTGGACTATGGAAGTTGCATTTTGATGGTGCTAGGTGTAATGCTGGATCAGGTGTTGGTATTATTTTAATTGACCCCACCAATAGAAATTACCATGATTTTTATAGGCTCCAATTCCCTTGTACTAAAAATATTGATGAATATGAAGCCCTTATCCTAGGCTTACAATTTTCCATAAAAAATAAAGTCAAAGAGATACTAGTTTATGGGGATTCATAACTAGTGGTTAACCAAGTTAGAAGCAAATACCAATGTAAGCTCTCATACCTGAAAAGGTATAAGTTCAAGGTTTGGGATTTGATTGAATCCTTTGATGCCTTTAGCATCATCTCCATCCTAAGGGGAGAATTTTTTTTTTATGAGTTGGCATCTGTTATAGTCAACCTCATGCCCAACCAAGATTCCCTTAATTTTAGCATTGAGTTGATCCCTTATCCTTCAATACCTTACAATTTAACCATTTCCATGTCTTCAATGATGATCAATAGATATTATACTTCATGACCAATTTTGGGGAATTTTATGTTCATATCATTGATGAGACTGATGAAAGTACATCTAAGGGGGACAAATTTAATGGTAAAGTCATTCAGCTAAATGACAAGATCCCCAAGGGGATGATTTCTTTAGAAAGATTGTTTGATCAAGACAAACTGGCTAGGGTTTCCAAGGTTATCAAAGTAAGTGGGAAGGATTATAATGTTGTTAATATTGGCCTCCATGATCAACCTTGATTGGTAAATGTTGGAAAAGCCTACACAAACATTGAAAACAAGAAATCTAAGGAGATCTTTGCCCAATAAAGATATGTCATAGAATGGTTGTATGATGACTTGAAAATATTTGATCCAAGGGTCATCACACATACTATACCCCTTAAAGATAGTTTCAAACCATTTAGGTAGAAATAAATCCCTATAAACCCTATCCTATAACCCATGATCTTTAAGGAGGTCAAAATATTATTAGATGTTAAGATATTCTTCCCCATCAAGCATTCCACCTAGGTGGCTAATTTGGTGCTAGTCAATAAGAATAATGTTGAGATTAGACTTTGTATTGACTTTAGGAACTTAATTAAAGCATCAAAAAAGGAAAACTACCCCTTTCCTTCCCTAGACCAAGTGATTTAAGTTGTTTCAAGTTTAGCTATGATGTCTTTTCTTAATGGATTTTTAGGTTACAACCAAGTGTTGGTTGATAGAGAGGATAATATGAAGAAAAATTTCACCACAAAGTGGGGGACCTTTGATTAAAAGATAATGACCTTTGGACTAATAAATTCAAGATCCACCTTCTAAAGAGATATGGACCATGTCTTGTAAGGCATGATAGGTAAATGCATCATTATTTATATGTATAATCTAACAATTTTTCCTAAGAATATGGAAGATCACTTCATGCATTTACAATAAGTTTTTGAAAGATAAAAAAGGTATGACATTTTATTAAACCCTAAGAAGAGTATCTTTTGTGTGACTGAAGAAAAATTATTGGGTCGTGTTATGACCAAAGATAGGATCTCTATAGATCTTGAAAGAGTAGAGGCCATATCTAGAATATAACTTCCAAATAGTAAAAAGGAACTAAATTCATTCTTTGGTAAAATAAATTTTATAATAAATTTAATTTTTGGTTTTGTATAAATTTTTAAACAACTGAAGGATATGCTGAAGAAATATGCCAAGGTTATATGGAATGAAGATTATATAAAGACATTTAATGAGATTAAGAAGGCCATCAGTCAATATCTAGTCCTTATAAGTATTGATTTATTAAGGGACTTCTACCTCTATTCCTTTACATATGAACACACTATGGCTGTAGTATTAACTCAAAAAATTCAAGGGTGTGACCACCCAATCACTTTTATGAGCACTAATTTCAAGAATGTTGAATTAAATTATTGATTGATTGATAAACATGCATATGCATTAGTTAAGACAATTAAGAAGTTTAGGCATTGCATCCTTAGAAATAAGGTACATGCCATCTTACCTAACCCTACCACCAAACTTATGTTAAGTCAGAATGAGCTAAGAGAATGAAGAGGTAAGTGGACGTCAATTTTGCATTAATATGACTTGGAGATGAAAATAGGAAAACTGGTAAGGTTCCAAGGTTTGATCTAGATGATTTCTAATATTAACCCTAGGATAAGTATTATGCAAGTAGATCAAAAAAACTTTCAAGATACTGAGTCGTATTATTCAATCATACACTTTCTAATTAATGGTACTTGTCCTATAGGATTATCCAAGGATAAAAAGAGGGCCCTAAGATTGAAGGCAACCCACTACTTTATCAAGAATGGGGTCTTGAATAGAAGAAATTTTGAAGGTATTTATTTGAGATGTGTCTCACAAGAAGAAGCCACCCAAATCATGAGCACCTTTCATGAAAAATTGGGCAGTAGACATCCATCTAGGAGAACCATGACCCATAAAATTCTTAGATATAACTATTAATGGACAACCATTTTTAAAGATGCCCACAAAAATGTGAGGGAATGTCACTCATGTCATATCTTTAGCACCAAAGATCCAAAGGCAGAAATGCCTCTACAACCAATCATGATTAACAAACCCTTTGCTCAGTGGGGGTTAAAATTTCTTGGGGTGATTAACCCCAACTCATCTAAAGGTTATAATTATGTCCTTACTACTACCGACTATTATATGAGGTGGACTAAAGTTGCAACCACTAAACAATGTAGGACAAAAGAGGTGATCAACTTTTTAGAAGAAAACATCTATACTAGGTTTAGAATTCTAGTATCTCTAGTGTGCGATAATGGGTTTGCATTCATATCTATAGAGATTACCAAATGGGATTATGATAATAGTATGAGTCTCATGTTTGAATCCAACCATTATCCCTAAGGGAATGGAGTCTCTAAGTCAACAAATAAAAACTTAATGAAGGAAATCAAGAAATCTGTTGAAGACAGGCCTAGAACCTGGCATAAGCTCCTTAAATTTGCACTTTAGGCTGATAGAATAAGAATCAAACAAGCCTTAAGAGCTTCAAAATTTATATTGATGTATGGGAAATAACCCATTTTTCCTATCACTCTCAAATTATCTATATATAGATTTATGTAGGAATATATGGAAGAAAGCCAAGAGCTTGTAAGATCCAGATTGTTGGACATCATTCAGATGAAAGATGCAAGAGAGGACTTTGCTGATTTTAGTAGGCATCAAACCAAAGTCAAGATATGGTTTTATAAAAGGTCCAAGATTAATGTTTTTAGACAAAGAGACATGGTTCTCCTTTGGGACAAATCATCTAAGCCTAAGGGTAAACATGGAAAATTCACACCCTTGTAATTGGCCCATACTAGATTGTAGAAACATTTTGGAACAACACCTTCAAGCTCAAAGATCTATAAGGAGTAGAGTTTACATTTCCTACCAATGGGCAGTATCTTAAACACTACTCCTCTGCTGCTCCTCTTAGGGTCTTTATGGAGTAAAATATAAGATGATTAAATTAGTGTAGGCAGGATAGTTAGTTTATTTCCATGTTCTTTCCTTCTCATCCCTTACTTGTACATAGGCATGTACATATTTATCTATTTTCTTTTCTTTCTTTCTATTGTGTGTTTCTTTCTTGTTTCTTTGTTCCTTGATTCCAATAAGTCCTTAAGGACAATCTTGATCTTGGAATTTATGAAGTTTTGTTGAAAACATTCCCCCAATTTAGAAATGTAGGTATGAACCCCATGCATAAGATGAAGATGGTTTTGAAACATAAAACATAATGTTATAACATAGAGAAAATAGTAAAGACCAATGAAAAAGCTAATCATTTCATAAAACCCTAACCATTACCTTAACCTCAAATTGGTTTTAAGAATACTTGCACTTGTGAGGTGAAAACTCAAATTATGAGGGTATACCCCGAGCTAACACTTAATCAACATACTTTCCTAGGATAAGAGTTGAAACCATAGGTGATTTTACAAATATCAAATACTTGACCAAATCCTAAAACTTGGCTATCTTGGTTTGCAACCTAGTTGAAAGCATAAATATATAAGAAAATACAAAAATAAGGATATAATGGAAAATCAAATGCTTTCAAGCACAAGTAATTCTAGTAATCTCCACCAGGGATATGGACACCTAGCTAGTAGTAGAACAAGGTCATGATTGGAACCAAAGGCATCTCTATTAGGGCTATGGATGCCTGTTTGATCATAGGGCAATGCCCAAGCCTTCCCTAAGTTAAAAAACATGATTCTAAATGAACATCTTAACATTTTATAAGTTAGGGTAAGCGATTAAGGACATGAAAGCTAGAAGTTATTTCTTAAACCCCATGGAAAATATTAAGTGGATTAAAATCACACACATATTTTGGATATGTCTTGATATTTGACCTTCAAACCATAAGTGTAAGGTTTATTTCAACTATGACCTCATCTAAATGGTGATATTGATCAAATGAAGTGGATGACCTAATTATGTGTTTGATCAGAGTCCCTAGGTTCTAACATATTGCTATGTTTCAGCCATGAGTCACCATTTGTTGGGACCAATATACCCCCATTTTTTGAATTGGGACCCTTGAAAAACCCTTAGAATAAAACATGAAAATTTCAGCATGTCAAGGTTTATAGAACTTGAAGGTCATCCACTATGTTAAAAGGTAGGCTCATATGGGTTTTGATTTGCTTTAATATGGACTAACAGTGCTAATGATATTCATTTGGATTTTAGTTATAGGTTCCATGGCATGTGTTCCAAAAAATTCTATATTCTAAAACCCTAGTAAACCCTCAATTCAAATTTAAATAAAGGTGAGAACCAAATTGGTGGGAATCATTTTAAAATTCATTTATGGATTCAATAACAAAACACATATTCTATGCTTAATCATGTTTTTAAAAACAAATTAATTAAGAAATTTTGTCCCCTTTGTTATTTCCCCCCTCTTCTAAAGTTCCTTATGACCTAACTAATGTCATCTTGAAGGGTCTTTTTAATATTTTCCAACTTAGCCTAATGTTTTAATACTAAGGCCCTGATGTATTCATTAATAAAATCATGACCTTAGTCTTAACACCTTAAACCTAAGTATTTTATGTCTCCATGGTCCTAACTTAACTTCCTTGCATCTTGTAGGATCCTACAACTATCTCTTTATCCTGGCATTTGATCCAACAAAGTGAGGATAACCCAAAATTTGACTTAAATAACATGCATATTTGGTGATCCAATGATCTGTGTTTACATACTAGGACTCGATTCAAATAGAGAAAAACATAATTAAAAATTCAAAAGGATACTGAGGTCCTAAAAGATCAACACACATCACCTTTGCATTTGAAAATCAAAACCAAATTGGTCCTACTTGACAGAGTGACCAACCACAAGCAAGCTCTAAAATCATGATTGATGGCTGACACTTTGTCACCAATTTTGATCGAATAGAGCAAACATAGTCCAAGATCCTAGGAGATCCCATAAATGTGCCATGTGTCATTATCACATTGGGCCATAATAAATTTATGAGATTAAAATTGATGTTCATGCAATCATCATTTGACATCCGTGAGGATGTATTTGACATCCTATGACCATCAACCTTAAGCCCATCAAATAAAAAACTTGACTAGCTTAAAATTGGCATTCATACAACCATAATTTGACATCCATGAGGAATTATTTAGCATATGAAAAACCATCAAATTTAAGATGATGAATTATTATGCTCAGGGTCAAAATTCACTCCCAAATCTCACTAGAAGGCTTAGAAATGGATTTATAAGATAAAAGAAATGTTCAAAAGATGTTCAAAATGGGAGAATTTGACCTATAAAATATGGAAGTGGTCTTATGATCTAAATACTTGGTCTAAATTTATATATAAGGGTCCTCATGGTATTTTGTTTAAAAAAACATGAACCTTAAACTATGAGCTTATGTTAAGTCCCATTTTTAAAAAGAGAGGTCCTTGTCACACATAATATAAGATAACCAAAAGGTTTTCCTATGTGGTGGCCTAGATTATTTAGACCCTCACCCCTTTTTTATAAATTTGGAAACATAGGCATAAATTCCTTAGTCTAAGGTTTATTTCATGCTTAATAAACAAAAATCAAACCTTAGCCTAAGGAAATTAAGCCTAAGTCATGATTTTAATAATGTAATGGCTTAACATTTGAATATTTTTATATATCAATGGTTTATGCCCCATCATAGGATTTGATCCAATGACATGAAGGTGCCAATGAATTTTCAGAAGCCTGTGAGCTTTCTTCATGGCCAATACTCATTCAATGAGCCACTGATGAAAATATTTAGAGCATGGGGAAGGCACATAAAGTGCCAAGTGTCATGACTATAGGGTTTGTGACATAAAGATTCAATCATGATCAAGGGCCCAGATTATAATCAATGGCTCATGTTAAATATATGATTTTAATCCTACAGTGCAAAATGAAGAAGGTATTTTAAATCTCAACGACTAGTGTTCAAATGGCAATTATGAAAAATGCTATGAAAGGTCTAGACCAATGTCACATATGTGCCACATAAGCAAAAAAGACAAAATTTGAGATCTTGTGGGCTCAAAAACATAAAGGTATAAATCAAATCCCAAACATGTATAAGCTAAAGCCTAGATATATTCCACCATTAAAGCTCCAAAACCCTAAACCCTGCTTAAAAATGACCTAAATGGACTCAATTTGTTACAATTTGATCAAAGGAGAACTTAATTGTGTTTTTAGGTGCAAGAGAGATTTCAAGACTATCATATGTAATTTAGTATGAGCAATTATCAAAGATAGGGACCATGGCAGATATCAAGCAACAATTGAAGAAGGAAACTGACCTCTATTTGATAATAGAAAATGAGGGCTAGATCTTCAAAGATACTGAATTAGACCTCACATCATTGAACATCTAGGGCATTAGGAATTGGTTTGAGATATTATTAATTATATAATAATTGCAACCCATTTCATAGGAGGAATAGAGGAATGTCACCATGAGTAGGTGACACTATGACCTGGTCGTAGTCTAGATGGTTGGCCTTCATCATGTCATGGAAAAACTAGAGGTATTACATTGTTTGATGTCTTTGCCCCCATATTTGTTGATTATAGAATATAAAATGAATGGATCAATAAGGAGGGGAACTCAAAAGGGATATCCTACATTTCCCCTATTGCTTTTGATAAGTATTAAAAAATACCTCTCCTTGATGTGGACCTTTCCAAAAGCAAAGAGTGGACCAATAACCATGATCTAGACTCTATCCTTAGACCCTAGTTACACCAAGGACCTCATACCTTTATAAACCTTGAGGGAAATATCCCTATCATCCAATTTAGAGAGGGAATTAGGGTAATAATAACCTTGTTGAACCAAGCCTTTGGTGCCCCTTACAAGTAAAAGAGGAAAGGTTTGATTCACCCCTTCCCCTTAAATATTGGGAAAACCATAATAAAAGATTAGAAATAGGTGGAAATCATGTCCACACATAGGGATTACTTTGGATTCTAGTTGGATGAACTCCAAATGTGGGATCCAAAGAATGTAGTAGGTGAGCATATAAAGGATAGTAATCTTACAAAGATGTAATATGTACATTAACTCGGTGTTCATGACACCATACATATTAAGTCTAAGAACTATGAGGAGGTATTGGCTAGGGTCCAAGGCCACAACATTAAGCTTAAACATAGGTTAATCAAAGATAATAAGACATCTAGGAAAACATGGAAAATGTATCTTTTGTACTATCACTTACTACTTGGGCCATTTAGAACAACCCATGAGCAACCCCAGGAAGAGAAAGCATAGACATAACCCCAATAACAAGTTGAGAAAGTTTAAGATGACCAAGGCAAGGGCAAGGAGAAAGTGGGAGAGATGAAACTATAATAAATTCTTGGAGAGGGGAACCCATCCTAAACACTCCCACAAAATACACCTTCTCTAATTCAATATGTAGACATGATAGCCTTTGAACCAGGAAAAAAAAAAAAAGGTGCACTCAAGGAGATTACAAAAGCCTATGAATCTAATAAGGAAGGTGAGATCAAAGAAGATACATGAAATGATATTGTCCCAATAGAATCCCATGAGAAGAGAAAGGTAGAGCTAACACTGGTCCTTATGGGACCAAAGAAGAAACTAAGATTGACCTTCACTCATCCCACTAGTGAAGTTAATCTATTTAGTGATGACTTCCAAATTCATGGACCTATCATTCTTGACTAGTTCATATATGGAAATTAATAAAGGATCCCCTCCCTTTCTAATTCTTGGGCCATGAAAAGGGTCACTGATGTTGGGATACAAGATAATATGAAGCCTTAGATAAAGGCTATAGTAAAGGAGCAAGAAGAAAGGAACATTGTGGCTGTTAGAGGACTAGAAGGCAAGAAGATATATGCTTTGGGAACATCTATTAGCTTAGGTGTAGAGGTCCTAGAACCTCTCAAATTCATGGATCCAGTTAATACCATCCATTTCAACCTTGAAATAGTTGGGTTGGAGAGAATAACAACCAAGATAGTTATGGTTGGGACAAAGTAATTCACATTTTAGAAGGTGGAAAAATTTATAGGATTAACCCCTATGGGATGAAATCAACTAGGTGAGTTTTCCATTCATGAGGAGGATGTGGAGAGTCTAATTGAGGCCTAGTCAGCACAAGCTAAAGGTAGAGTTCATGGTTTGAAGCAGAGGATCCATAATTTGAAAAAGGAGAAGGAAAACTTGTAATCATAAGTAATTTTATCAGTGCTAAATATAATGACCAAAATGCTTGATGAGTTATTTTATGACATATTTGAGTCACTTAAATAAATGAAACTAAGGCAAAGTGAATTGGAAGGGTAGTGTGCATTGGCCAAAAGCTTGGTCACCTAGTGACAGGCCTCAAAAGACAAAATTACCCAACTCCTCAACATCTAAGTAAATAAATAGAGCCCAAACTTCAAGACCATCAGTATGGGACATTTGAGTGTAATTCTAGAGAATATAATTGAAAAAGTTCAAAGTTTAAGTGCATGGAATAATGGTGTGGAAAGGATCCTAAAAGAGGAAATGGAACTAATTACAAGAATTAAACAACTTATTGGGACCATGCTTACAAAATTTTCACAACCCAATTCCCTTGGGATCATAAGTGATGAGAAATTGAAACATAATGCTACCTTGGTAACCCAATAAATCAAAGGAAAAGGCCAAGTCAAATCTAGGGCTAATAACAACAAAATCTTGGAGATACCACAGCCTTGCATCTGGCCAACAGTCTTGGTTCAGGGTATGGACCAGGGGGGAGAACCTTTATAGATGTGGTAGCCTTCAAAGTGGATTTACATGATGTTTTGCCTCATGCAACATTTGGACCAACCCACATTTTGCCTGTAAGTGCTTTAAAACCTATTAGGGTATCTCTAGACCCTGAATTGCGGAAAATATCTTCTAATCGGAAAAATGATTTTCCTCTTGTGCTTCCATTTTTCATTTCTATGGTTTCTGGCCCTCTTTTATAGATCTACAGAATTGGATTGCCAAGAATTGGTTGCAAATTAAAGACGGTCAAATCCAGCCTTGCGCCAGGGGGTTTTTTATAGTAATATTTCAAAGCCCTGAAGATAGAAAGTCTATATTGTGTCATAATATTTTTTCTTGGCAGGGTAGATTTCCTCTTATGGCCAAACCTTGGCATAAGGATTTTAATCCTCTCTCAAAATTCTTTAACAAGCTCCCTATATGGGTGCGGCTCCCTTATCTTCCAATACACTTGTGGCAAGAGGCGATTTTTAAAACCATTGGAAACGCTATAGGGGATTTTTTATATGAAGAAGATAGTATGACTCGTACCCACTCAACTTGTGCATGATTTCTAGTTGATATGGATGTTTCTAAGGGCCTACCTGAGGCGATATGCATTGATTCCCCAAGGGGTACTTGGACACAAATCTTAGATTATGAGGGGATCCCTTTTCAGTGCAGGAAGTGTCACCAGACGGGACATATTGCTGCTCGTTGTGTTGCTAGGAATTCCAATCCCAGACGTTTACCTTCTTGGTGGCTTAAGGTTTTCTCTGAACATAGCATTGACAAACAACCTCTGGAAGCAACAACAGATTTCAAGACCAAGAATGAGGAAAGTTCACAATCTGAATCGGAAGATGAAGAGGAATCATTGGAGAATCATTCTAATAAAGCCCCTGCGGAGGATGTGGTTAGTGATACAACTAAGCCAGAGGAGGAGGTGGTGGTCTCTTCCCCTATTTTGGATGATCTTTCTAAGATCCAGACTGTGTTTGACTCTCACAAGGATGTTATGCCCATTAGAGTCCAAAGATCATTGTCTTTTGAGGCATGGGTTGCTGAGGTAGCTAAGGTAGATGATGGTTGGACAACAGTTAGGAGAAAGAAGTCTAAGCCTTTGGTCCCTCCTCTAGATATGAATCTTTGGTCATGCAAAAAGAAAAATCTTAACTTAAAAGATTCATCCAAAGTTCCCTTTTGCTGACTAGTTTTTCGGGGGCTGTAAACTAGTCACTTTTTTGGTTTGCTGGTTACTGGTCTGGAAGGTTGTTCAGCTTGCTGTTCCAGTTGGTTAACTTTCAGATCAGTGTTTTGACAGCTATTTTTCATGGTCAAATTTGTTGGTAATAGGTCCCTGTAAAACCTGGTGTAGGTACTTTTCTATAATCATGTTCTTTTGTTAACCTGGTTGTGCTTTAAGGTTTATCTTTCTCCTTGTGTAGGGTTTTGGGGTCCCTTCAAAACCTGTTTTTACCTTAATCTAAAAAAAAAAAATCTTGGACATGATATTCAATGTAGGGGAAAGGATGAATGAAGCCAAGATCATTAAATAGGACATGGATAGGAATGACAAAGAATCTAATAACCTGGCTGATCAAGTGGAAGAACAAATCATGAAGCCTATTGTGGATCTAGATCTAGTTTATGAATAATATGAGAATGTCATGAGCATCCTCTAGAAATGGCAATTAGAGGCCCCACTAGAAAATTAAGCAATATTCTATTTTGTATAATTTTGGAACATTTGAAATAGAATTTTGTATTGTAAAGGCATATGCTAGTTCATTAGCATATTTTCCTCTAGGTCAGTATGATTGTAAAAAGCAAGTGTATTTTAGAAATTATAAGGATAATTGTCCCTATATTTGTACACATGTATCTTTTTATTGACTGGTATACTGCCTAATCTTCCTATAAAGGCATGTATTACCATTTGTAAAGGGAGAAAGATTTTAAGCAATTTTTTACCATTTGAAGAAATTAATAGAATCAAAGTAATTTTTCAAAGATTGTCCATGTTTAATGTGTTGTCTTTTTTATATTTTCTCTCAATTTCTAGTTAAGGTCTTGAATTTGAATGGTGTCTTGGAATTATGATTTGTATCCTAGTAATCAAAGGGTTTCTAATTTTTGTAACCTACTAGATTAGCTAAAAGATATTATTTTCTCCTTCATTTTATTTTACTTTGTTTCTAGACGTGCATGTGTTATTCGATAATAATAGTAAACCTTTAAAGAAGAACTGGTTATTACTTGTGATTCTTCACACTATCCTTTGAAATTGGCCTAGGATATAGTGTAATTTGATCTTAGGTTGTTTTACATTATATATTATTTTCAGTACATACTCAGTTAAAATGGATGCTTTATCATAATGTTTAAGGCTAAAATTCACAATCACTCTTTTCTTTTCTACCTTACCCTTATATTTTCTCTTTTTTACCCCAAGTTCACTTTATTTTTAGCTTCATTATAACTATCCATTTAGATTAGTATAGAGCCTAAATTTGGAGTGTAATTCACTAAGCATTAGCATAGATTTATATAAATTCACAAAGAATAGACCAAGGTGGTTCCCAACCACCAAATTATATAAATATTGTGGAACAATTTATCTTGTTCTACTATTATTTGACCATAGGCAACTAGATTGCCAAAACTTGCAACTCATGCCTTGAATTTTCAAATTCTAAAATGAGAAGTATTATTTAGCCACTAAGACCACCTATGGTTCATTTATAATCATCAAAAGAACTATTCATGGAGATTATCATTAATTCCATATTGATTGATGAATAACATGATAAGGCAATGAAGATGAAGCAAAAAAAGTAGAGGACTATAACTATAGGAGCTTCTCAAAGTCAAATGGGTTGACTTAGCATATTGTTTTTGAAAAAAAATATGTATATCATTTGAAAACAAAATATTCTATTTTGTAAAAGCATGTGAAACTTATAATGCACATTGTTTATAGGTCAGTCCATTTGTAAATTGTCTAATTCTAAAATTTTGTAGAAGGATAGTTGTCCTTGACACTTGTTCAATTATAATCTGATGTGATTGACTGATATACCTAAAGGTCTTCTATAAAATGGGAAATTTTCATTTGTAAAGATGAGGGAGTTTTTAGAGAAAAAAATATTTTGTAAATTTGGAGAAAGTAATGCAAGCCAAGGAATTCTACAAAGATTGTCTCAATTTTTTTTATGTGATTTTTATCATGGTTGCTTCCTCAAATATCTAGCTTGACGTTTAGATTCAAATTGTTCTTATGGATTCTAGATGTGAACATGTTAATGAATAGTTCTCAATTTGAGCTTATGTTAGGTTGATTGAAATATTTTAGATTCATTTCATTTCCATTTCTTTTATTGAAGATGGGCTAATGCACTTTTCTTATAGAATTAAATCTTTTAAGTGAATTTAATTTCTTATTTGCATTGTTTCAAATATCCTTAGACATTTGCCTAGTATATGATAGGAGCTATAGTTTGGATATTTCATGTCATATATTGGTTTGAGTGCATGTCTTTGATGAAATTCAAACTTTTTCATAATGTTTGGACTCAAGATCAATAATATTCACCTTGTTTCTACCCTAGCCTTATTATTTTCTCTTTATTTTGATCAATTCACTATAGTTTAGTTTTCATTGTAAATATTCATGCTAGATTAGGCTTAGGATTTAGGTTTTGATCATAATTCACTATTCTTAGTTAAGATTATTTTCATCTTTCACAAGTAAGCTTTAACACCATGGTTTCTCCCAACAACCACATACATTTCATTTTGTGAAATAGTTATATAGCTTAGCCGGTACTCCACCACATATATTAGAAATATCACAACTAGTAACTCATGCATTGGATTCTTTGAATCTTAAAATGAGAAGTGTTTCTTAACACTATGTAAACCATATGATACACTATTATTCATCAACAAGTGGGGTTTAATTTGTGTTAGAATGAGGCCCTTTGACTAAAACTTTGTGAATTTGAAGTGTTCTTAGATAATTTTAGTGAGTTTTGTTCAAAGATTAGTTGATACTTTGTAGAATTGTGTTTTTATTAGCTTACTTATGCAAATATCACTGATATTTATGGTTTTAGACCAGTCTTTAGGCTTATTTATCTAAATATAGTTATTCTTTAAGGATATATGAGAAATTGTTACAAAGGTGGTCTAAGTTTTGTGAATTTGACATGTTTGAGGTTATTGATAGAAATTGTGTTCAAAGATTGGTCAATTATTTGCAAATTTATATTTATTTAAACTCAAAAGTGTAAATATCACTCATACTCATAAGTTTTGAGGTATCTTTGAGCTAATTCAATTAAATATAATTATTCTTTGAGATATTTGTATAAATTAATGTAAAATTTTCTTAATGTTTAAATTTGATCACTTTTATTTGCAAAGATAAGGTTTACACATCATGGTTTGAATAGGGTTCAGAGTTTATAAGTTGGAACTACCAATAAAAGGACCAATTCAAGGTCTAAGACAAGGATACCTCTTCTTTTATTGTAAATTCATAAGAAAGTAAGAGCAAATAAAGATAAATGTGGGGTTTCTAAATTTTAACCTACTTAACTTGTTCGTATTGTTCCTGCATTTAATCCTTATCAAGTTATGGTTTGGATGACTAGATCTTATATCAATGTGCCTAGATAGGTACATTATTTACCTATAAATATTGAGAAATATTCACCTTCTTTTAGTCATATAGGTGTTGTAATTGCTACATAACATATCAAGTCCTTTAAAGCTTATTTAAGGCTATTAAATTTTGTTCATAAAGATGATGCTTGTAGATTATTTCCTTTTACATTTAGAGATGTAGCATATGATTGGTTTTTTAACCCTACTTAAAATTACATTACTATCTAGAATGATTGTAATAGTTATTTCATTAATCAATTTGGAAAGGTCATTAGTCCTTGTGTCCTTTATCAACTATTCACTACAATAAAAAGAGATTAAAATGAACCATTAGAGCTTTTAATGCAATATTCTAGAAGATGATTAGTATAACTATATCTCCCTATAGGCTTGATTAATATTTAGCTTTAGAAACTTATAAGGATGCTTTAGATCCAATGACTTAAGTGTTTCTTGAAATATCTATTAGGGTTATAGATACATTAGCTATGGTCTATGTTAAATATGTGATATCAATGATCAAATGCAAGCTCAAGGTCAATTATAATATGATACTCATAATGTTAATCCTAATTTTATTATGCTAAATGTCATTCTAAATTTTATTCTAAACATGTCTGCTTTGAATCAAACACTAGTTTTAAACCAATTACCTTTGAGTCATGCTTATCCTAGTCAAAACCTAAGATTATTAAATAATACTTCAAGTGGATCTAATCCAAAAGATCAAATATATATGGTGCTAAAAAAATACTATTATCACTCAATTCCACAATTCAAAGGCACCGAAAAATAAGAATGACTCCATATTCAAAATGGTTTAAAAACTGAACATTGATTTTCTTCAATTTCATAAACAAGTAGGTAACACTAAGGAAAGATCTAACATAAATTATTATTTTTAAAAGTTTAATAGACCTAGAAATAGGTTTAAAAATAGCAACAAAAAAATGAAAATGAGTCATCTACAAATAAAAAATTCCTAAAAAAACTTTTCTGATGTATCTTTAACTAAATATTGTAGGGTTCATAATACTTCAAACCATGGTGAATTAGATTATATATAATTTTATAATGATTTTGAATTATTTAAAGATGAGTTAAATACATTTAAAGGTGGAACTCAAAAAGATAATACTACAGGGACATAGAGGTCTTCATAAACATCACTTTTTTTGAAACAACTCTTTTGGTGGAGACATTTGACTTTCCACTTCAAGATGAGAATGAGCCTAAAAATACTCTAGAGGAAATTCATGTTTTTCAAAAATATCTAAAAGAGACCCATCTATTGATCAAGTCAGAGATCATTCAACCTTTAGTCCTTCTTCCTCAAAGTCCTAAATCCTTTCCTTCATGATAAGTTATTCAAGAAACAATGTAATGAGAGGAAGTGATAGTTGTTCAAGATGATCAGCCCCATGAACAAAATTAGGTATCTCTAGAATTTTCTCATTTTGTTGAATATTTTTAGGGATATACTATATCAACCATGGGGAAAGAACCTATTATTTATGAAATAATCAAAGAAGATGAGTTGGAGTTTAGTTAGATAGATGATATGCCATTCTTTATAGAAGATGAAGATGAAGCAAGTACAACAGATCAGAAATTTTCATATGATTCCATGGAAAGACTAGAAATATGTAATCAACATGTTTAAAATAGGAAAAATGCAAATGAATTTCATGTCCTTTCAATTGATCATAATTAAGAAGCATTTTTGGATGACTTGGAGAGTTTTTGTGAAAATATTTATAGTCCAACATCACCTCAAATGAAGCCTAAGAACGACATCAGTCCAAACATGCCAGTTAGTTTGTTAATATAATTATTAAATCAGAATGAGACATGTCATGATCAGTCTTTGAATCAAGTATAATTATCACTCTTAATATAAGAAAGAAGATGATTGGGTCTTAGATTCACATCTTCAATCCATGTACATAATAATGGAGATATGAAGCCAATTTGCATCATTCAAAAGACATAAACATAAAAGCTCTCCTATTTGTAAGAATATGCCATCAAAAGGAGGAAATCATGTTCCAATATTATATGATAGATTAAATAACTTTCCATTTGATCCAGGGGGATGAATTTTCATTTAAATATTTTTATATCATAATTGTTATGATTTAAATTGCTCTAGTAAGTTATTTATGGAGGAAATTGTAGGATTAATTAGAGTTAGTGTAGGTAGGTTTAGATTAGTTTCAATTCTTGTTCCTTATTTTTAAATGGTGCTTGTAAATATTTATTAATTTGTTTCCTATTTTGTTTTTTTGTGTGTTTATTTCCCTTGTTTTGCTCTCTCCTTCCAATAAGACTTTTTCAAGACAAGTTTTCAAGATCCAATACATGTAGCTGCTCAAAAGAACTTCACAAATCAAGAAGGTAGGTATAACTCTTAAGCATTGGTTGATCATGGATTCTCAAAATTTGAGCTTGATGTTATAATTTTGAGAAATTGGTGAGGATTTATATCTAGGTTAGTTGTTCCTTAAAATCTTAAACATTGTTCAGTTCTAAGTCTGATCCTGATAAGGATTGTACATGTTGAGTGAATTATTGAATTATTAGATCAAAGTCATTTTAACACAGAGAATATTATTGCTTGAATTTTATGACCAAGGATGATTGTTTAAAGATCAAACATTTGAAAAAAATCATAAAACTTAGCTAATTCTAGTCACCAACCTTGTTAGAAAGCTGAATATATTTGAAAATTAGAGAAATAAGAGCTTTATTTAAAATTTAAGAGCTTTTTGAACAAAGGTGATTTTGGTAACTCCATCAGGGCTATGGACACCTGATTAATAGTGAAACAAGGCCTATAATGGGACCAAATGTATGTCTATTAGGGATATAGATGCCTAGCAAACAACAAATCAATGACCAAGCCTTCCCTTTTCATAAGGCATGATTCATAATGAATATATAAATATGCTACAAGTCAATGTTAATTATTAAGGTTATGAAATCTGGAAGTTGTTTTCTAAATTCCATGGCAATCATAGATAAATCAAAGCACACACATAACATGATTGAGTTTTGATTTTTGATCCTAGGTATGCATCTTTAAGACTTGTTTTAATCATGAATTGATCTTAATAATGGTACTTGACCATGTGGAATGATTTTTTTAGTTATTAGTTTGGACTAAGAGTATCTGAATTCTAACATATTTCTACTAGAAGTTGCCATTTATTGAGGTCAACATACCCCCATTTATAAAAAATGAGGACCCTTATTCAAATTCTATAAATTTGTGATATAAATTGAACATCCCACTTGATCAGAGTGCATTATTTGAATATCATGGTTCTTATCTAGCTTGATTAACATGTTTGCATATAATATTTCTTTGACTTTATCTAATGTTACTAACATTTGATTCTTGTTTCTCCCTATTGTACGTTTAATGGAGTTCCATTTGAATGAGAAATGTTTATGGTTTTATGATTTAATGATAATTTGACCCTTTTGTTAACCTTTGGTCTTTAGTCAATTGATTAAATCCATGTTTAAATGGTGTTAAAAACTTTAGTCTAAGTTTTATTTTGAAAGGGATTTAAATTTATGTGGGAACATTTTGTTATATCTTAGACTTAGTTTAAATTTTATCCTAAGTTTTAATCACGTTTATCAACATGTCTAAAACCTTAGTCCAAAGTTTACCCTAAGTCTCTATATATTCAAACTCTTACTTAGCTAATTTCATTATTTGAAGGAATGAATTAAATGATAAATCTCCAAGTGGAAAAATCTTAAAGCTCAAATAGAAGATCAATGACATGTGAATGATCTCCCAAATCAACTGATCAAAGTTCCCCCAGATCGATGATTGATGATGCATGTTTTAACTTATAAATCCCAATAAATTATCCACATGAAAATATGGAGTCAATAGGTCAATCTAAAAGATCTATGATGCGCATTCAAATGCATTAAAAAATCAATGACAAGTATAAAGTCCATATGTCAAAGTATTTTAAAATCAAGTACGAGAATGAAAAGTGTCCCAATCTTTAATACATATCAAAGATATAGTGGTGAGAAAAATTCAACAAGTCAAGGATACAAATAAGAAATGTGAGAGTGACAAGTGTGACAATCTTGTTGAGTAATCAAGTAGATCAATGGCTCATGCTTAATCTTGTGAATAAATAATAGTATCAATGGTCCAAATTTGATCATGCATTTAGTATATTGATAGAACACATTTAATCCCATAGAAGGAAGATCAATGGCTCACATTTTATCATGCATTCAAGATCATTGTTATGATTTGAGTTAATAGTTCAAAGAACCTAGATCAAAAATGATGCTACCATATGGTGCAATATCATTCAAGAGATGAAGAATGTTTTCAAGGTACACAAAGAACCCACAGAGCTACCAAGTATCTCAATCTTAGAAGCTTAGGCAGAAGATCAATAGCTAGAGATGAAGTCAATCCTATAAGGATAAAAAATGTCAATGATGTGAATTGGATCATGCTTCACAAGGCACAAAATGATGACATGTGTCTAAAAACTCAAAATAATAACATTTTAAATAAATGAGCATCATGACATGGTAGTGCTATATAGGTATAACGTGTCATATTAGGATATCTTGTGGACTTGAGTATGCAAAATGTATAAATGTGCAATCCAAATGCAATCTAAGTCACCAAATCTCACATTTCAAATTTGATTGCCACCATTAAATCTTTGTGTGAACCTCCAAAATCCCTAGAACATATAGAAATCCCTAATTGTCTCTAAATTCACTTTGATTACATCAAGAGGAATTGAACTATTGTGTGAAAAGGGATAATTCAATTAAAATTATAGAGATGGTGGGTCATAAACATGTTTAAAATAAATAAGTTGATCTATATTTGACATCAAATGATGAAGGATGAGTGTTCAAGGATGTCAGAGACCTGCTACTCTTAATAACCAAATCAACTCATATATTGACCAAAATATAGATTATAAACACTAGTTTCATATCATGAGCCACTTTGAGGGGGCTACCTCTTTTATATCAAGACTCTATTATGATTATTCTTGGATGCATTATAATGGGCTATGACCTCTTATTTATACTATTCTAATCTATCCCACTCTTTTATTCTATGCATGTGGGATTATTATTTTTATTCATTACTATTCACTACTATTAATTTTATTACTATTATATCCCTAATATATAATATATACCCATATATAGATATATTAAATTATATCCTCCTTAAATATGTTTCACCCTTGAAACATGATAAGAAATAGGAGTACTAATTGAAAGCCAAACCAAAAATATGTTGAGGACCAAATGGAAGCTCTACCATGCATTCATTTTGGTTTCCACTTATTTTTTGTGGCTAGGATATGAACGTGCACATCCATAATGTGAACTCAAACACTAAAACATGAGTGTGAAGTGAATAGAGATCAATGGATGGAGTAACCTCATCTTGAAACATGAGGTTATAGTCAAGCACATAAAGTTGAAGATTGATAATCAACACCTCAAAACTAGAAAAAGGAGGCATAAAATAGGTATTTCAATGTATCAACTAAGGATGCATGCCATCCCCCTTATTATTATTATTATTATCCAATAGATTTGAATCTTGAATTCCTTGCTTAGGATCTATGGTGGCCAGCTTGAGAATGTCAATTGTTACTATTGCCCACTTAGGATCTGTTGGTGTTGATAGTGGTGTAGCTAAATGGGGCTCAATGGCCTCCTCAGTCAGACATTTAATGGCTTGAAGAGGTGATGTTGTGCTAGAATATTGGAAGGAAGATGCCTTGGAGAGTTCCTAATTGATACGGTCTTTAATAAGCTTAGTTAAGCCCTTTGATTATGTAATGGATTAAGGTTTCCACATTTGAACTTCTACTCAGATCTCATCTTGAAGTCCACTGATGAAACAATGTTTTAAAAATTTAGCTAGTAAGCCTACAATCTAATTGGTGATGTGTTCAAATATTGTTTGATATTATTAGACTATGATAATTGATGTAGTGTACTCAATTCTCTATAAATCTCCATGATAACCAAAATATGGAATCAACAATTAAAACCACTTTTTTTTTCCTTTTTTTTTTACAAAATAGTGGTCACTAAAACTATGATAAATTTTACAATATGGAATGAAATTGAAAAATTCAAACTATTATAGAAATTTGAGATAGAGGAACACAAAACCCAAATTTTTTTTGTTGTGATTCATTACTTTTTCATAGAAGTATGTAGATGAACAGTCATATTATTTTGAGAAAAAATGGAAATCTGCACTTTGAATTGGTAGATTTTAGCTTCATATATCCAATTGGCTCTTCAAAACCTACAACAATGAAATCAAACCAAATATATTCTCATAAAACAAAAAATAAAAATAATTTTTATCCACTTTATGATCACTAGATTTCCGTTAAGGTAAGGTGAGATCATACAGTGAACAAAACTAAAAACTCCTAATTACATAAAATCTTTCTAAAAGATATATATGGAAATGGCCCTAAAAAGAGATATAATACTAGTGTCAGAGACCTATTACTCTTAATAACTAAGTTGACTCATATATTTAATAAAATGTGGATTAAAGAAACTAGTTCCCTATTATGGGCCACTTCGAGGGGGCTACCTCATTTAGAGCAAGGATCTATTACAATTCTTCTTGGATGCATTAAAATGGGCTATGTCCTCTTATTTATACTATTGTAATCTATCCCACTCTTCTATTCTATGTATGTGGGATTATTATTTTTATTCATTACTATTCACTACTATTTTATCTCTAAAATACAATATATATCCATATATAGGTATATTACAAAGGACACAAAAATTTTAGCTACGTCTTTGAACATAGGGGATAACAATTTCTCCAAATTATTCTAGACAATTGAAAACTAGTCAGTTATCACCAAGGAAGAAGAAAAGATAATCCTAGTAAAGAGATTTTATGATGAAATTGTATCCATCCAAATGATTGGAATTCACTATGCAACTACTAAACTAGAGGTACTTAATTACATTGATGTTCCTGGCCCCATTTTAAAAATACCTAAGATAGACAAGAGTATGTTAATTAATGAACATAACCTAAGGAAAATTACTTACATATCCCCAATTAAATTTGTGTCTTACTAAAAAATTTCCAAGCCCCAAAGTGACCTACCCTCCATTAATTCATGGGCAAAGAAACACAACATGATGGACACCCTAACTAGGTGGTTGGAATTTGGTAATCAAGTTATTGTTGATCCTAATAAGAATATCCTTATCAATCAATTTACATCTAGAGTTAGTATGGTCATGACCATGCTAAAAAAGTTGTGTGGGTGTGAAACTATAGCATATGTAGATCTAATGTGGGTTACCATGGTGTACTTCATCATTGAAAAGGTAATGGTTCCTCCATTAGGTGAGATAATCAGTATCTCCATAAGAAGAAATATATATGAAATCAAGAATAAGAAGAGGAATAAGTTTTATATGATGTCTTATCTACTAGATTCCATGTGTGCAACCACAAAGATTCCCAATTAGAGAGGATGGTCAATAAATGTAACTCAAACTATTTCCCAATACTATTCCAAATTACACATTTATACGTATAGAGACCACATCTAGTTCATTTGTGATTATGTCTACCTTACATTAAGTGAATTTATAGATGGATTTCCCATGATGCGAGTTAACCCTTTGATCAAGAAATCTATTGAAGAAATGGGAGACATATGGTCATACCATGACTATACAATTATAAGGATTAAAGGATCTCAACATGCCCCTCTCAAATTGCCAATCCATGTACCTGATAAATTATCAAAACAAAAGGTGCCCTACCGGCTCTTTAATGGGATAGATGGATTTTATAAAACCAAGAAGAAATGTATCCTACATAGTTTCCCAATTATAATTGGCAATACCACTCTCAAGTAGTGGGATCACATTGAAGTTGCTGTAGACACCAAAATAGTGTCAACCCCCCCTTTGGTCCCTTTCTAACTTCAAAATGCCTAACCTATACTTTATTAATTTAAAATACTTATTTTAAATTAATAATCCCCCTAGACACCTCACCTTGGATTCCTAGCTCTTAGGCCATTTATCACCCTATGACTAATCATAATTACCTAAGACCTAATTTTAACTCTCCCACTAACTCTTGTGCCTATTAAACCTGCCTTTGGACCGTTTAACAATGGCAACCAAACTTGGCAGATGGAAGAATGGGCAAAAGGCTAAAAATATCCTTTTTTCCCATTCTCTAGCCACTGACGTCAGTTAACAATCGACCGACGCTGGTGGTATCGCTGACATCAGTTTCTTAAAACTAAATTCCAACCTCGACTACAGATCCAAATGTGAATTCTCTTGCTCCGGGGATCTGAATTATCTTGCTCCTCGACTCCTTGCATATCAAAGGTAGGTTTTAGGATGAGGCATCAACATTCTATTATCACTCTCCAGGCTAAGAAACTCTATAGAATTCACTCCACACCAGATTGAAATGTTGCATGAGGTCTCCTACATCAGCCATAATAGGAACAAGTCTTCTACACTTCTAGTTCTCCACCAAGAGCTATGTATTATTTTGGTTTATATTTTAGTATCTTTAGAATGGATTGGTAATCAGTAAATTTGCTATTTCTAAGTACTATTGAGACCAAACCCAGCTTTCTTCTCAGAGAGACTAAAAAGCCTTCTTCTTATCCTGACTCTCATCTCACACACAACATCTACCTTTGTCCTTCCTAAGACTCTGTCCACTATCCTGCATCCCTACACAACCCTTTTGAATCTCCCAGACCACTTTGCTAACCATAGACATTACCTAAAACCCATCCAAGGCCCATTACCCCTACTGACATCAGCATCAAGGCCCATTGCCCCTACCGACATTAGCAACCTAACTGATGTCAGCAACATAGACCAACTGATGACGGCAAACTAACTGGTGTCGGTGACTATGAGAGGTAGATTGCAAGAATCAGTTACGTGTTATCTATTTCTCTTCATCATTTCTCTTTTTAGCAACACTCTTTTGTCAAATAAGTGGACTGTCATCCTTTAAGGAAGTCTTTGCACTTCTGGGACCGAACTTTGCTTGGCAGTCCACCATTTATCTATCTAACATTTTCTTTGTTTAAGTCTTTCTTATCTACAGGTGTCATCCTCCATAGCCAAAGAGGAGCTCCTTCAATGTCTGGATATGATGCGCAACTTCATTTGGGTATCATCTAACCCTTGACCATTTAACTTTTAGTTTCTTATTTCTTCTGAATGTAATAAGCAAAAAATGAGTAGAAACATTCTGGCATGCCTAGTGGGACCCTGGAGATTTCCTTGGGTTCATTTCTTCTAAAAGGCAAACTTTCATATAGGTGCATTAGGAAATTTTCTCTTCTTGCATCCTTCTTCTATCTCTTTATCCTAGAAAGAAATCATAAGCACAAGTTAAAAAGAACTTCTTTCTTTTTCTTCTTGTCAATCTTTCCCTACATCTTAGAGTAGTGAAATTTCATACTCTTAACCTTTTCCCCACTTGTTTGCATCTAAACAAAACATTTCAATATGGGTTAAAAATATACTGCATCTCATTCCTGCTTGAATGCATTTTTAGCTCATCTAGTAATTAAAAGCACATTATGAATAAATCGCAGTGCACATATGTTAGACATCCAGACCACAAGCACATCAAACTAAACATCTAAACATACTTGAGACAAGGTTCGACTAGGATTTCATCACCTAGAAGATACCTTACCCTTCCTGGTAATCCTACTTGGACTTCACTACCAAGGGGAGAACCCACTCTGTTCTCTGGTAGAGTATAAACTCTAGGGGAAGTATATATTGCCTAAGTGACCCAGCTTGGCTCTGGGCTTGTGAAGTGAGGGGGGCAAGCCCCTAACACCAAGCCACGTACAGAACCTAACACAAATCTTTGAGCACCAAAACTAACCCAAAACCAACCTTAGACTTCTTTTTTAGGACCCGTTCTAAAAGCCCAACTTCCCAAACACACTCTTCTAAGGCATAAGCCACCACGACTCTAAAATTTATTCTTAGGAATTTAACATTCAGAGGCTGCTTGTCTTCATCTATTTTTCTATTTTTATCTAGTTTTTTGAGTTGGTAAGGATGCATTATTCTGAGCTCTTAAAACAACTCAAAACTTTCTTCTTTCTTCCAAAAACTTTTAGTTTTTTGAGTTTCTAGAAATACATAGTAATCGGCATCAGTTTTTCCATCGATGTTGGCAACTGATCTCCACCGACATCAGTTATCTAACAGACATCAGCAAACTTACTTCACCGACATCATTTTTTCTACTGACATTGGTCACTGTCAAAAAAAAATTCTTCTCAAATAGCAAGCTAAAAACTTGACCTTTTTGTTGTTAAAAACAAATTCTAGTTTTCTGAGGCTAAAACATACAGTTTTTAAAACCTGAATCTATTTTGCCTTGGATGGTTTTGACACGTAGTCAAACCAAAACTCTTGTTGACCACGCAAGGCAACAACCACTCCCACCTTTGCCTTCTATATCAAGTCCCCAAATGGAGTATAATTCAAAAACTAAATGTACTCCTATCCAACCAACCCCAACTCAACCCCCTATTGTTCTCGAAGGGGACCAAGACTTTGAAAGGTTCCTTGACCTCAATGTCAAGGGTCTTCAGCACTATCTCACGAGAAGTCAAATGTGAGATCCTTCAAGCAACCCAGTTTATGGGATGCTAACTTCCTTAGTTGAAATGGAGATCATATCAATAGCCTCCATAACCCAACCCATGGTCAACCAAGCCATTGAATCAACTAACAACCTGATCATGACTAATCTTCAAAGTGTGGCCTCTCCTATTTTTGAACCTACCTCCATTGGGGTTTCTGTACCCACTCAACCACAAACCATTCAACAAAGTTCTACACCATTCTAGAACTTAATTATCTCCATCCCACCTACTCTTGCACCCATAAATACAAGAGTGGCTACTTATCCTTCGGCTAGTGTTACCACCATCCAACCACCTTTGGCGAGATCAAGTCAAGTTGTGCCCTCTAGCTTCATGACGCAACTACCCTTGACTTCAACATCAGTCCCTATGACTAGTTACCAATATGTTGTGCCTATACAAGCACAACCAACTATGTCATACACTCCACCTAACACCTTCCAAATGCCTTACAACCTAGAGGGCACTCCACCTGCAAATCCATCAACCGATCTAATCAAGATGTTGATGGATAAGGTGTCTAATCTTGAGACATCTATTTTGGGTTCAAGAAATGTTCTCTCATATGAACAAATCTATAATGAACCTATTCATCCTTCGGTCCCAATCCGATCATATCCTAGTCAATGGGAACTTCCCAAGTTTACTTGATTTCAGAGTAAAGAGGACCCACAACAACATCTACAGGCATTTAGACACACTTGTTACCTTATAACACATGATGATGCATTATTACTAGGCACATTTCCCATGTCACTTTCTGGTGCTACCCTCGATTGGTATAGTTCTATTACTCGTCACTCTCTATTTACCTTCACACAACTAGTTCAACTATTTCTTGACCACTTTTCAATTAACATAACTAAAAAGGTCTCCATCATGGACCTATATTCTATCAAACAATTTGATGATGAATCAATAGCTAATTTCGTTGCCCATTGGAGAGGTTTAATCAACCAGCTCTCCTTTTCTTTACCTCAACCTGAGCTCATTGAGCTCTTTTCACAAGCATGTGCCAAACACATCTCATCTACTTTGTGGGTCTAAACATTCTGCACATTTGACAAAGCTTTCACCATGGCTACGAAGCTTGAACTCTGTGCTGTCGAAGAAAATAAAGTCAAACTGCGTAGTAAAAATACTAATGCAAAATAAAATGACCCTTCATCCAAATCTTCTTCTTCCAATCCCAAGTCTAAGGGATCACCAAATGCTATGGTATTTAGACCATCATCATCAACCACAACTAACCAATCCAAACCTTCCACATCTCAAAGCATTATGTGACAATTCCAACAATGATACGTACAACATCAATATACTCTAATAGGAGAATCATACGCATCTGTGTTAGATAAACTAGTCAAATAAGGAGTCCTCAACCTCCCCCAAATTTGACCACCGCCTCAATTTGATCCCTCGCATGCCATCCCTGCATGGTATAGGGAGAATGACTTCTGTAATTATCACTGTGTCAAAGGCCATGACACAGACAATTGTAAAACCTTCAAGAACATTGTCCAAAACATGCTAGACAAAGGTGATCTTGTCTTGGATAACCCAAATGTGCCACCTAACCAAAACATAGACATATTTATACAACCTTTTCCTAACCATCCCCCTAGCCAAAACAACATTCAGACCACAGCCGAAGACCCCCAAGAGCGTAATATATGCACGTTCAATATGGTTTCACCTTTTGTCCCTAACCAACCTCTTTCACAAACTGAAGATGTTAGTCAACCTATCCCTCCACCACAGGAAAAAGAGCCTTCTCCTCCTAATAGTCCTCCATCTACCCCTCTTATATTGGAGGATGCTTTAACTATACCAATGCCACTAGCCCCACCTTCATCCTTCCTACTACCAATGGAGGACCATACCTTTCCTACTTTTCAACCACAAGTAGAAGGCACAATCATCCCTATGCTCTTTCCTCTCGAAGAACCCCATTCTCCAATTCCTTCTCCACCGAGAGAAGAACTTGTCTCTTCACCTACTTTAACTGAAGATGATCTAGTAATAGCTCTCTCACACCTTTGGCCTGAGATCACTGCATCTAACACATTTTCGGTCCCACAACCATCCACATCTTCTAAAAAACCAAAGCCTCATGTAACATCCTCCAAACCATTCTCTCGACTGGCTAAAAACTTAGGATTTCTCCATTTGAGTAATTTAGAGCATGAGGCATTATGGGAGTGACTTAAAGCTCCTTATCTTACACATCCCACTTCATCTCGTACTAACAACCCTCCTTTGACAAAATCTCCCAAAGTTTCCAACGAGGACTAGGCTTCTAGTTCCAAATCTTTAGAAACTCAACCATCCACATCTAAACCTAAACCCTCACAAACATCCACCATACCAACACCGATTAAATCCCTCGGTATCTGCCCCACATCTAACCTCACTCACCCACAAGTGAAGGTAGATTTGAATCTTGCCCCCCATAATAGTAGTCCTCACACCGTATTAAAGAAGGCTACTAAACCATGTCAGAGAACCCTTCCTCCACCATCATCATTGCCCTCCATTTTGGGCCCACATCCTTCTACCTTAATAGGAGCGCTCCCTACTCCAACACCTAACAAAAACAAGTTACCTCCATTATTACCTTTACCCACCAAAAACATACCTCCTCTGAGAAATTTGGCACCCCTCATGAAGAAAGTGTCGTCTACATGAGTGGCCACACCACCAACCCAAAAGGTGGTACGGAAATCTCCCTCAACAACTCCCAAACAAAAGTCATCAAAACCTAGTGCATCAACAAGCACAGACCCCTTAGTGGGTTCATATGCTTTGATACTACATTGACTTTTGCAAACTTCTAGCATCACTCTTCCACCTATTAAACCATTTCAACCTCTCAGACCAAAACTGTCTTGGTTCGATGACACTAAAATCTGCCTATATCATTGCTCACCTAGGCATGACACTAAAAATTGTTGTGCCCTCAAGTTTTTCATTCGCCATTACTTAGAAAAAGACACCCTTCTTATTGAGGATACTGTCAAAAAATCTCCAACATCATCTCATGTCTCTCAAACCTCTTCACCTTCATCATAATCCCATCATCAGACTATGGTCCCTTTACCTCCTTCACCCCCTTTATTCGAGATTAACACCATCAATGTGGCCAATAGGTCACAAACTTTTAAGGATAAAGCAAAAGATAAAGTTGTTATTCTTTGGACCTACCCATTTGTCAAACCTACTCAACCACCCAAACCCAAGATTTCTATCTTGGGTACATCCCAACCCACTTCTTTAGAGGCAATCCATGATTCTATGCTAAAAAAGCTTCACCAAACTCCCGTGAATATGACTTTATATGACCTCATTCAAAGCTCTTCACAACAATGTCAATATTTAATCAAAGCTTTATAGGTAGTGGAGGTCTAACCCAAGGACCCCCAACCACTAGCTGCCTTAGTCCAATCATTACGCACCGTCACCTCTATTACCTTTAGTGATTCTGAAATTCCTACCTCTAACTTAGAAGATCAGGATGCTGCCCTTTTCATCACAGCCTATGTTGATCAAGCTCACATTAAGCAAGTTATGATTGATGGGGGTGCTAGCATCAATATCATTTCCACCCATGCCTATGACCAATTAGCCCTCCCAAAGAATTGCATGTCAAAGACTGACGCAATTCTTTGATCTTTTAATGACTCTACAACCACTACCATTGGCACTATCATCTTACATATTCGTATTGGCCCATGAATAATTCTATAGCTCTTCTACATCATCGAGGGAGAGTTCTAATACATGTTATTAGGATGACCTTGGATTCGTGCCATGGCCTGTGTCCCTTCTACATTACACCGTTGTGTCAAATTTGAACATGACAATCAAGTCCATGTCATTCCTGTAGAACCCTCCCTTTTCAAGACATGCAATACAACTTATCAACCCAACGATGTTCTCATTCCCTTAAAAACATTGACCTAAACACCACCTCCACCCGTGGAAGCTTCAATAAGTATGCAAACGGTGGTTACACCTACAACACCTCCTCAAGTGACAACAAAAGACCCTATGGAAGATACCTTCTAACATCTTTCACTTAGGGAGTATTGTTTACTCACCTTGGACATGTTCCAAACTCCTCAAGAGTATGGATAAATTCATCACAACCCCAACTATGACCACATCATCGAAATGGTCATCCCTATGGTCCTCCCAATCTTCAAACAAAACTCATCTATGGAGGGCTAGATCGAGCTCCCACTGATGGGAATCCTCTTTCATCACCCCAACTATTTATGTCTGACTTCTCTTTTCTTCGAAACCCAAACTTTGCTCATACTTATCTTTATAGGTGTGCATGGAAGGGCTTTGGCTTTGGGCACTACGAACAAGGCTCCCACTAGCCCGTCGAACCACCAAATGATGAGGCCATAAAGAATGCCAAGAAACGACATGGCCTGGGTTTTGAAGAACTTATTGAAACTTCTAAAAACCCTCATCCCAAACCTATCATAGAAAAATCACCTCCAAACTCACCTTTTCCCCCATCTTCACCTACAGAGTTGGTGGTGTCCATCCCTCCTAGTTTTTTTTGCATAAACGCCATTCACTTGGAACCCCTAACCTATCAACTAGGTGGGGTATCTAGGTCTCTCCCTCTCATTTATCCAAACATGATAGATTATGAATCTACTATCATCAACACTATCTAATGCATAGACGATAATGCAATTCTCACCTACATGGGTGCAGATGACTATTTCATCCAACGATCACTTCCTTTGGAAACACAGGGTATGTTAAATGAATCGACCATTGACATTAACCTTCCATCTTCTGATGTTCCTCACATTTTAAAGATTGTTCAATCTTTGGATGCCCAAGAACAAATTAACTATACCAAATTCCTTTCAGATCATAGCAAAGCCTTTGCTTAGACCTATAGCGATATGCCTAGCATCGACCCTAACATCGTCATCCATAACATCGTCACAAACCCAGAGGCTAAGCCTGTCAGGCAAAAGCTTCACAAAATGCATCCTCACATTGCACTCCTTTTCAAAGAGGAGCTTCAATGTCTTCTTTCTGTATCCTTCATCCAACCCATTGATTATCCACAATAGGTGTCAAACATCATCCCTGTCACAAAAACAACTGGGGGAATTCAACTTTATACTAACTATCATGACATTGACCAAACATCAACTAACCAAGAATCAACCAACATGTGACCAATATGGAAAGAATCAAATGGGGAAATTTTTCTCCTAATTGACTTGGACCTTATCATAACACACAAGTATGGATCAGGGACTTATCGTTTGTCTTCTCTTGAAGGATGGCTAGAACCTAAAGCCCTTAATGCCCTACATCTTCAACCATTTTACTATTAATCAAGTAATTACTCACTTGATGTTTAACTTGAGCTCATCCCTTGGGAAACCCCCATCATCCTTGTCCCTATTCCTTTCAACTCTTTTTCCTACAAACATTAGTCAACCCTTTTGTCAAGCATGAATGCTTTGTCCTAATAAAAGGGGAACCCTTAAACCTGTATAGCCTAGTCCATGACTAAAAATTTAGTCCACAAAAAATATAAAACTAGGATGCCTATTCAAAGGTCATAAAACTATAAATGTAGACTGCTACCTCGAAGGATAGCTGCATAATTGTTGTAATTGATAGACTACTCCCTTGAAGGACAGCTAATGCAGGAACATCTACATACAAAATTCATGCAAAACATGGTTACGTTGGGATGCAAGTCATGTTTGAATTCAAATTTCAATTTATTGTATTTTTCCCTCCAAAATGTTGTTAATGAGGAGTAATTGTAAAAAGTAAAGGTAAAAAAATAATTGTTGGGGCTGTTGAGAAAATAAAGGAGTGGTTGAAAATATTTCAACCTTGGTATATTGTTGCAATTTAAAAACTATTTTTTTTTTATCTTGAGCCCAAGTTGGGCATAGAGGTTAGAGAGGAGGCTCTTAAAAAGTACAAAATAAAATTCATTCAAAGAAAGATAGTGGGAAGTAGAGAAGAGAGGAAGAGAGATAGAGAGGTGAATCAGGAGATCAAGGTATGTAAAAATGTAAGGGAGAAAGAGGAGTTTGTATGTGAAGAAAAAGAGAAGAAATGAAGTATCTCATAAGGATTTGTTAAGCCATTGAGCATGGGATATTGTAACTCCTGTATTTTAATTATTCTTAATTGATTAAGAAGACAAATATTTGATGTTCATGTTATTATATGCAAACAGTGCTCTCATGTATAAGAGGTTTGACCTACATAGTATGCAGATCTGTGTGTGTGTTTCTTTGAGCATAAAGAATAATGAATATATATTAGCATAATAAAAGGCATGAGAAACTACTAATTATTTTAAAGGATAAAAAATCCAAGACTTGTTTTTGGTTTTAGTAATTTAAAATGCATGAAATGTTGTAAGAATCCTAAATAGGGTATGAATAGGGTATTCAGGCATGCATACCTACAACCCACTGTCCAAGGTAAATCAATGTATAAATGTTTAAATGGAGTTTATAATGGCATGGAGATAGGTCTATAAGGCAATTATAAACCTAAATGAAGAAGAAATAGGCTTTAGAAACCCCTTTGATATCTTAAGACCCCAATAGTTGGCTCTCGGGCCTGTAGATGACAATGTACAGGCAAAGATAAGAAATTTGCATGTTTTGGATAGTAGATTGATTGATAATCTCATCCTTTGATATGATAATGTGAATGGGGAAATAATTTAAGATATTTACATGTTTTTACATCACCTTGAAAGTCTATTTACCATCGAAATTGAGAATAAAATCATGAACCCTGTTGACTGTCATGCATATACAGTTAAAGACAACTAAGATGTCTTGCTTGGAATGCATAGGAGGTTGGTATGATGCATATGATGATTGGATAAGTTTTATGGTATTTATTCATACCATAAAAAATTAATTTTAACCCTTTCAATAGGATAAAATACTCCCAGTTACATTTAGTAAGCTCTTAGCCTGTGTGGACAGAGAACTAGGCATGGTTGGAAGAATGGGTATATCTCAAGATTTAATCAATGAAAACTTATGAAATTTTGTATGTAGATGATACTTTTAGTTATTAATATAATTAAATTTTTTTCAGATCTAATGGAACAATTTGTAAAAATATACGGTCAAAATACAGACCTGCAGTTCTGAAACAATTCAGAAAAACATGTTTTCAGGTCACTAAAAAGGGCATAACTCCTAAAATACTAATCCAAATGACTTGATTATTTTTTGAAAAGTTATATAAAATTATTTTTGATGTAATACAAGTGTTTTAATTCCAAAATGAGATATATATTTTTAGATATAGATTACTATGTTTTTATCTGCCTGTAGGTGCTCATTTTTCAAAAATTGTCAAAAAGTCAAAGTTGAGTTTTCCTTACTTTTGAGTGCTATAAATTGGTATAAGGCTTGGATCATATTTATTATGTTTTAAATACCTTAATAAATTTGGTTACAAATTTAATAATGGGATAATAATTATTTTGACCTATTGGAGGCACAATTAGGCCTAATAAGACCTACAAGCTTCTGAACAAGGTAGGGAGTTTAGAGACAAAATTCAATATCTTGGAGTCTTATATATTATATGAGGATTGAAACATGTTATATAAATTGAATCACATGTTTTTAAACTTATTTGAAGCTTCAGATAGATGCATATTGTAGATTGAATACCTAAAGCTCCATTAAGGCAAGAGAAGCTAGTAAGGGTTTCAAGCATCATAAGGAATATCAGGAAAGAAGATTGTAGAACTAGAAAGAGTATAATATTTCATGGATGGATTCATTGATACAATCACAAGTGAATGTTTTAAAATTGATTTTTCTATCCATCATTTTTGGTATCAGAGCTTGAAGCTCTTGGGATTTGGTAATTGAGCATGTTTGCTAATAAGTTGCTATAGGATTGAGAAAAGGATCAAAATAATAGGATGCAAAAGGCCTAGGTGAGATCAAGGAGATTTTCAAAAGACCAGTTGAGGAGAAAGGCTTGGATGAGATAAGTGGACCCAAAGGGATCAAGAGACCAAGGTGGAAAAGACTTGGGTGAAGATCTCAGAAATGGAAGTATTGTTGAATACACTACAGAGCAGCAAGGTACATGAGGGCACCAAGAAGAAAGCAAGCATCCAAAAGAAGAAAGGTATGAACAATATTGAAATTGATAAAGAGATTGATAGTTTAAAAAGATATTTATCTAAGTTTGCAAATAGATATGAGTATTGGATGCAGATCGACAAGTAAGCATGGGTATGGCCAATAAAGGAAAGGTTGAAGTGGCCAAATAATCTCCTAATGAAGAGGAGAAGAAGGGAAAATGAGATTTCCAAGAAGAGAGAATCCCATAGAGGCTTGAAGAAGATAATAAGGTTTCCAAGAGAGCAACAAAAAAAGGAAGAGATTATGAAGAAGGTTCTCATTGAGGAGAACAACAGAAGAGAAGAAAGAAAAGATAAAGTGTTAGGAAGAGCACTTGAAAAGATAAGAGTGTTGGTGAAGAGAACACTCATAGGGACCTTGTGGTCTCTTGTTTTTATATCTAATGTTTTCTTTGCATAGGTAATTTTAGGTATGAGTAGCCTTATGAAGGAAAAGAGAAGGGCCTTGAAGAATGAATAAATTGGTGCAAGAGAAGACACCAAGTACACAAGTGAATATGTAAGAGAAAAGAAAAAGTTTGATGTTGTTGATAAAGAAGAAGAGATGCATTGGTTAATGCATGAGGGAGGTGTTGAATAACCCCTACAAGCAAGAGGAGAGATAGAAGATGAGGATGACTTACATGATGCTATTGAATGCCAAGAAGAAGAAAGAGAATAGCCAAGCACAAAGGGAGAGAAAGATTGCTCCATGGAACAAGCTATCAAAGAGGTAAATGAAGTGCTAAAACCTAATTTTGATGATTATTGTAAGCATGAAGCTGTTAATATACAGGTGCAAGAGTTAAAGAAGATGATAGAGCCCTCAAAAAGAGAATTTAACCATGGATATGTGATGCCTAAAGGGTGGAAGAAGAAAACTCCCAAGCAAAAGGAATTTTCGGTACAAGAGCATGGATGCAGGATGCCTACATGGTTTGATAAGACAAATGATAAGAAGGAGAAACAAGTATGGGTGCCTAAGAAAGCAAAGAGAGAAGATGTGAGTTTTGAGGAAATAACACTAAGAAGTCAATGGAAGAGGATTGAAGGTGATTCAAGAAACTAAGAGAATGAAGGTAAGATGGTGAGTATGGAAGAGGCATTCCATGAAGATAGGACACTTGAGAGGTATACCAAAGAAGTAAAAGGTAAACAAATTGTTTATGATGATGTTTTTAAATCCTTTAATGATATTTTCATGAGAAATGGAAAATGGAAAGTGGCTATGTGGACTAATATGCAGCAAGGAGAGAATTCCAAATGGATGGATAATGAGGAAAGAGGAGAGTATGCAGAAAATCAATGCCTCCTTGAAAACAAAGAACAAAAAAGATGGCTTCAAGCAGAGATTGAAAAGAGTAAGGAAACACAAGGTAAGGGTGCTTAAATTATATTTGATGAGTTTATTGAAGAATTTGGTTTGTATGAAGATAGCTCAAGAAAGGATGAGATGAAGAGTAAGACCAGTAAGGAACAAGCAATCTTTCAAGTTTATGAGCCCAAGTTTGATGAAGATAGTGATATAGATGAGATCTCACTAAAAGAAGAGTTAAAGATGTTGGAGGAGCTGTTTGGTCATTCAAGAGAGATGAATGAAGGTACAAGCCATAGTGAAGACACCATTGGTGAAAGTGCAGCAAGAAAAGAGCACACTAAAGAGGCAAAGGTAATTTTGGCCAAAGAGCAAAAGAGTGGAGGCAGCCAAGAGACTTTATGGTCTCAAGTTTTTACTTATAATATTGCCTTTGATGTTTTGACTGTAGGAATGGAAGTTGTTGAAGTAAATTCTAACCATAACTCAATGGATGAATTGATGAACCAAGAAGGTAAAGAAAAATTCGGAGACACATATGAAGATGAAACATGGACATGGAAGATTGTAGCTGAGAAAGAGATGAGGAGAAGAACATACCAGAAAAGGAAGAAAAGCAAGAAGATGAAAGACAAAGACTATCAAAGACAAGCATTGGTATTGGTAACAAGACCTTGGGATCTAGGCATATAGTGAAGACTAAAGCATGGAGGAAGCATTTCATTTGAACTAAGGTTCAAATTGTTTCTAGAGGGAGAGTATGATGCAAGAGCATCTACATACAAAATTCATGCAAAACATGGTTACGTTGGGATGCAAGTCATGTTTGAATTCAAATTTCAATTTATTGTATTTTTCCCTCCAAAATGTTGTTAATGAGGAGTAATTGTAAAAATTAAAGGTAAAAAAATAATTTTTGGCGCTGTTGAGAAAATAAAGGAGTGGTTGAAAATATTTCAACCTTGGTATATTGTTGCAATTTAAAAACTGTTTTTGTTTTATCTTGAGCCCAAGTTGGGCATAGAGGTTAGAGAGGAGGCTCTTAAAAAGAGCAAAATAAAATTCATTCAAAGAAGGATAATGGGATGTAGAGAAGAGAGGAAGAGAGATAGAGAGGTGAATCAGGAGATCAAGGTATGTAAGAATGTAAGGGAGAAAGAGGAATTTGTATGTGAAGAAAAAGATAAGAAATGAAGTATCTCATAAGATTTGTTAAGCCATTGATCATGGGATAATTTAAATCCTGTATTTTAAGTATTATTTATTTATTAAGAAGACAAATATTTGATGTTCATGTTATTATATGCAAACAATGCTCTCATGTATAAGAGGTTTGACTTACATAATATGCAGATCTGTGTGTGTGTTTCTTTGAGCATAAAGAATAATGAATATCTATTAGCATAAGAAAATGCATGATAAACCATTAATTATTGTAAAGGAGAAACAATCCAATACTTGTGTTTGGCTGCAGGAAGTTTAGAATGCATGAAATGTTGTAAGAATCCTAAACAGGGTATGAACAGGGTATTCAGGCATGCATACCTACAACCCACTGTCCAAGGTAAATCAACGTGTAAATTTTTGAATGGAGTTTATAATTGCATGGAGATAGGTATATAAGGAAATTATAAACCTAAAATAATAAGAAATAGGCTTTAGAAACTCCTTTGATATCTTAAGACCCCAACAGTTGGCTCTTGGGCCTGTAGATGACAATGTACAGGCAAAGATAAGAAAATTGCATGTTTTGCATAGTAGATTGATTGATAAGCTCATAATTTGATATGATAATGTGAATTGGTAATTAATTTAAGATATTTAAGTGTTTTTGCATCACCTTGAAAGTCTATTGACCATCGAAATTGAGAAGAAAATCATGAACCCTGTTGACTGTCATGAATATACAATTAAAGACAACTGAGATGTCTTGCTTGGAATGAATAGGAGGTTGGTATGATCCAGATGATTATTGGAGAAGGTTTAGGGTATTTATGCATACCATAATCAATTAATTTTAACCCTTTAAATAGGATAAAATACTCCTAGTTACATTTAGTAAGCTCTCGACCTGTGTGGATAGAGAACTAGGCACGGTTGGAAGAATGAGTATATATCAAGATTTACTTAATGAAAACTTATGAAATTTTCTGTGTAGATTATAATTAGAGTTATTAATCCAATTAAATTTTTTTCAGATCTAATGGAACAATGTGGAAAAAGATACGGTCAAAATATAGACCTGCAGTTCTGAAACAATTCAGAAAAACGTGTTCTCAGGTCACTAAAAAGGACATAACTCCTAAAATACTAATCCAAATGACTTGATTATTTTTGTAAAAGTTATATAAAATTATTTGTGATGTAATAAAAGTGTTTTCATTCCATAAGGAGCTATATATTTTTAGATATATATGACTATGTTTTTATCTACCTGTAGGTGCTCATTTTTCAAAAATTGTCAAAAAGTCAAAGTTGAGTTTTCCTTACTTTTGATTTCTATAACATGGTATAAGGCCTGGATCATATTTATTATGTTTTAAAGACCTTAATAATTTGGTTTCATATTTAAGAAGTGGATAATAATGATTTTGACCTATTGGAGGCACAATTAGGCTTAATAAGACCTATAAGCTTCTGAACAAGGTAGGGAGTTTAGAGACAAAATTCAATATCTTGGAGTCTTATATATTATATGAGGATTTAAACATGTTATATACATTGAATCACATGTTTTTAAACTTATTGGAAGCTTTAGATAGATGCATATTGTATATTGAATACCTAAAGCTCCATTAAGGCAAGAGAAGCTAGTAAGGGTTTCAAGCATCATAAGGAATATCAGGAAAGAAGATTGTAGAACTAGAAAGAGTATAATATTTCATGGATGGATTCATTGATACAATCACAAGTGAGTTTTTTTAAAGTGAGTTTTCTATCTATCAAAGGGCTATTCAAAGACATTCAACCATACAAAGCAAAATATAAATCAATCCCTCGAAGGATGGCTATGTCCAAATTTTGCTACAAACAACACTCTCTCAGAAGCTTCCCACATCGATTAGCTTCACATATGACCACAAATCAAAACAACATCCCCACATAGACTTCCCGCATTGATCATTCTACCAAAAAATAAGGGACTGACAAACTATTAAGTCATGGACTTGCCTATAGTCGTTCTCAGGGTCACCTATAAAAGGGGCAAAGTTATCCTTGCTAAAAAAAGGTTTACGCTATCCTCACATCTCACATAATCAAACCTATTACCCCAACATACTCAAGGTATTTTGAGCTCACTTAATGTCAAGTGATTTGACTACTTCTCTAACGTAAAATAATGGTCAATGACGTAATGCATGAACGGGGCTTTTGTTTGCAAAAACCCTATCTATGCTATCATTATGGTCCTTGTCAATGAAATAGCAACATGCCTTTAACTTATTATACATCTTCATCACATACAACCAAACCCAACCAAACCAATTCAAGCCAAACCCAACCAATAACATGACATCTTAACTCAACATAGCCCATTCACACTAGTTTTTATGGAAAACAATACACATGGAAACTATTGACCACATACAATTTATGTCAAGCATAAACCATTACTTACTGAAGCATAAATATACTCATTTCATTTTTAGCATACACCATCATGAATATGGAAAATTTCTAGGGATGAAAAACCACATAACCAATGTTATAGAATACACCTTCACATAATATGGAAAAGGCTGTAACATCATCATACCCTTCATCATTTCAAGCATGTACCATCAGACATATGGGAGGTGCTAAACCATTAACATGACCAAATAACCTATCAACATCTTTGACCCTTCTTCCCTTTTGGGGAGAACTACATTGGCCTGAGGCCCTTCAAATAGGGGCTATGTAGGCAGCACTCAGATGACATGAGGTCTTCTGAGGTTAGCTCGGCCACATTCATTTGTTAATCTACCTGATGGACAAACTATTTCACCTTTAACTAGGACTTAACCTAGTCAAACACAATCCATAACCTACACTCTTCTTCCCTTTTGGGGAGAACTACATTGGCCTAAGGCCCTTCTAATAAGGGCTATGTAGGCAGCACTTAGTTGACATGGGATCCTCTGAGGTTAGCTCAGCCATTCTTTCATCCATCCATCTAATGGACCAACTATCTATACCCAACCCAAAATCATGACCAAACAATCAGCCCTGACACTGAATGAGTTACATAAACTTCTCATGGGGCACATTGAAGATCACATACATCTCCCTGACCATAACACATGCCACCTGAGATCATACCATGACTCAGCCTAACTTGACCAATGACCTTAGAGATTGCAACTATCTCCTCAGACCACGACCACTTCCAAGACAACTTTGCCTTGGTTGTTTTGATTGCATATATGCTACCTCACAAATAGCTAGCAAATTATGTGCAACCCACATTATGACCCTCACACCTATTGATAGATTGTGCTCCAATTGATCCTTAATATTTGTGACATTTTCATGTTTTCCAAGAGCACTTCCTGAGCCCAGGATACTTGGAACACGATGACCATTAGAGCTACAGCTTTGATCGTTTAACCCAATCAACTACGACTAAATGCTGGGGACTGGTTATTTTGATTTTAGCACGCCTTGACCTTTAACTGTGACAATTTGACCTACCTATCATGTGAAGTGGTATGCATGCAATCTCAACTTTTGCAACATTCACACTCAACCTTCACCATACCCATCCACTATCTATCAAATCGGCACTTGATATCAAGTTACCTTCCCTCGACTCCTGCTTTGAGGGGGAATACCTCATCCCACATCTGAGGCAACCAACTCCTATTTTTGTCTTGCAGTTCATCAAAACAACCAATAGGACAAAAATGACCTTATCCCATACCTAGGGAAACTTACTCCTATTTTTGTCTTGCAGTTTGTCAAGAACAACCAACAAGACAAAAAGGGGCAAATGTAGACACCAAAATAGTGTCAACCCCCCCTTTGGTCCCTTTCTGAATTCAACATGCCTAACCTATACTTTATTAATTTAAAATACTTCTTTTAAATTAATAATCCCCCCTAGACACCTCACCTTGGATTCCTAGCTCTTAGGCCATTTATCACCCTATGACTAATCATAATTACCTAAGACCTAATTTTAACTCTCCCACTAACTCTCGCACCTATTAAACCTTCCTTTAGACCATTTAACAATGACAACTAAACTTGGTAGATGGAAGAATGGGCAAAAGGCTAAAAATAGCCTTTTTTCCCATTCTCTAGTTGCTGACATCGGTTAACAGTCGACCGACGCCGGTGGTATCACCGACGTCAGTTTCTTAAAACTAAATTTTGACCTCAACTGTAAACCTGAATGTAAATTCTCTTGCTTCTGGGATCTAAATTCTCTTGCTCCTTGACTCCTTGCATATCAAAGGCAGGTTTTAAGATGAGGCATCAACATTCTATCATCACTCTCTAGGCTAAGAAACTCTACAAAATTCACTCCACACCAGATTGAAACGTTGCATGAGGTCTCCTACATCAGCCATAATGGGAACAAGTCTTCTACACTTCTGGTTCTCCACCAAGAGCTAACTATTATTCTAGTTTATATTTTAGTATCTTTAAAATGGATTGGTAATCAATCAATTTTCTATTTCTAAGTACTATTGAGACCAAACTCAGCTTTCTTCTTGGAGAGGCTAAAAATCCTTCTTCTTATCCTGACTCTCATCTCACACACAACATCTACCTTTGTCCTTCCTATGACTCTGTCCACTGTCCTGCATCCCTGCACAACCCTTTTGAGTCTCCCAGACCACTCTGCTAACCACAGACATTACCTAAAACCCATCTAAGGCCCATTGCCCCTACCAACATTGGCATCAAGGCCCATTGTCCCTACTGACATCTGTAGCCTAACCAACGTTGGCAACATAGACCAACCGATGATAGCAGACTAATCGGTGTGGGTGACTGTGAGAGGAAAATTATAGGAATCAGGTACATGTTATCTATTTCTCTTCTTTAGCCTTTCATCATTTCTCCTTATAGTAACACTCTTTTGCCAAATAATTGGACTGTCATCCCTCAAGGTAGTCTTTGCACTTCTGAGACCGAGCTTTGCTTGGCAGTCCACCATTTATCTATCTAACATTTTCTTTGTTTAAGTCTTTCTTATAAATAGGTGTCATCGTCCACAGCCAAAGAGGAGCTCCTTCAATGTCTAGATATGGTACGCAACTTCATTTGGGTATCATCTAACCCCTGACCATTTAAATTTTAGTTTCTTATTTCTTCTGAATGTAACAAACAAAAAATGAGTAGAAACAGTTGCCTTAAAGCATAGACTATCTTTTAATTTATAAATTGATGATGTTAGAAAATGGGACCCTTATGGGAGGGTAAAAGAACATTTAAAGATCAAGGTTGTTTTGAATGTACCATATGATCATGAGCCCAGTTCATTTGACTTCATATACATTAAAACATCCTCAAGATATGAAGTTGCTAGGAGATTAAAGGAACACAACATAAGGCCTGAGTCTAGAATGAATAGGGATTAGAAAATGGAAGATAGATGGAAATTAGGCCCAAGGTAGTATCATTTGATCAATGTTGGTTCATCTAAGCTTCCCATAAAAGAAATCAAATAGAGCATAGATCAAAATAGAAAAGACTAGGTGAAATTGATTACAGTTCATCAGCTTCTAAATATTCCAAGACATCAAATCAAGATCTACCCCAATAGGAGGTACATATGATAGCATTGGACCCCAATGAATCCATTGAAGATGCACTTAGGATGATATCTATGACTTGTGAGATAGATTTAGATGAAGAGGAAAAACTTGAATAAGTCATATAGGATAAGGGAAAGTCCTTAGACCTGATGGTTATTGAGACCCCTAAAAGGAAAGCTAAGATGACCATTGTTTCAAATGATAAGAAACCAAAGGTAACTATTACACCACCTTTGACTGAAGTCAACTTATTTAGTGAAGAACACATATTATGTGGTCCACCTATTCTTAGGTTATTCATTTATGAACCAAAGTTAGAAAAGCTTCCCAATATTCATGATCTATGGGCTATGGTGAAGGCTACTAACATCCCAATATAATAAGAATTGAAGAAAAGGATCATTTATCTATAAAGAGATTAGCTAATCCAAGTTACTCAACCCAATCATAAATATAAATCCCAATTCCACATGTGACCTAATCTTTAGTTGGGGTTAGGTTTGATATAGGTACTACTGGTTTGCAAAAGGTGACTAAGAAAATAATCATGCAAGGTGGTGAAGATATTACATATCAAAAGGTGGAGCCCTTGACTAATTTGACCTAGGAGAGGGTTCAAAGACTTCCTTAGGACCTAATATTTGAGGAGGATATACTGGAGTTGGCTCAAGCACAATCAGAATAGTTGTAATCTTCTATCAAAGCCCAAAAATAGAAAAAGAACTTAGAGGAGTAATCTATCTATTAGTGTCGGGGGATATGGTTAATAATTTTTAATCAATCATTTATGACACATTTATCTTTATAAAATCTATAAGGTCCAAGAAATACATGGTGAATAAGAAACATTCCATGTCTTTGCAATAAATCAATCAATGAAATACTTCAAGCAATAGCGTAAAATAATGCCTTACCCCTGAAGGAGGTTGTCAAAAGTCTTATAGACACATTCTCTTGGGTTATGTTATGGAATAAAAATATATAAATGTATTGATGGATGTTCAAATAGCTTGGGACATTTAAACATGGCTATGATTATCTTATCAGAGAAGATAAAGGATATGAACAAATGGTCCAAGGGCATGGAGGATATTTCTAACGACTTGAAGTAGTTAGAGAGTAAAATAGTGAATATATTAGGAGGCTTTTTCAAAGACATAACTACCCTTAGTCCTATGGGTTTGATAATAGATGATGAATTCAAACACAGGGCTACCAAATTCATGCAAGAGGTGAAGAAAAAAAGCCAAGGTACTACAGGGATAGAAAATAAAATAATCTTAGACATGATCCTATTTATACAAGAGAAAATTGGTGATGTTAGGAGTATAGGAGAGGCCTTAGACAAAGTTGACAATGACTTCAAAGGCCTATCAAATCAAGAAGAGGAACTATTCATGGATCCTATCATCAATTAAAGACTGATTGATGAACAACATGATAAGTCAATGAAGATGAAGCAACAAAAGTAGAGGATTGAAATTGGAGGAGCTTCTCAAAGTCAAAGTTGTTGACTTAGCATATTATTTTCATAACAAAACATCTATATCTTTTTAAAAGAGAATATTCTATTTTGTAAAAAAAAGTGAAACTTTTAATGCACATTACTTATAGGTCAATTTATTTTTAAAGTGTCTAATTATAGAATGTTTTACAAGGATACTTATCCTTTATACTTGTTCAATTATCATCTGATATGACTGATGGACATACTTCAAGGTCTTCTATAAAAGGGGATATTGTCATTTGTAAAGAGGAGGGATTTTTTAGAGCAAAACCTATTTTGTAAATTTGAAGTAAGTAATGTAAGAAAGGGAATTTTGCAAATATTATCTCAAATTTATTTTATGGGATTATTATTATAGATTTTTCCTCATATTTCTAGCTTGACATTCATATCTAAATTATTTGTATGGATTGTAGATGTGCACAAGTTAATATAGAGTTCTCAATTTGAGCTTATGCTAGGTTGATTGAAAAATTTTATGTTCATTTCATTTCCACTTCTTTTCTTGAAGATGTGCTAATGCCATTTTCTTGTAGAATTAAATCTTTAAAGTGAATTTGATTTCTTATTTACATTGTTTCAAGTATCCTTAGACATTTTTTTGGTATATGATAGGATCTATTATTTGGATATTTCATGTCATATATTGTTTTGAGTGCATGTATTTGATGAAATTCAAACTTTGTCATAATGTTTAGACTCAAGATCAAAAATATTCACCTTCTTTCTACCCTACCCTTCTTATTTGCTCTTTATTTTGATCAATTCACTATAGTTTAGTTTTCATTGTAAATATTCATGCTAGATTAGGTTTAGGTTTTAGGTTTTGATCATAATTCAATATTCTTAGTTAAGATTATTTTCATCTTTCACAAACAAGCTTTAACATGATGGTTTCTCCCAACAACCATTAACATTTTATTTTGTGAAATAGTTATATATATTGGCCTCTACTCCATAACAAATATCAAGAATATCACAACTAGTGATTCATGAAATGGATTCTCTAAATATAGAAATGAGAAGTGTTTCTTAACACTATGTAAAACCTATGATACACTTTCATGCATCAACATGTGGGGTTTCATTAGTGGTATAATGAGGCCCTTTTGCTAAATCTTTGTGAATTTGAAGTGTTCTTAGCTAATTTTAGTGAATTTTGTTCAAAGATCAGTTGATCCTTTGTAGAGTTATGTTTTTATTATCTTAATTGTGTAAAGATCAATAGAATTCATGGTTTTAGACCAGTCTTTAGGATTATTTATTTAAAGATAGTTATTATTTAAAGATCTATGAGAAATTATTACATGGTGGTTTAAGCTTTGTGAATCTAACATGTTTGAGGTTAGTGATAGAAATTTTGTTCAAAGAATGGTTTATCCTTTGCAAATTTAGATTTATTTGAACTCAAAAGTGTAAAGATCACTTATACTCACAAGTTTGGAGGTATCTTTTAGTGAATTAAATTAAATATAGTTGTTCTTTGAGAGATTTGCATAAAATAATGAAAAATTTGCTTAATGTTTAAATCTGATCATTTTTATTTCTAAAGATAAGGTTTACACATCATATTTATAATAGGATTCAGAGTTTACAAGATGGAAATACCAAGAATAAGGAATAGGTCAAGGTCTGAGACAAGGCTACCTCTTCTTTCTTTGGAAATTCATAAGAAAGCAAGAGTAGATAAAGATAAGTGTAGGGTTTCTAAATCTCAACCTACTTCACCTATTTGTATTGTTACTACATTCAATCCTTATCAAGGTATGGCTTGGCTAGCTAGATCTTCTATCAATTTTCCTAGCTAGGTACATGATTTACCTAGAAGTCTTGAGAAATATTTTCCTTCTTTTAGTCCTATAGTTGTTGTGACTACTGAAGAACATATCAATTATTTTAGAGCTTATTTAAGATTATTAAATTTTATTCATGAAGATGTTGTTTGAATATTATTTCATTTTACATTTAGAGATACAGCATATGATTGATTTTTTAACCTTCCTAAAAATTACATTAATAGCTAGAATGATTTCAATAGTTATTTAATTAATCAATTTGGAAAGGTCATTAGTCTTTGTGTCCTTTATCAACAATTCACTACAACAAAGAGAGATTCAAATAAAACCATTAAAGATTTTAATTTCATATTCTATAATATTTTTAGTAGAACTATAGCTCTGTATAAGCCTGATGAAGCTTTAGATCCAATGACTTATGTGTTTCTTCAAAGATCTATAAGGGTTATAGATACATTAATTGTGGTGTATGTTAAAGCTATGATAATTAATGATCAAATGAAACATTAGAGTCAATTAGCATATGCTACTTTGAATGTTAATCCTAATTTTCTTATGCTGAATGTCATTCCAAAAATTATTCTAAACATGAGTGCTTTGAATCAAACACTAGTTTTAAACCAATTACCTTTGAGTCATGTTCATCTTGGTCAAAACCTATGATTCCTAAATAATACTTCATGTATATCTCATCCACAACATAAAATATCTATGGTTCCAACAATAAGTAGTAGTACTCAAGTACATATTTCAGAGGCACCAAAAAATGAGAATGAATTCATACTCAAAATGCTTTAAAAATGCAACACTAATTTTCTTCAGTTTCAAAAACAAGTAGGTAACACTGGTGAAAGATCTAATAGAAATTATTATTTTTAGAATTTCAATAAACCTAAAAATATATTTCCTAAAACCAGCAACAATAATGATAATGAGTCATATATAAATAAAAATATTCCTAAAATAAACATTTGTGATGCAGCTTTAACTAAATATTGTAGAGTTCATAATACTTCAAATCATGGTGGATTAGATTATATAGAATTTTATGATGCTTTTAAATTGTTTCAATATGAGTTAAATACATTTGAAGGTGGACCTAACAAAGATAATACTTTAGGGATATCTAGCTCTTCAGCAACATTAAAATTTTATGAAATAACTCTTTTGTTGGAGACATTTGATTTTGCACTTCAAGCTGAGAATGAACCTAAAAATAATCTATAGGAAATTCATGTTTTTCAATAATATCTGAAGGAGACTCATCTATTGCGAAAGTTAGAGATTATTAAACCTTTAGTCTTTCTTCAAAGTCCCAAATCCTTTCCTTCATGGGAAATTATTCAAGAAATAACACAAAGAGAGGAAGTGATAGTTGTTCAAGATGAGTAGCCCCATGAACAAAATTAGGTATCTATGGAATTTTCTCATTTTGTTGAAAATTTTCAAGGATATACTATATCAATAATGGGGAAAGAACATATTATTTATGAAATAATTAGAGAAGATGAGTTGGAGCTTAGTTGGATAGATGAGATGTCATTCTTTACAGAAGATGAAGATGAAACAAGTACAAAAGATCAAGAATTCTCATATGATTCTATTGAAAGATTATAAATATGTGATCAACATGTTTCAAATAGGAAAAATGCAAATGAATTTCATGTCCTTTCAGTTGTTCATGATGAAAAATCCTTTTGGGATGACTTGGAGAGTTTTTGTGCAAAGATTGATAGTCCAATCTCACCTCAAATGAAGCCTAATAAAGAAATCAATCTAAACATACCTACTAGTTTGCCAATACAATTATTAAATGAGAATGAGACATGTCATGATTAGCCTTTAAATGAAGTATAATTAGCACTCTTAATACAAGAAAGAATAATTTGGGAATAATATTATTGGGTCTTAAAACCATATCTTCAATCCATGTACATGAGAATGGAGATAAGAAGCCAAGTTACATCATCTAGAAGACATAAACATACAAGTTCTCTTATTTATAATAAGATGCCATCAAAAGGAAGAAATCATGTTCCAATGTTCTATGATAGATTATATAAATTTGTATTTGATATGGGGTAAAGGATTTTCATTTCAATCTTGTTATATCATAATTTCTATACTTCAATTTTCTCTAGTAAGTTCTTTATGGATTAAATTGTAAGATTAGTTAGAGTTAGTGTAGGCAAGTCTAGAATAGTTTCAATTCTTGTTCCATGTTTGTAAATAGTGCTTGTAAATATTTATGTTTTGTTTTATTATTTTATTTTTGTGTGTTTGTTTCCCTTTTTTTTTTCTTTTCTTCCAATAAGTCTTTTTCAAGACAAGTTTTCAATATCCAATACATGTAGTTTCTCAAAAGAACTTCACAAATCAAGAAGGCAGGTATGACCCTTAAGCATTGGTTGATCATGGATTCTCAAAATTTGAGCTTGATTTTATAGTTTTGAGAAATTGGTGAGGATTGATATCTATCTTTTAGATTAGAGGTAAAAGCAGGTTTTGAAGGGGCCCTGAAACCCTTTTACAGAGAGCAGAATAAGAGCAAACTAAGCCCACAGGCAACGCCTAAAAAACACTACTGAGAGGTAGTAAAAATAGTATTAGAATGGTCCAGAAACCATAGAGATTCAACCGATCAAAACCCAAAGACAAAAGTCTGGAAGAACAACAAACAGAAACTTGCAAAATTAAAACAAAGATCAGAACCAGTTTCTTAACCGACACAAAGGACCAGATTATTCATCCAGTTCCAGAATCAAGTTCATGGCTTCTTTTTCTTTCAAAGCAATTTCCTGGGTGGAAGCCTCCTGCAAAGCTCCTTTTTGTGTGTCTTTCTTTCTGTAACTTTGCCTTGTCCTTTTGCAGGGACCCTCTAGAACTTTGGTCTCCTCATTGGCTCGATTCCCAATATTGATAGCAGCTGCACAAATGTTGGAAGTTACTTCCTCCATTTTCTTTCTGTTATCCTTTATAAGCTCCCAGAGATTGATTTCATAAGCTTTGAGCTTCACAGGGATCTCACTTAACTGATTTTCCATGTCGTTTACTTTGTTCCAAGCAGCTTTCAGAGACTCTTCCAAAGTTTCCGCTTTTTTCTTGAGATCAATGATCTCCCTACACAACCAAGAATCTAATTGGGAAGAAGACTCAGCTTTACTGTTAACCCAAGTCAAAGGAATGTGTATTTCCTCATTCTGATTCTTCCCTTTCCAATCCTCAGGCTTTTTGTTTGGGCTATTTCTAGCTTCTTCGAAAAAGTCTTCTTGGCTCTTTTGTTCCCGCTCATTGAATCCAACTTCAATTTCCATCTCCATGTTTTGAATATTTTCCTGGACTGGGATTTCCTTTTCATTCTTTGACGTTGGGTCCTCACCAGAATCTTCCTGGACAATGACATCCTCCTCGACATTCTGGTTTTCCTCCATCTCTTCTGTTCTGGTCACAGAATCCTCCTCTATATTGACTTTATCTTTTTCCATATCCACAGAACCTTCTTCATCATTACTAGAATTGGTGTCCCAGCTCTCTATTCCATTTTCTTCCTCTGATTTTTCCTCCATAGGTTCTTCAATTCTCTCCTGACCCCTTTCTCCTTCTGCATTCTGTTTATTAGGATTAAGGGTCTTAATTGTACCTCTTCTACTTACATTTTCATCCTTTTTATTCCCTGTCAACTTAATTTTCCCTTGTTTGGGATACTTTACCAGTGCCCTGTTCTTGCAGAAGCCTTCAATGAGCAGTATAAGGCCTTCATGGAGGATAGGGCGCAAATCTTTCTTCCTATGAGCATAAAGGCTTTGAATCAAGGAGTAGCGAAGGTAGAAAGGAAAAGACAAGCTAACCTTATGCCTGAAGTGGTTGAGGAAGACAAAATGGAACTTATGCACTCGTTTGCTTCTATCGTCTAGGATGAAGTACTCCGTTATAAAACTTAGGACGTCCCTCCAAATCCCTTTAATCTGATCCAGTTCATAAAAATCCCCATTTTTTACCAACTTCTGCTCCTCCTTTCATTTTGGGGAATTTACAGAATGTGTCGTTCGATATGCTGGTCTACTTTGAAAATTTAATTCCTTCCATTGACAACCATGTAACCTCAGCAAGAAAATCCTCAGTTAAATTTACAGTTATACCATGCAGGGTGACCTTGTCGTCCGACCAATTTTTGAAGAAGGCCGTTGTGATGTGCGGTTTAGAGCCGTGGAGTCTTTCCATGTAACTCGTGACATTTCCTTTCTACAAAATTCTCTAGACTTGTTGTTTCTCTCTCCATTCTGCATAGCTCTTGGGCTCCTATTTACGAGGTTCTCCCTTCCTTTCCCGCGCCATACTCATTTTCTTAGAATCCCGGTTACTGTGGATATTACCCTGGATCCTGCTACTGTCAAATTGATTGGGACGTCGAATTTGTTTATGGCATTTCAGGATCCGCTTCTCCCTCTTGAAGGCCTTACTTTTCAATAATAGGGTTCCTTTCCCCGTGTTGCCACTCCTCCTACTCATTAAGATTTTGTTACACTCCAATCCTTCCTTCATTTGCATGTGTGGCATCAAGAAGAATGATCGCCTTAAGATCCACGTTCCTTTCTAAGGTTCCATCCCACCTCACTTTATGCCCTTCCCAGATTGATATCTATGTTAGTTGTACCTTAAAATCTTAAACATTATTTTGATCTAAGTCTGATTTTGATAAGGATTGAACATGTTAAGTGAAAGATTGAATTATTAAATCAAAGTCAAGTTAGCACTTAAAGAACATTATTGCCTAAGATGAATTTTATGACCAAATATGATTGTTTAAAGATCAAAAATTTAAAAAATATAGCTAATTCTAGTCCTAAACCTTATTGGAAAGCTAAATATATTTGAAAATTACAAAAATAAGAAAATTATTTAAAATTTAAGATCGTTCTGAACAAAGGTGATTCTAGTAACCTCCATTAGGGCTATGGACACTTGGTTGGCAGTGAAGTAAGGCCTAGAATGGGACCAAAGGTATCTCTATTAGGGGTATCGACACTTGGATGTAAATAGATCAATGCCAAATCCTTGCCCTTTTATAAGGGATGATTCATAATGAATACATAAATATGATACAAGTTAATGTTAATGATTAAGGTCAAGAAATCTAGAATTTGTTATCTAAATTCTATGGAAATCATAGATAAATCAAAGAACACACAAAACATGACTATGTTTTGATGTTTAATCCTAATTTTGCATCTCTAAGACTTGTTCTAATCATGAATTGATCTTAATAATGGTACTTGATCATGTGGAATGATTTGTCTAGTTATTAGTTTGAACCAAGAGTATCTGAATTCCAACATATTGCTATGTTTCACCTAAAAGTCACCATTTATTGAGGTCAACATACCCCTATTTCTAAAAAATGAGGATCCCTATTCAAATTCTATAAATTTTTGACATAAATTGAAAATCCCACTTGATCAAAGTGTATTATTTGAATATCATGGTTCTTATCTAGCTTAATTAACATGTTTTCATATAATCTTTATTTGACTTTATCTAATGTTACTAACATTTGATTCTTGTGTTTCCATGTTGCAAGTTTAATGGAGTTTCATTTGAATGAGCAATGCTTAGGGTTTTATGCTTTAAAGCTAATTAGCCCCTTTTGTTAACTTTTGGTCTTTAGTTGATTTAATAAATCAATGTTTAAATGGTGTTAAAAACTTTAGTCTAAATTCTTTAGTATAAGTTTTATTTTGAAATCAATTTAAATTTATATGGAAACATTTTATTATATCTTAGACTTAGTTTAAATTTTATCTTAAGTTTTAATCATGTTTATCAACACATCTAAAACCTTAGTCTAAAATTTACCCTAAGTATCTATATATCTAAACCCTTACTTCACTAATTTCATTGATCAAAGGAATAAATTAAATGAAAAATCTCTAAGTGGAAAAATATTAAAGCTCAAATAGAAGATCAATAGAATGTAAATGATCTCCCAAGTTAGTAAGTCAAAGTTCCCCCTAGATCGATGATCGATGATGCATGTTTTAATGTACAAATATCAATCAAGGATCTAAATGCAAATATGGAGTCAATAGGTCAAGCTCAAAGATCTATGATGAGCATAGAGTCAAATGTCAAAGTATTTTAAAATCAAATGTGATAATGACAAGTCTCCCAATATTTAATACAGATCAAAGATCTAATGGTGACAAAAGGTCAACAAGTCAAGGATACTGAGAAGAAACATGAGAGTGATAAGTGTGACAATCTCGATGAGTAATGAAGCAGATCAATGGCCCATGATTGACCTTGTGAATAAATAATAGGATCAATGGTCTACATTTTATCATGCATTCAATATATTGACATAGCACATTTAATCCCATATAAAGAATATCAATGGCTCACATTTTATCGTATATTCAAGATCAATGGTATGAGTCGAGTGTTAAGAATGAAATATACTAAGAGGGGGGGTTAATCATTATATTATATATCTTTTACTCAATCTAATTTAATTCTTCATCCATTTCCTTAACCCAATGCTTATCATGTCTAGCTTCTAAAAAATTTCTAGGCTAAATTTTGGATAATAAAGAGAAATTGACTTGCTTAGATTCACTTACCATCATTCTTTTGGTGTAAATTCCTTCATTTATGTCCCTGATGATGTCACTTTCATTATGATTTCTCTAAACATATTTGGATGAGGTTTTGGTGTCTTTTTTCTCCTTCTTCTCATCTTCCTTTGATTCTTCAAAATCTTTCTCTTCAATGATTTTAGGAATGTCTACTGGATCACTGATTCTTTATGTTCCATCTTCTTCAATCCTGACACTTGTACTTTAAACAATTTTCTTGTTTCTTTTGTTGTAACATTTATAAGATTTATTTTTTCAAGAATAACCAAGAAATATACCTTCATCTACTCTAGATTCAAACTTACCAAGTTTTTCATTGGTTCTCTTTATGAAGCATCTACTACTAAAACTCTAAAATAATCAACTATTGCTAGTTTGTCTTTCCATAGCTCATAATGAGTCTTGTCACTATTGAATCTCAATAATTATCTATTATGAATATACACTATTGTAGAAACTACCTCTCTCTAATATATATCTAGTATCTTGGATTCATTTAGCCTTGTCCTCACCATCTCTTGAACTGTTCTATTTCTCTACTCAACTACTCCATTTTGCTATGGAGTTCTGGCTGCCGAATAATGTCTCTTTATTCCATGGTATTTACAAAAATTAATAAACTGATCTGATATGAATTTTCCTCCTTGATCTAATCTTAGACACTTGATCCTTAAATTGGTTTCATATCTAATCTTAGACACTTAATCTTTAAATTGGTTTCATTCTCAACAAATGCTTTGAAATGTCTGAAAGCTTCTAATTTTTTCTTTAAAAACATTACCCAAGTCATACATGAAAAATCATCAATAAGCAATGTGAAATATTTCTCACCTTGAGTACTTTGAATTCTCATAGGTCTACATAGATAAGAGTGAACAAGCTCTAAAATTTGAGTGGTTGATTACTATTTTATTTTGAGCCACCTTCTGGCCTACTTCCCATGCTGATAAGGTTCACAAATCATGTCGGATGTCTTTATAATCTTTGGAAGATTTATGACTACTTGTTTCTTGCCAATGTTGATAAGATTTTAAAAATTTATGTGTCGCATTCTCCTGTTCCATAGCCAAATTTCTTCAATCTGACTAAAATAACATCTTTAATCTTTGATGTCTGATAACATATACAAATTATTACTAGTTCTCTGAGCATCTATAACCAACACATCTGAATCTTTTCTCCTAATTTCACAACCTTATACATAAAACTTTAGTGTGTAACCCTAATCACACATTTGACTTACACTCAAAATATTATGCTTAAGACCTTATACATATAAAACATTTTTAGTTTTAGTTCTACCATTATCCAAACTTAGTGTACCTTTTTTGGCAATTCTGGCAGTAGTATTATCTCTGAATTTCACTATGCCACCATTGATCTTCTTCAAGGTTATGAACTTGATTTTATCTCATATCATGTGCCTTAAACATCCACTATTAATGAACCATGGTTTTCTTCATTTCTTGCATGCAAAGCTATCTGTACCAACATGGATTTTTTAGGTTATTTCTTCTATTATGAACCTATCTAAACTTTCTACTTGATGAATGAAGCCTTGAAACTCTAGTCCTTCTTGAATGATTCAAACATGCTTCTACAATTCTATGATATGTGTCTAAAGTTGTTGCACTTGTAACATAGTATGGCCTCTTCATTAAAGCCTACTAGAGGAGCAAAAGAGTTGTGGCTTCTACTTAACTCTACATGACTTTTCTTCTCCTTATTTCTAAAATTGTTAGCCCTTTTTTGACATTCTATTTTCTTATGACCATCTCCATTACAATAAATATAGTAACCATAAAAATAAGACCTATTTGTGTATCTCTAACCTAATTGCCTTTTGTAGCTCTGTTCCCTCTAACCTTCTTTATTTGAGATGTCCTCTGTATTCTTAAATTCTTACCTTTTTATTTCCTCTTTTGTAAGAGATGTAGCATAGCTCTTTCCTTTTTCCTTGTCTATGAAAGTAGTGGCCTCTTCTCTCTTTTTCAAATCTACTACCTATCTTATCTGACATTGATCTTTGAATTTATAATATCTTGGTCAACATATTAGTGTTATTCTCAAAATTTGAATCATTGGCTGCTCTATCATTGATTGTTTTATTTGTTTTTTCAAGATCTGATTTTAAAGAAGCAATTTCAATAACATACCTTTCACATTCTTTACTTTTTGTAATTGTGCCATTATATCTTATTCATTATTTTTGGCTTCTTCAAAGTGTGCTCATAGATATTCAATTATTTCCTTTGAATCCTTTTCATTTTTCTTGATCCAGAGCTTTAATCTTTGACTCTTCTTTTCAAGGTATTATAACTCTTCTAAGTAAAAAACAAGTTCTCCTTCTAGATGTACTTCAAATTCATCTTGTTCTTCTTCTTGATCATCTATACATTTGATTATAGAGGCATCTTCATGTATGGCCATGAATAGAATCTCTTCTTCTTCTAAATCACTGACTCCACTGTCTCTGACTAAGCTAGAATTTTTAGAATACAAGCTCTTCTTCTTGAATCCCTTCTTAAAATTTTATTTGAAATTATTCTTGTATGTAGACTTTCCTTATTCATTGTCACCATTATCCTTATCTGGGAACTTAGATTCAAAATGTCCAATGTTTCCACAATTAATACATTTATAAGGTAATTTTCCTTGATATTTACCTATGCCCTTTTTCGTCTTGTGACTGAATAGAGCTCCATTGTCATCTTCATCATTGCCAAAACTATCACTTGATTCTTGAATCTTAGCCTTCTCTTTCTTTGATTTCTTGAGAATAACTTATCTCTTTGAGGGTTTCTCTTGTTCGGTCCACATCTCATATGTTGTAAGAATACCATGTAGCTCATCCATCTTTGTCTTGGCTAAATTATTCATCTCTTCAATTGTCAAAATTTTTACATCATATCTCAATGGTAAAGATCTCAAAACTTTTTGTACCATAATTGATTCTTCCAACTTTTCTCCAGACCTTGAATCTAATTAACTATTTGATCAACTTGCAAAATATAACTTGCTATATTTTCTTCCTCTTCCATCTTCAAACTCTCAAACTATCTTCTAAAATTCTGAAGCTTAGCTTGCTAAACCTTTCCATCACTTTTTTTAAATATTCTCATGTATTACCCAAGTTTCATGAGTAGATTTACATTGCATAACTTTAACAAATTTTGATTCACATAAACCACATAAAATAGCATTTAAAGCTTTAACATTATTTTTAGTTACCTTCTTTTTTTCTAGATTAGTTACAAGTGTCTATGGCTCTTTATATTCCTCTACCACTGCTTGTTAAATGTCAAATCCAAGGGCCATCAAATAAGTCTTCATCTGTATGCTACAAAAAGCATAATTTGTCCCATAAAATAAAAGTGCCTTATTTGTAGAAAAACCTTCATGTGATCTAACCATCATGCTTTCCCGATCTACCTTCAAGCTGTAAAACTTTTTCTAAAGGAACCTACTTTGATATCAATTTTTAAGACTGAAATATACTGAGAGGGGGCTGAATCATTATATTATATATCTTTTACTTAATCTGATTTCTTTCCTTTAACCACTTAATCACACATTCAAGATATTTAATAAAATTGAAACAATAATATGCACCACATGAGAGAGAGAGAGAGAGAGATCATATTTTTATGTGGAAACCCAAAGTGAGAAAAACCATGTAGAAAAATATCAAGTATATGAATGAGCACCAATTCAAATTATAAAATTCACAAGTACCAACTTGCAGGAGCACCAACCCCTTTGCCGAGCACCAACACAACAACTATTTATGAGCACCAACCCACAAGAGCACCAAATCCTTACAAATATTTATGATCACCAACCCACAAGAGCACCAACCCCTCTTATGTATAAAACACAACTATCTCTCAATGTTTCTTACTCAACAAATGATAGAACTCTACAATATCTCTTTATTTTCTCTCTTGGAAAACAAATAAAAAGCATGCACACTCTTGCATATTAAAAATGGATTCTCAATCCTTTATTTATAGCTTTCCAAATGACATTTGGAATTCACCCTTTGTGACCCTTCAATCTTCATAGAAAATGGCACCAAACTTACATGACCCTTTGTATCCTTGCATTTGAAAAGTCATATGGTGACCCTTCATAAGCAAATGCATCCTTTCCTCTTTTGTCTTTATCTTGGTGACTTTTCATATTCCTTAAAGTGTCCCTTCATAGAAAAATGTGTCATGTCCTCTTTTGTCTTCACATGGTGACTCTTGGAATTCTTCAATATGACTCTTCAAGAGAAAATGCATCCCATTCCTCTTTTATCTTTACCCCGTGACTCTTGGACTTCTCCATGGGCCCTCTTTTGACTTATATGCAACCAAAAATATATTCATTAATATTTAAATAAATATTAACACACATTAGCCAATATATGAACATTGAAAACATCATTAAATGTAATGGGGCCATTATCACCAATGCTAGACCTTTGACATCAATGAAAATATTTCCAATAATCTCCCCCTTTGTCATAGATGACAACCTCAAACTAAAACTACCACATCCTAAAACCTACACATACTACCATCTAAAAAATATATAGTAACTCCCCCTTATTGTAGCAACCTATACCTATTCCCTGTACTTATTTATACTCTTCTCCCCCTTTGACATCAATGGCAAAGGGCCTACCTAGAGTTAACACTTAGCTCCCATGCAACTAATGCTAAACCTCAATGGTAGGAAGTAAAAGAAATTGCCCCCAAATTCTCCCACAAATACTCAAATGTGTCTTTTGGTAGTGCCTTTTTGAAAATATCTACAATCAGCTCTATAGTACTGATATATTCCATCTTAACCTATTGATCTACAACCTGCTCTCTCAAGAAGTGATATCTAATGGGAATATGTTTTGTTCTTGAATGCATCACTAGATTTTTTGAAATATTAATATCACTTTTGTTATAAAAAAAAATGGAAATAGGTTCATCATATTTTACCTTGATATCTTCCAAAGTTTGTTTCATCCAAAGCACTTGAGTACAACACAATACTACTATAATATATTCTGCTTCAGCTATAGAAAGTGATACTAAGTTCTATTTCTTACTTAGCCATGATACTAACCTATCACCAATGAAGAAAGCTCCTCCACTTTTACTCTTTCTATCATCCAAGCATCCTACCTAATCTAAAACTGGATAATCAACCAAAGTGAAATATCTGCTTGTGGGATACCACAATCCATAATCTAATGTCTCCTTGATATATTTTAATATTCTTTTCATCAACTAAACATGACTATATTTTGAAGCAGATTGATATCTTGTAACCATACCTATTACATGCATGAGGTCTAGCCTCAATGCTATCAAATATAAAATACTACCAATTATAGATCTATACAAAGATTGATTTGTAATAGATGAATCTTCATCCTTGCTCACTTTATTTCCTATACACATTGGTATGCCAACTAGTGCACAATCCTCAAAACCAAATTTATTCAACATTTCCTTGGCATATTTACTTTGATATATAAAAATTCCTTTATCTGATTTAAATATTTTTAACCCTAAGAAAAAAGATAATTCTCAAAGCATAGACATCTCAAATTCTTTTTACATATTATCAAAAAATTCTTTTATCATATTTTTAATGTTTCCTCCCAAAATGATGTCATCAATATATACCACAAAAATAAATTGATGCTCACCTTTTATTTTTATGTAGATACTACTATCAGCAAATCCTCTCTTGAAACCTTGATCTTGCAGGTACTTATCAAGTCTTGCATACCAAGCTTTAGGAGCTTGTTTCAATCCATAAAATGCTTTCTTCAATCTACATACATGGATACTAATATTTAATAGAATAAATCCCTCAAGCTACTCAATATAAACTTTTTATTATATATTTTCATTTAGGAAGGTATATTTTACATTCATCTAAAATACTTTGAAATTTTGAAACACTACATATGCAAGAAACATTCTAATAGCCTCTAGCCTTGCCATTGGTGCAAAAATTTCTTCAAAATTTATTCCCTCAATTTGAGCATATCCTTTACATATTAATCTTGCTTTATTCCTGGTCACTTCTCCATTTTCATTCAAATTATTTCTATAAACCCATTTTGTTCCTATCACATTGTGATCTTTTCGTCTAGGCACTAATTCCCAAGTATCATGATTCATGAGAAAATGCATCCCATTCCTCTTTTTTCTTTACCCCATGACTCTTTGACTTCTCCATGGGCCCTATTTTGACTTATATGTAACCAAAAATATATTTATTAATATTTAAATAAATATTAACACACATTAGCCAAGATATGAATATTGAAAACATCATTAAATGCAGTGGGGCCTTTATCACCAATGTTAGACCTTTGACATCAATGACAATATTTGAAATATGGAGTCAATATTTCAAAGATCTTAGATCAAACATGATTCTTCCACATGGTGAAAGATTATTAAAGTGATGAATAATTTTTAAAAGGTACACAAAGAACCCATAGAGTTGCCAAGTGTCCCAATCTTAGAAGCTCAAGAGGAAGATCAATGGCCAGAGATACAGTCAAGCATATAATGATCAAAAGAATATCAATAATGTGAAATGGATCAAGATTAAAAAGGAATGAAATGATGACATGTGTCAAAAAAATGATAATGGTCACATTTTAAATAAATGAACAATGTGACATGATAGTGCTACATAGGCAAAACATGTCATATTAGGAGATTTTATGGACCCAAGTATATGGAAGGTATGAATGTGAAATCTAAATGAAATTTAATTTACTAAATCTCACATTTAAAACTTTCTTTCCACCATTAAAGCTCTGTGTAAACCTTTAAAATCCCTAGAACATACATAAATCCTTAATTGTCTTTAAATTTATTGTGATTATGCTGAGAAGAGTTGAAATATTATGTGAAAAATGATAATTCAATTGAAATTATAGAAATGGTGACTCATAAACTTGTTTCAAAACAATAATTTGAGCTATATTTGACATCAAATGATGAAGTATGAGTGTTCAAGGACACAAAATTTATATCTAATTCTTTGAACATAGGGGATAACAATTGTTCCAAATTATTCTAGACAATTAAAAACTAGTCAATTATCACCAAGGAAGAAGAAAAGATCCTCCCAGTAAAGAGACTTTATGTTGACATTATGTCCATCCAAATGATTAGAGTTCACTATACAAGTACTAAACTAGAGGTACTTAATTAAATTGATGTTCTTGGTCCTATTTTTGAAGTAGCTAAGATATATAAGGGTATGTTGACTAATGAACATAATCTAAGGAAAATTACTTACATATCCCCATTTACATTTGATTCTTACCTCAAGTTGTCCAAGCCCCAAATTGACCTAACCTCCATTAATTCATGGGCAAAGCAACACAACATGGTGGACACCCTAGCTAGGTGGTTGGAATTTGGTAACTAAGTAATTGTAGATCATGCTAAGAACATCCTTGTCAGTCTGTTTAGACCTAGAATTAGGATGGTCATGACCATGATAAACAAGTTGTATGGGTGTGAAACTATGCATATGTAGAGCCAACATGGGTTCCCATGGTGTACTTCATCATTGAAAAGGTAATGGTTCCTCCATTAGGTGAGATAATCAGTATCTCCCTAAATAGACATATATATGAAATCAAGAATAAGAAGAGGACTGAGTTTTATATGATGTCTTATCTACTAGATGTCATGTGTGAAACCACAAATATTCATAATTAGAGAGAATGCTCTCCAAATATTACTTAGACTATTTCCTAATACTATTCTAAATTGCACATCTATAAATATAGAGATCACATCTAGTTTATATATGATTATGTCTACCCTATATTAAGTGAAGCCTTTTTTATGATTATGTTTATTTCCATTATGAGAGTCAACCCTTTTATCAAGAAATTTGTTTATGAAATGGGAGACATATGGTTATACCTTGACTGTACAATTATAATTATTGAAGGAACTCAACATGACCCTCTCAAATTACCAATCCATGTACTTAATAAATTAGCAAAATAAGAGGTGGCCTACCAGCTCTTTAATGGGATAGATGGTTTTTGTAAAACCAAGAGGAAGGGTCTCCTACATAGTTTACCCATGATAATTTCCAACACTAATCTCAAGTAGTGGGATCACATTAAAGTTGCCTCAAAGCATAGACTATCTTTCAATTTGTTAATTGATGATCTTAGACAATGGGACCCTTATGGGAGGGTAAAAGAACATTTAAAGATCAAGGATATTTTGAATGTACCATATGAGCATGATCCTATTTCATTTCAATTCATATACATTAAATCATCCTCAAGCTATGATGTTTTTAGGAGATTAAAGGAACACAACACAAGGCCTGAGTCTAGATTGAATAGGGACCAAAAATTGAAGATATATGGAAATTAGGCTCAAGGCAGTATCATTTGATCAATGTTGGTTTTTGTAATTTTCCCACAAAAAAATACAAATAGAGCATAGATCAAAAGATAAAATACCAAGTGAAATTGCTTCAAGTTCATCAGCTCCTAAATCTTTCAAGACATCAAAGCAAGATATACCCTAATAAGAGGTACATATGGTAGCATTGGACACCAATGAATCTATTGGAGATGCCCTTATGATGATATCTATGACTTATGAGATAGATTTAGATTAAGTGGAAAATTTTGAATAAGTCAAATAGGATAAGGTAAAGTCCTCAGACCTGATGGTTATTGACACCCCTAAAAGGAAAGTTGAGATGACCATTATTCCAAAGGCAAATAAACCAAAGGTAACTATTACACCACCTTTGAATTAAGTCAACTTGTTTAGTGAAAAAAACATATTATATGGTCCACCTATTCTTCGGTTGTTCATTTATGAACCAAGGTTAGAAAAGCTTCCCACTATTCATCATCCATGGTATATGGTAAAGGCTACTAACATCCCAATACATCAAGAATTGAAGTAAAGGATCATTTATCTACAATAAAAAGAAGAAAAGAGATTGGATAATCCAATTTAGTCAACCCAATCATAAGTATAAATCCCAGTTCCACATGTGACCTAATCCTTAGTTGGCATTAGGTTTGATTTAGGTACTACTAGTTTGCAAGGGGTGATTAAGAAAATAATCATGCAATGTGGTGAAGAGATTACATATCAAAAGGTGGATCCCTTGAATAATTTGACCCAAGATAGGGTATAAATACTTAGTTAGGACCAAATATTTGAGGAGGATGTACTAGATTTGGATCAAGCATAGTCAAAATAGTTGTAAGCCATTATCAAATCCCTGAAGTAGCAAAAGAACTTAGAGGTCAAATCTATGTATCAATGTAAGGGGATATGGTAAATAAGTATGACTTAATCATTTAGGACACATTTAGCTTTCTAAATGTTATAAGGTCCAAGAAAGACATGGTGAACAAGAAACATTCCATGGCTATGCAATAAATCAATCAATGGAAGACTTCAAGCAATAAGGTAAAATAATTGATCAATATTTTGATGGATGGTCAAATTATTGAGTTTAAAATAGTCATCTTGGCATATTTAAACATAGCTATTATTATATTATTAGAGAAGATAAAGTATATGAACAAATGGCCCAAGGGATGGAGGATATTTCTAAAGACTTCAAGCAGTTAGAGAGTAAAATGGTGAATATACTAGAAGGCTTGATCAAAGACCTATCTAACCTTAGTCCTATGGGTTTTATAATAGATGAAGAATTCAAACATAGGGTTACCTAATTCATTCAATAGGTGAAGAACAAAAGGTAAGGCACTATAGGGGTAGACAATAAAATAGTCTTGGACATGATCCTATTTATAAAGGAGAAAATTGGTGATGCTAGGAGTATTAAAGAGGCCTTAGAAAGAGATGACAAGGATTCAAAGGCCTGTCAAATCAAAAAGAGGAACAATTCATATATCCTATCATCAAATTAAGACTTATTGATGAGCAAAATGATAAGGAAATGAAGATGAAGCAACAAAATTAGAGGATTGCAACTCGAGGATCTTTTCAATGTCAAATTTATTGACATAGAATATTCTTTTCATAAAAAACATCTATATCATATGAAAAGAGAATGTTATATTTTGTAAAATCATGTGTAACTTATAATTCACATTGATTATAGGTCAATCCATTTGTAAATTGTCTAATTCTAGAATGTTGTAGAAGGATATTTATCCTTTACACTTATTTAATTATCATTTGATATGAATAATTGACATACTTCAAGGTCTTGTATAAAATGGGGTATTGTCATTTGTAAAGATGAGGGATTTTTTAGAACAAAAACTATTTTGTAAATTTGGAGCAAGTAATGTAAGAAAGGGAGTTCTATAGATATTTTCTCAAATTTGTTTATGTGATTGTTATCATAGACATTTCCTTAAATGTCTATCTTGACATTTAGATTTGAATTATTTTTATGGATTCTATATGTGCACATGTTAATGTAGAGTTGTCAATTTAAGCTTATGTTAGGTTGATTGAAAGATTTTAGATTCATTTAATTTCCATTACTTTCCTTGAAGATGTGCTAATACAATTTTCTAGTAGAAGTAAATCTTTAAAGTGATTTTGATTTCTTATTTACATTGTTTCAAGTATCCTTAGAAATTTTCTTGGTATATGATACGATATATTATTTGGTTATTTCATGTCATATATTAGTTTGAGTGCATGTCTTTGATGAGATTCAAACTTTGTCATAATAATTGGATTGAAGATCATCAATATTCACCTTCTTTCTATCTTAACCTTCTTATTTTCTCTTTCTTTTGATCAATTCACTATAATTTAGTTTTCATTGTAAATATTTATGCTAGATTAGGTTTAGTATTTAGGTTTTGATCATAATTCACTATACTTAGTTTATATTATTTTCATCTTTCACAAGCAATATTTAACACCATAGTTTCTCCCAATAACCATTTAAATTTCATTTTTTGAAATAGTTATATAGTTAGGATGCTACTCCACCATAGATATCAAGAATATCACAACTAACAACTCATGCAA